>JARHVA010001253.1:1830000-2147500 GCA_037957365.1 Torreya grandis | reverse complement strand
ACCTAATAGACCGGGATCAAAAGCATGAACCTTCTTTTGACATGTTTCAGAGTGATGAAGACATTATATAATATTTGGGAGCATGAGACTTTATGCCATCAAGAGATCATAAATAGCATTTTTCTATTAGTCTAAATGAATATGCCTATTTTAGAGAGAAATAAACATCTTTAAACCAAGTTCATGAAGATAAGTATAAAAATGAAGATCTATCTCCAATCACAGAGGACATTCAACCCTCACTTGATGAATCAAAATTATATTCATAATTAGATATGGAGCTCCTAGATGATTTTGTTTCAGAAATATAGGATTTACCATCACCTCTAATGTATTTATAAGATCAATCACCCTTCCTCATAGAAGCTATCAATGAAGTTAATATTAGAATAGAAGAGAGTCCCAAAATAGTCAAATTGGGGGAAATTATTAAACTTGAGGAATAAAAAATCCTTATTCAGCTTCTCAAAGAATACATCAATGTATTTGCTTGGAGTTATTCAGATATGTTGGGGCTATATCCTACCTTGGTAGTGAAACATCTAGTGGTTCACCCAAATTCAAAACAGATCAAGACAAAAACTTCATAAGATGAACCTCAAGGTGGCTCTTTTATTCAAAGAATAATGTCAAAAAATCCTTGAAGTAATATTTATTCATCATATTGATTATTATAAATTTGATATCCAACATTGTCCTTATGGCTAAGCCACAAAGAGGAATCACAATTTTCACCAACTTCCAAGACATCAATAAATCATGCCCCAAAGATAATTTTCCCCTAACAAATATAGACATGATCATGGATTGCACTGTAGGTTATGAGATGTTATCCCTCATGGATAATTTTATAAGATATAATCAAATCAAAATCACTCTTGAATATCAGTACAAAATATCATTTATCACTCCATGGGGAACATTCTATTATCAAGTGATGTCTTTTAGTTTCAATAATGTGGGAGAAACATACTAAATGGCTATGACTATCATCTTCCATAATATTATGCATGACATCATCAAATATTATGTAGATGATATACTGGGAAAGTCCAAACTCTAATCAGAGCATCTTGTGGTCTTAAGTAAAATATTTGAGTGACTTTGAGAGTATAAAGTTAGATTGAACCCAAAGAAATGTGTGTGTTTTGTGTTTCTTCAAGAAAACTATTAGGGTTCATAGTCTCTAAGAGAAGCATTGAGGTAGATCCAATGAAATTCAAAGATATTTTTGAAATGCTTCATCCTCAAAATCTGAAATAGCTTAGGAGCCTTCAAGGTAAGTTACATGTCATTCGTTAGTTCATTTCACAATTAGTAGAAAATGTCACCCCCCTTCACCCATATTTTAAATAAGGGGACTCATCATTTAAATTAGAACTTAGAGTGTTAATAGGACTTTGGAAATCTTAATTAGTATCTATTTAAGCCTCTATTACTATCACCACTAGTCATGAGAAGGCCTTTACTTCTATAAATATCTGAAACACCTTGTGTAATAGGGGCCCTTCTACTCAACACTATGATAAATGTAAAGAGTGATCAAACTATTATATCATTCAGACATTGATATCATATTATCTTAATTTAACCCTTATTGAAAAATATTACTTTCCCATTAAAAAACTCTAGCATTATACGTTAAACAACCAAGTCCAACTCATAGCCAAAGTTGATCCTCTTAAGTATATGCTCTATAAATTTTCTCTAACTAGTAGGATGGCCAAGTGGATTATGTTGTTAAGTTAGTTTGACATAGAATATGTAAACTGAAAGGATATCAAAGGATAAGCTATCATGGATCAACTTGCATTGGCACCCATTGTAGATATTAAGCCTCTTATCATGGCTTTTCCTGATGAGACCATATTGACTACTATAGAAACAAATAGCTAGAAATTATATTTTGATGGATATTTCACCACCCATGGTTTAGGAGTATAAATATTTTTGGTAACCCCATAATTTGAAATCATCCCTAAATCCTTTTTCATTTCTTTATCATGTACAAATAATATTTTTCAATATGAGGCCTTATTTTTCAATCTCCAACTAGCCATCTAGTGGAATATCTAGCACCTTCAGGTATTTGGTGATTCATAATTGATTATCAAACAAATTAATGAGGAGTTACAAACAAAGGATGATAAATTAATCCCTTACAACCATTTATTGGATCAATTAAATCACAATTTTTAGTTTCTCACACTTGAACAAATTCCACAGGGAAGTAACAAAGCAGTTGACTCTATGGTAAGTATCGGGTCTTTGATAAACCTTTCAGAAGATGTCCTAGAAGGAAATTTTATTATATAACATTTGATATTACAAGTTCATAAATCCATGGCTCACTTTAAAATTTGTGTCATTATCGATCCCAATCTACCTTGGTATTATGACATCTACTCTTACCTCCATGAAAATAACCTACCACCAAACTTAAATCATCACCAACTTAAAGCCTTTATCCATCACACATATTATTACACCATGCTTGGCATCACACTCTATTGGAGAGGATATGATAGGACCCTATTGAGATTCCTAACCTTAGAAGAGGATACTCTTTCACTCAATGAGGTCTATAATGGTATCTATGGCAGTCATGTCAATGGGATGGCCTTGGCTAAGAAGATACTTAAGACTAGAGATTATTGGTCCACAATGGATCATGATGCATACCAATAAGTATGAAAATATGTAACCTTCCAAAATCATGGTAATGTTATCCATGCCCCCACATAATAATCTCAACTTATAATGAGCCCATGGCCATTTTCCATATGGGGATTATATTTAATTGGCAAGATCAATCCAATATCATCTGATGGGCATAATTTTAAAATCATTGTTATGAATTACTTTATGAAATGGATTTAATCCATGCCATTTATCTATACCATAGGTATCCATATATCAAAATTTAATCTAAATCAAATAATTTAATACTTTAGCATCCTAGCTAAAATCTTATTAGATAATGGAAAATATTTTAAAAACTAAGAACTCAAATATCTATGTAAACTCTATCACATTGAGCAACACTTTTACACACCCTTTTATCCCTAGGGGAATAGACAATTAGAATCCACTATTAAGATGTTTCTTAATATTTTCAAGAAAATTTTCAATGAAGTAGGCATAAATTGGCATTTGAAACTATACCCTACAACTCGGTCATATAGAACAAGTGTTTAAACACCTACTGGGAATTTTCCATACTCTTTATTCTATCGAATATAAGCAATGTTATCCATGGAAGTTGAGCTCCCCTCCTTACACATATCTTTATGGGGCATAATTAATGATCATATCTCTAGACAAGAGTATCTACAAGATATTGAACTATTAGATGAAAAGCATCAAAATTATTTGAACCATCTTCAGGCATATCAGAATGAGCAGAAAGGCTAATATCACAAAAAGGTCTAGTATCAAAAAATTGAAGTCAAGGACTTAGTCCTCAGGGAGAATCAAAGGAACACTAATGTAGATCAAGATAAAAATAAAAAAATTGAAGCAAACTGGCTTAGGCCATACATCATTGTTACAATATTTGAATTAGAAGCCTATAGATTATCCACACTTGATGGTGATGAGCTTGATGAACCTATGAATATCATGTATTTGAAACATTTGTATACTTGAAAGGAGTAAAAAACTATATCTATGATTCCCCACTCTGGGGGCATATCCATATCCATATCCATTCCAATTTTACCTTTCATTACATTCCACTCCAACATTCTCCATATGACCCTGGTCTCAAAGGAGGGTGTATCTTATATGCTTAGGTAGAATCAGGAGACAAGCATTTCAAGTTGGGTTAAATAATTAATTAGCATGTGAGGGGAATATCTATTGAGAAGTCTTCCAGAGTATCTCAATCCACTTTTAATACAAAATTCATCCCATTATTGATCATCCTAATACATATCCCAATCATATATTATCTGACGATTATTTCTCTTACTGGCCTAAAATTTCATCCATACTTGCCCATCCATATCCATCCCTGAGAAATAATCCACAAGATCCTACTAATTAATTATTTAAGGGTCACATAGTATCCCTACTCTATGATCCATCATGTACTCTAAAATTGAATCCTGATCATTCATTAAATAGCCTAAATATGGTTATTTATGATTGGTTTGGATCCTTGTGTTAGCTATGATAAAAAAAATTGGGCACATTCAACCCCATGTATATATTCATCTATGTCCCTAATAGTTATTTCTCTTAGGACATTTTATATGTTTGATATTTATAAGTCATGTTGATAAGTCCATTTTAAATAATCATTATCCAACATCATATCCTTAGGTTTTTTTACTAAGATCACATGTGTAAAAATCAAACATCCTTACCCTAGTTCATTTTATATTTTATATTATGTCTTGTCATCTCTTTTTATATATGTGTGTATGTGTGTTATATTTTTTTAAATCATTAAACATTGTAAATATTTGTCATAGTTAGTAAATTTTATTGTCATTTTTTCTTATCTTTTTATTTTTTTTATTTTTGACAAAGGGAGCAAGGATGGTCTTAAGTGACTACCTAAACTCAGAATTAGGAAAGTCACCCAAAATGGAGTTCCCACACACTATGAATTTAATGTGGCCTTGATCACTATCATGTCCTTAGAACACTTTTATTCACATATAAAATATTAATTGGATTACCTACATCTCTAATGGCTTCATCCCCTAATCACACCACTATCCAATCTAACCATCCTAACCTACTATCCCATACCCACCCATCACCTTGGTGTAGGAGGATTTTTTCCCAACAATAATTTTTGAAATACATAGTTAAACACATTGGATTATTTTATTAGCACATTGATCATAAAAATTACATGTCATTTTCCCATCACATCATCATCAAAACATATAAAATTAATATCTAATCAATCACTCACACAACATAATCATAATAATCAGTTTACATAATATCAATAAGCCATATAAATCCCATCCATGGTCCATATATCTATGTCTTCCAATCACATCATATAAATCATCTATCCATAACATAACCATAATTCACATTATCGCATCATATATCACAAAAATCATACTCACATAAAACATCAACAATCCATAATGTCCATCAAAGTCCATGTCAAAAGATATAAATACATGATTGGGCCCCATGGGAATCAATGTGATATAATACATGAATATCCATGCTATGATACATGTCTCCAAAAATCATGAAACCTGACTCACTATAGTCTAGGTGGGCCCTTGGCAGGTTGATGTACTAACTGTGAAGAACTAGCCTAGAATGTAATTGTATGTTGCCTAAGTGGCACTGATGCCTCATATAGATCCTTATTATAATAAGCCTCCTATGTCATCCATGTGATCTACCTCATGAATAATTCCATACCCCTCTCTAACATGACTTCATCACCCTCATCCTTGGCCCTCTTGGCCATCTTCAATTCTCCCATCAACTCCCTCACCCTAGCCTGTAACTATCCAATCTATCCCTATAAAGTCAAAATATGAGCATCTTAGATCTAGATATGAATCTACATTATGACTATTTGAGCATATCATCTCTAGATATGCCCCTGTAGTGTATACACCTACCCCTATAACCCTATATCCTATCTATGTACATTATCTACCTGGATATCCCTCTATGCTAATCACCCATGCAAATCGATCGATATCCTATCACTCTCCATATTGATCCCAATAATATCTAAGGTATGATCTTGTACCTCTATCCTTAACCTATCCAAAATTGATCACTTATCCTCAGTCCAAGGTGGCCTAGACAACCCTACCTCATCTATCTATCCACTCCCTATAGCCTTAACTCCACATCCTCCAACTTATCCTTCAACCCTTATTTGATCCCCATCTAGACCTCCATGTTCTCCCCAATCCACATCCATAGCATCCAACCCCCTCTTTCCATCTTATTAGTTTCATACCTAAGGATATGCTCTCTAATCATGCTTCTTTCCTAGTTTGGCATGTGCCTATACCAATCTCTACACAACCCCCTCTTCACCCTAGCTTATCAGCTTAGTAGTCTGAGTGGCAATCTCAGTGTCCACCAAGATGTATATGTTTCTATCACTCTAGAATCTAGGATTGAAGTATGGTAATCCCATATTATTGGGGAAATTTTATCATAATCAACTCATGATAATTCCATGTCTAAAATAATCCCCCATTGAGGTCCCTCTCTAACACTATGGGCAAATAGGTATTCCCCACTAGGCACATCCTACAGCCTCCCAAACTACCATTTTACATGATCAGGTCTGTACCACTTAATTATATAATATCAACATCCAATAAGATATAACTATATCAACATTAATTGAGTGACATCCACATCTTTGGTCCATCCCCACTAGACTTATCTATAAAGCATCCATATAATCTACTCTGGCCATAAACTATCAAATACTTATCTATAGAATCAAATCTCCCATGCATGTTATATCTATACTCCCAAAATTATGTACCACCAAAATATAATGGGTTCATGGGGATATATATTTGTATATGTACCCAAAGGTCACTCTATGTATATGTTCTCCCAACTCCATTACTAAATTAATAGATATGGGCTTAGGATTTGTGCTCCTCTATAATCTCCCATGTGCATCTCTCGATATAAGTGGGCCAATACAACTAGGCCCTAATCAAACACTTGGTAGTCATAAACCATGTATGAAAATACATCTCCTAATCCCAAGTGAAACCATTGACCACTCTTTTCTAGAAAGAGTATGTTGATAACAAGAGACATAACCACCAATGTCAAATTATCAATCATGCCCTTCCTCAGGGCCCTATCAATATCCACTCATGAATCATGCACCTCAATCTATAATATCCTAACCAACCTCTACACTATAACACTAAGAGTGTGTGAATGACAATATATCATGTGGCCTCTCATATGAATCCAAAATATCCATATCATGTCCTCCAACATGAATTCCATCTCCCTAGTCATGAAATGAAAGGTGCTCATCTAGGAATGCCACCTCTTAACTAGGGCCATGTTCAATGTCCTATATATCCTCACTACTAGCATAATCATAACATAATATAAGCTAATCAAATTTAGAACACCATAATCCTCATGCATCAACAAATGCATCTCATAAAACACTTATGGACATCATAGTCAAGACATCATCACTCTTGAATCCTCTTAAACCAACCATGCATATTATCACATAATAATCATCTCATCATCTATCCTATCTTATCTCATCACCCTCTAACATTCTCATCACTCCCTCTTATCCACCTAACTATCATTTCATTTCCTTCCCCTAATTCACACTAACTCACCCTATTTAAGTCATTCTTTTACCCCTTCAACCAAACCCCACTCACATCATCCCTCCAGCTTACCCTAAACTAACCCTATCCTTCTTAACTTTACCTTATCCCAATCACCCTCAGTAACTAAAATCTATCCTACCCTACCCTAACTTACCCTACCCTAATGATATTTATCACCTAATCACTCTAACTCACCCCTTCTTATCTCCCCCACCCTAATCAATCTACATCCTTAGCCTAACCTACCTAACCTAATCTGTATTTAGCCTAACCTACTCACCCTTAGCCTACTACCCATCCATATCATAATCATTCTAAATCCATAAAATCATCAACCTACCCTAATCATATCCATCCTAGTCCACTAAACCACATTCACCTATCCACCTTAAGTCCTTACCCCTATAATTCTTATGACCCACCTAAGGCCCTTATCCCTCTAACCTATATCCTAACATCTCCTAACCTACCCTAACATAACCCTCTCCATATTAACATTCCCCAACCCAAATTATCCCTTTAAATATACACCCTAAGTCTCTACCCCTCTAACTTCCATCACTAATCATCTGCTAACCCACCCCCTAACCTTTTACCATACACACCACAATATCACTAATCATGACATATTCCCCACTACCAATCTTAATAATATCTCTATTTTCATTTTATGGTTCTACATAACTATGAATTTAACCTCATTGTTTTTCAAAACTGATACTCTTCTCTCACAAAATGAAATATCATAGATCACTCATCATGATATTGAAATACTACTAGTCACCTATCATGGTATTATAATATTGTAGTTCATGACTATGATATCATAACTTGCAGTCATAATATCACCACTGAGGGTATTACCCTTAGTTTTGGTATTGTACCTATAGAATATACATGTAATAAATAAATTAATAAATGTGAAAAAGAAAAAAATCAATGGACTAGGGATCGATTACTCACCGGTTGTCCCATGTTTTCTAGCCTCTAGTGCTCTAAACTCTCTATGATGTGATGAGTTTGGGATGCAATCCATGGCTAGTGATCTAGAGCAACAAAGTCAATAGGGTAAAAGACAAAAAGAGACTTTTCACCCCTTTTTATATATTTTACCCCTATTTACACCATGTTTTACCCCTCATACCCCACTTGACCCCTAATAAACCCATTATACTGCCCCATATATTAATTTTCATCCCCAAATCACATTTGATACCCTATTATCCCATTTCATCATCATTTTATCAATCCTAAGTCTCCTAGGGCACAGTACTCTATTCCTCAATATTAATCTTATGTTAAATCTACATAGGATTGAGGTCTCCTAAGAATATGTAGGTATCACCTGGCCATGTTCTTGTGCCTAGGGATAGCTCAACCATTATTAACATCCAATCTTATCCCATCTTATCCCTTAAGGGGTCACTCAAAGTCATTAAATCATTTTGAGCTATGAATCTAACATAAAGTGGTTTATTATTTGTAATCATCAATTAAATGTCCTCTAAAGGCTTATATCCATCCCTAACATTTGTCCTTACTATGGGAATTATCCTCAACTTGTGGCCTATCTCATCTCTTTATTTCCTGAATAATGTCTATGCCTCTAAAATCTAAGTCTTATCATCTTAATCAACTTACATCCCTTTTAGACATTGGTCATTTATCTAAAACTCATCTTCTAAGGTTAATACACTTTATCACATATCACTTATGCTTGGATAATCTCAATTGTAGATACATCCATAATTAGGGCATCTTAACCCCTTATCTTTGTCTTGTTCCTATCCCACCCCAAGGACTTCTCTTTGAGTCACCATCTGACTTGTTTCTCCTTACATGCTCTTTTGGGGGAATCATACATACTAATAACATCCTCATATACAAAATTTTTTAAATTTGAAAATCCATTACTCTCTCCACTTTGCTTCACTTGCAATACCCTTTCAAAGAGGGGTAAAATGTATGTACCTAAATCTACTCACCTTAATAATCCTATTTACCTACTAATTTATCCCATAGCCATAACCATAGATAATTAACTAATATCATGATTCCTACACAATGTTTATTACATACCATAAACCTTACCATACATTATAACCAATTAATCACCCCGTTAACCTACTAACTAACCTACTTAACCACTAATCTACCCACTACCCACTTGCTAATTTAAAATTCCTTTTTATTCACCTACCCCCTAACTAGCCTATTACCCTAGCCTTTTTTACACCCTTATGAATCCTAAAACTCATTAATTCTCACCTAAACCTCCATTATCCTATAAAATAATCAAGAAACCTTTATAACTAAGTAATATCCTCCAAATTTATATAAGTCTCTAAATTAGAGGCTTCTAAATAATTTAAAATTCCCTAAATTCTCATCCACCATCTTATATAAGCCATGCTTGGGCTATGGCCAAGATAACTTGGAAAACTTGGATATCATTTATCCTCCATCATAATCTCATAATAAAAAATTATCAAGCACCCTCACACTCTTTTCAATCCATTCAATAATCCAAAGAAGTCATTGGATTCACTTTAAAGCTCAAGTCAAGTAATCAACATTCAACCATTTTAGGCATTCTAATCTAATTGAAGACACTGGAGATGATTTTTAAGGGAAAAAATGATGGTAAGAATTCCATTTTAATTTTTTGATTATTCCTTTATCTCCTCCTTTGATGTTTTTTGTGTTATTAGGTTTTTATTACTAAATATAGTAGTTTTGCAAATAACTAAAAATATAATCACATATCAAGTTCATGTTGTGTGCATTATTTATTCAAATTTGATACATTAATGACCACTTGGATTCATTTTACACTTTCACCATTTTATGAGTATTATCTATTTCAAACCTCTCACCATTTTATGATATAGTTCCCATATTTTACACTACAACACACTAAATTTTCCTTCTCATCATTTTATTCTATCCTATATCCTGGGAGAACTACATTTGGATTAAAGTTCATGTTGGATCTTATATCCATGGAAATATGTAGGAAACATCCACTTTTCTAGTGTATCTAGAGTCATCTCAACTACCCCTTTATTTTTTTCTCTTCCCCCCCCCATTTTGTTAGTTTGTTTCATTGTTTCCTATAACCTATGGGAAATGTCTATCATCTTGTCTATTATTATTTCCCTATAGCCTATGGGTAACCTTGTGTCATTGTTCTTGCATTTTTATACCTACGTAGTTGTTATATAGCATAGGGGTCACCCTATCACCAAGAGTAACACCTCTATTACACCTAAACAAACAATTTGTTTTTTGTTTGTACTAACATTATAATTAACTATTGTTTGCATTTTTATCATTTTGTTATCGTTGTTGTGTCTTCACTTTTTATTTATTAGTGTTTTATTATGATTTTTATTTATTGGTGTTTTATATTTCTATTTTATTTCTTATTTTCATATTTGTTTACTTTCATTGTTGTCCTTGAATGGGTTCAAACTTAACCTTTATGAGTTAATTAACCCTAGTAGAGTTAAAAGGTGTCAAATGGTAATGATTAAAAATGAATAGGCATGTTGAGATATTTTGGATATTTGACATCTCACAAAAAAGTAATTATGAATTCCTAGGATATTATTTGATTTTTTAATTTCTTTGTTGATAATTTATTTAATTGATCATAGATAATTCAATTAGGCATTTGGTTAGGTTTTGCATGTTAATTGATTATGTTTAGGCATTTAGCATTTTTTCAAGATTTGAATTAATTTGACATGTGAATTTGTCCCATTTAATTGGTTTATATTCCAAATAACATTTTATGAAGCCAAATTTGAGATATTTAGTGATTCTTAGGCTAGATTTTCAAAGGTTGGTAAGAATCAATATAAAGTTTAGTATGAAGCCATTTGTGGCCAATTTTATGTGTCCATAGTTTGCCCTTTCTTGGGAAGGAATTACAAGATTTAAGCATAGTAATGTCTTCTCAAAGAATAAAAAGGTTATATGTGCTCACATATTTAAATTCAATGGATGAAATATAGTTTCCCCCTCAAGGGAGTGGTTGGCAAAGGGGTAGACAAATGGTCCCTTGAAAGACGGAAATGAGTGGACCAAATAAATGAAAATGATGGGTGAAATGAATCAATTTATCCAAAGGTGGTTATAATTAGTGGAATATAGAGTTTCCCTATTTAGGTTAGAAAAAAAAGATGATTTACTCAAAGGTGGTTAGAATCATTGGCATAGGTGGGATAAAAAAGGTGATGATCTACCCCAAGGTGGTTATTTTCCCAAAATAGGTTATAATTAGTTAAAGGGAAAGAAATGATTTGCCCAAATGTAGTTATAATCATTGGTACAAGAAAGTGAATGATTTTCCTAAATGTATTTAGAATCATTACCCCTTAAATTGGTGGAAACCCAAGGATTTACCCAAAGGTGGTTAGAATAATTGGTATTGAAAATGGGATGGTGTGTAATGATTTGACCAAAGGTGGTTATAATCATTAGACCTAAATTATGGAAAAAAAGTGTGATGGTATAAAATGATTTGACCAAAGGTGTTTATAATCATTGGTATCTCGAAAGTGGAAAACATGATGATAAAATGATTAATATAGAGGATAAATATAAATTAGGCAACATGATAGTAGGGAGATGCTAATCTAAACTAAAAAAGAGGAAAATTCATTCATTATTTAATTATTCTATTTGTGATATGATTTGGATTAGGTCAAAAATGTTTTTTGTGCTAGTGCCAAAGAGATATCATCATTATATTTACCATGTAGACTCCTAAAAGCTAGTTTTTGTTGTAACACGTGATGGTAGGAATCATGATAGAACACCATGATCACTTGGATGATATATGAATAAGGATTGAATCTCGATATAATACTCATTATAAAATAATAAACTAATGATAAAATCCATGATGATAATGTTAATGCATGTATATAGATGGATTCAAAAATAATACACAAGGAATCACCTAATGAACGTTTATACACATAATATTTTTTAACTTTTATTGATTACAGAAACTCCATATATTGAAAGAACTTATCAAGTCTCAATATCTATAAGTTCATGCCATAAGGGGTGCACTAGGAAAGGGTGGGTAGACCATCGGTGCTTTATAATATTGTTGTTCCTTTTTCCTTTTATCATCCACACTCAAGCCTCCTAAAACCATTATACCCAAGCTTATTATTATTAGTCCTATCTATTCCTATAATTTTTTGTGTTTTATCCTTCATTTATTTATTTATCACCCTTTTGACCTATTAGTTATGCTAGGTTTACTAGGTTGACCTAGTACAATTTTGAGACTTTTGCTCTCTTTTGGTTTGTTGGCCTCTTGGTTGACCTAGCACATACCTAGAGAGTTAGCCTAAAAAATGTGCTAGGTCAACCAGGTCAACCTAGCACAACCAAAGTTTCTTAATGTTTTTAGGAAGAGCTATCACCATATATATAAGGTCATTTACCACTATTTGATAAGAGTGAATAATTAATTAAATAAGTGGGAATGAACATATTCCTATTGACCATTCTACTTGGGGTATAAAGATTTAGGGCTTAATACTTTATTTAGATCTCTGATCTCATCTTATGGATAATAATTTTGGATGCTTAGATAGGTTGTTTAGTATATATATTATTTATCTTAGTTATCCTTACATACCATGATAATATCTTGTGAATCACCTTGGCCAAGGGGGAGATTGAGGCTCGACAAGTTTTTTATTCATAGGTAAGTATTTCTAACTTTATTCCTCCATTGTAAGAGTAGATAGAGCATTTGTATTATTCTCTTCCATGTATTAGGATTCCATATACATTTACATGAGTATATGTATTATATACATGTTTAGTTTAGTTGTGTATTTTTTTAATTTCTAACTCCCACTTTGTGTTACAAGATTTGGTGCACACTAGATAGATTTTCTTTTATTATTATTGGATTAGTGAAATATTAAATCATAGGACTCATTTAGGGTTGTTATGTGATTATTTTAGACTATAGAATTTGAAACCCTATCTTTCATGGTGTGTTATGACAAGTGATCTCCTAATTAGGTCTATTAGATCCTCACATTGGTCATGCTCCTGCTTAATAATTGTATACTCCCCAATTAGAAGTGTAGGTGTACTCTATCTCATCTAATCCAAGATTGATTTATGGACACGATGAATTTCTAATTTCATACATTCTAGTGAACCCAATGTGAATCAAACCCTTACAATATTTATTTCACTTATTAATTTTTATTTATCATTATTATTACAATATATTTATTATGTTAGATTAACCCTATTGATCTTGTTTATTTATCTTTGTGTACAAGTTTGTAGGAACAAGTAACTGGCTCAACCAACTAGACCTAGTACAAGTTTTAGAACTTACAAAACTCTATTTAGACAACTAGATTGACCATCTTGACCTAGTGTAGTTTTTTCCAATTTTTAGACTTCTTCTTCAATGAACTAGGTCGACTAAGTTGACCTAGTACATTTTCAACACTTTTTAAAGAGGTTTCTATATTGCTTGGTCGACTAGCTCGACCCAATTTTCATTTTCTTGGAAGTTCTCTCCAAGGTTATTGATCATTAATATTCTATGTTTTCATCTCTAATACATTTAGGTGAGTTTATACTTATATGTATCTTTTTGATTATGTACTTTCCTTTCATAGTTTATAGTCCTTAAAACTACCCCCACACAGTCAACTAGGTCAACCCTATGGACCTAATTCATTTTCAAAATTTTCTTCCATAGTAAAAGTTCAACCCTATCAACCCTATTCTATATGATTGTACATATAGTTTCTCAACTATACCTTGTTTCAAATTTGGAATAAACCATATATGTTAATCACATCTTTCTTTTAAGTTATTTGCATGCTTAGAATAGTTTACATAGTCTAATTAGGGGTTTTTCAATCAATCACTTAGTTTCAGTATATCTATTTTTTTTCACACATGGCCAAACCACATAAACATCAACAAGGATTTTAACATTTGACTACCTAGGCCAATCTACTTGGATTTCATCAATAAGGGGGAAGCTGACTTGATGCTTTGGTCAAGTATAAAGTATAATCAATGGTATATTTTGGTTAAGCACCCATTACTCTTATTAATGAGGTGTGTGAAATGAATGGGTAAGCCCCAATACCAAGAATATATCATCACCACTATAGTCACTTTCATCCTAAACTTACCTAAAACTATTTATATATTGTTATTTCGTACTTTGTTTATAGTCAATATCCCTTTCACACTTAAAAGCATTCCTAATAATCTAATCA
Organism: Torreya grandis; assembly: GCA_037957365.1. Lineage (NCBI taxonomy): Eukaryota > Viridiplantae > Streptophyta > Pinopsida > Cupressales > Taxaceae > Torreya > Torreya grandis. The sequence goes on along the minus strand of JARHVA010001253.1, from coordinate 2,132,871 downwards.
ACATTTTAGGTTGAACAAATAGCTAGCTTTAATTTCAATCTATTTAATTTCTCTTTGATCAAATATGTGTGAAAAAACATGCATTAGCTAGCATTAGTACAAGGTTTTACTTTGTGTGTATCAATTGGATTAGCCAACATCAATTCAATTGATTATTGCTTTCCCTTTAAAACTACTTGATTTTCATTACTTGGAAATTATCTTATTTCAATTCAAAACTTGATATAAATTTTATCATCTTCCCTATGTCATCACAAATCCAAAAAAATTTATGGTTTGTAAAATGGATGACTAGAACCAAAGATATAAGAAAAACAATAAATTAACCCTTGTCTATTATACTAGGTTGACCTTGTCAACCTAGTATCTTTTTTAGCCTCTATCTACTATTTTAGGTCAACTTGGTCAAAATTATACTATCTGTATCTATTTTAATTTTCTACCAACCTTTGTGCACTATATTGGATCAACCTAGTCAACCCTGTACAATTTTACAATCCCTATATTTTGTGTTAGGTTGATCTGATCAACCCTATACTACTTTACATTACTTTTTATTCTCTTTGTGTGGTTATCTAGTCTTGTTTCACCATGATGACATCTTTTCAGTCTTCCCTTAGTAAATAAATTTTCATTATTAATGACTTGGATAGTAACCTCACTTATTTCATTACCTCTAATGAAACTATCCAATTTACTCCTTCCCCTTCTCCTAAACCAAAGCCACTCACTACACAATGCAATGTAGTTGAGATACTTCATCATAATCCTCTTGCCAATACAAATGTTTGGAATCTTTCATCAAATCATACCAATAAAATTGATAATCTATATAGTTCCCAAATATTTAAAAACCTTGATGATAATACTATTTACACTCCTCACTATAATGGTGGCCTTACCAAGCATCCTTCTACTACACTTAAGACAAATAACACCAATATTGGGAATCCTCCACCTACAAATAATACTCCTCTCACCAAAACTAACAATCCTCTTCCTATAAACATTAATAACCCTCCTATAATCACTAATAAACCTATTGAGACAACTCAACTTCTTGCACAAGTCATACAAAAAATGAACATCATGCAAACTTCCAATCAATCTCAAATGATGAGCATGCAATAAAACTTATGAAACATGATTATTCAACCACATAAATTCATCATATCTCAACCAAATAAATAAATTTTCCCTCCTCCTCTTATATATTCCAATAGGAATATCATCCCTCAATCTTCAATGAATAAAAAAATGCTTCAACATCTTCAAAATAAACCTTGAGCCCCATTCATTGCATTCATAGATATTGGAAACATTTCTCCAACTATCACATATAATGGGACTAAGGACCCTACTATCTTTCTTAAGTCTTTTGGTAATATTTATAAGGAATGGGTCCAAACTAGCACCTTTCCTACCACCAAGATCTTAGCCAAAACCTTTGTTGGTGATGCACTTGAATGGTATAACCTGCTTCCTAGACATTCCATATCACAACTAGAAGATTTAGTTAATTCTTTAATGAAATAATTTCAACATGATGAACTTATTGAAAATTACCTTAGCTATTTCATCAATGTTAAGCAATATCCTAATGAATCAGCTCATAAATTGGACCATAACATGAATGATAATACTCTTTTAAAACTATTTGTCACTTCTCTTAAACCTCCTCTTCAACGTAACGTTTGAATATTTTCACCTAAAACTTTAGAAGAAGCCTTAGACCAAGAAAAAATTCAAGACTTTATTATGACTCAATTTGAACCATCTCAAACAACTAATAAATTAGCTTTCCAATCTTCTTCTCATACCATTGATTCATCCAAGTCTCCCCAACCTCAAAATGAAGCATCCAATTCAACCAATTTTAACCTAACCCACCCTCCCTTGAGTCTAGAACAACTTAAAGATAAGTTTCCATCCTCTAAACCCATAAGCTTTGATCCTTCCAAACGTCTTCCTAAATGGTACAATCCTAATAAATTTTATTTTTGGCATGCTACTATAGGTCATTCTCATGAGTCTTGTCATGATCTTCATCAATTTCTTATTTCTTCCTTGCTTATTCCATATTTCAATCTTGATATTATTACAAAACAATGTCATCAAGATTATCTTCAAGATTCTCAAATTCACTCTCAAGAATCACACTCACATCAACATCAACTACCTCATGAACAAACCTCATCTACTAATTTTATTCAAATCACAGTTGATCATTCTTCTTACACCATTAAGGAAAGGATAGTTAAAATGAAAAAATTTAAACATATTATTGCATCCATTGAACCTCAACCTCTTAGGTCACATGAACCAAAAGAGAACCTAATTAAAATGCCTAATCCAACTCATATCATACATGGTCCTCCTTTACCTCCTTTATCTCCTCATACCTCTCCTACACATCATATGTCACATTAAACCCCCTTAAAATCTAACAAACCAATGCATGTACCTATCTCCAAATGCACCTATCAACCCAATGAAAATTATTCTAATGTTATCTCACTCCACCTCACATGTTGGGACATCGTGTGATGCCCATCCACATATCCATTCAGACTTTGGCGAATCTTACGATGCCCATCCCTGCATCTAATTACCCTTTGGGTCATCTTGTGATGCCCACTCTTATTATAAAATGCATAATAATAAACAAATTCAGATTTAAGAAACATTTCATGACTTATAGACTTGTCTTTCACATGCTCATATTTGATACAACATTAACATATATTTTACTTGTTTTTTTTGTCTCATGTTTCTTTATTTTTAGGCATTTTTTTGTTTTTAAGTTTCACTTTCCTAAGTATAATTGTTTCCCTTTACATTATTTTTTTCTTACACATCACATTTGGAATTTGCTTTCATTTTTATCTTTATATATTTCTTTTATTTTTTTTCATTCTTTTCCTTGGTAGCTTTATGATCATTTTGCTCCTTTCTTTATCATTTACCTCTTAATGTACCATAGTATTCTTTCTCTTTTGGCACCATTGTGGGTTTCTCTTTTTTTAGTTAATTTGTAAGACTATGGATAGGACCTGATATCCCTTAAAAAATCACTATATTTTAATCATTTATTTCTCTTTTTTGTTTCTTACCAATGTTGTTTTGGTATCCTTTGGGTTTTTCTTTTTGAGGTACTTTGTACAAATGCTCCCTCACTTTTTTTATTTCTCTTGCTTATTAGCACCCTCATCTTTCTCTCTTTTATTAGTTTCTTTGTAAGACCATGGATAAGACCTAACCCTCCTCATAAAATTACCATTCTTTTCATGTTCTTGATCTTTGTTCTTAAAATTTAGTTTTTTCTTCTTTTTTTAGATGGAATTTGCAATAATCTATGTTAGCATGTTTTCCTCCATCTCCCTCTTTATTATGATAAGGAATCACACTTTTCTATCATTATATCCTTCTTTTTTCCCTTTGTCACTTTCTTTTTGTAATTTGAAGCAATTCAAATTGTTCCATGTGTCATTTTTCTTTATTTCCTCTTTCTCTCATCTTCACATTGGATAAACCAAGGTCGAATCAAGATAGTACTTTTATTTCACTTTGAATTATGAGACTCTTAGACCACATTATATTTGAATTTTCTCTCTCTTAGCCACCTTATCCCAAGTTTTAAAATGAAATTCATCTTTAGCACCCATTCTTGGTTTTACAAATCCATGAGGAGGAATCTTAAAAAAGGCCATAAAAAAAATCCATCAAAAAACTTTTTAAAAGCCAAATCATTTGAACACAAAAGACAATGATATCTAAAATTCAATATAAAAATTTAAAAATAAAAAATCACACCAAAATATTTGATTAAAAACACATATCCTATCTCCAATCAAAGCTCAAACTCTACAGTCAGCTTCACATAGAGCTCAAGTCCTTTGGGGTGTAGTAGGCTAGTAGATTGGAATAGAGGATTTAAAAAAAATATATGGTGCTACCTAATTTATCATGAAAGTACCCAATATTTATAGTATATTGATAGCTCTATAAGGGGTCATAAAGAGTGGGGAACACATCATGGGGAGGTATGTCCATTTTAATTTTTATGCATATAACCTTCATGGGATGATCTATATACTCCATTTGTTTACCCAAGACTTGTGTCGCTAAGAATTTTTTTCATATTCCCTAAGGTTAAAATTCCTCTTGGTTTTAAAAACTTAATTTTAGTGTCTTAACCTTGATAAAGAGTTACTCTACCTTGGTTTTTCCTTCATTCTCCCCTCCACCCATTTCATTTTCTCTCCTTGATAAGTAAATTATGATTCCAAATCTATTTTCCCTCTTCTATACTTCCTTGTTCTTAACATCTTAAAATCATGCTAGCAATGATTTATTTCAATTTTATCTATCCTTAGATCAAATACAACATGTTTGAGTAACTATGGATCACTCTTTTCTTTTATTTGTCATTTTTATACTACCTTTCTATTGTAGACAACTATGTCCACACCCATTTTCCATTCTTACATATTTTTATTTATGTATGCCTTCTTCATGTTTGTCTTAAATCTTTAATTACATTTAATTCAACATTATTTCATATTTTTCTTTATGTTTTTTTTTTACTATCTTACATAAGCTTACTTTTTAATTTTTTACATATCTTTGTTCAAATTTTCTTACATTGACATTCATTTTTGTCATTCATATTTTAATTATCATTTGTCTTTTTGTTTCCAATATCATTTATCATTTATTTCAAATTATTTATCATTTATTTCCAATAATTTTTCATTTATTTATCATCATTTATCATTCATTTACCATCCTTTTTGTCATTTACTTGTCATTTATTAGCCAATCATTTGTCATTAATTTACCTTTCTTTTGTCATTTATTTTCCTTTAATATTCTAAATATTTCATTACCAATCATAATTTACCAAATTTTCCTAAATATCTATATCCTTTCCACTATTATATGCCTATTTAAATATATATATATATATATATATATATATATATATATATATATAATTTTTAGTAACTTTTATAGGTTTACCTAGTGTACTTTACATTGGACACCTTCACATTTCTTATAGTCTACTTTTTTTATCTATGGCACTAAGGTAAGTTAATGGTATGTGTTTCTCAATATAGTTATTTAATTTATATTATTTAATACTTATTGTACCATAGTTATCATCAACATTGTGTGTTATCATGATTTCTTATGAAGCACCATCTTGTATTGCACTTTCGTGATAGTGATGAGCTTCGATTAAGGAATATGTACACATAATATTTTTTTAAATTTTATTGATTAATGACACCTCATATCTTATAGGTATCCTATAAAATCTCAATATATTTAAGTTCATTCCTTAATGGGTGCATTGGGAAAGGGGTGGGTAGACTATTAGTGCTTCATAAGATTATCATCCCTTTTTCCTCTTGTCATCCACACTCTAGCATCCTAAAACCATTAGACCCAATTTTATTCTTCTTAGTCCTATCTTTTCCCATCATTTTTTATGTTTTATCCTTCATTTATTTCCTTATAACCCTTTTGATATATTAGTTTTATTAGTTTGACCAATTCAACCTAGTACAGTTTAGGGACTTTTGTCTCTTTTGGTTTGTTGGCCTCTTGGCCGACCTAACACATACCTAGAGAATTAGTCTTGAAAATGTGCTAGGTAGACTAGGTCAACCTAACACAACTGACATTCCCAAAAAAATTTATGGAAATTTACCACTATATATACAAGGTCATTTACCACCATTTGATAAGAGTGAATAATTAAATGAAGAAGTGCAAACAAACATCTACCTATTGACCATTCTACTTGGGGAATAAAGCTTTAGGGATCAATACTTTCCTTAGAGCTCTAATCTCATATTTTGGATTCTTGGATATGTTGTGTATCCTATATCTAATTTATCTTAGTTATCCTTACATACCATGACAATCTCTTGTGAAACACCTTGGCCAAGGGCGAGATTGAGGTTCAACAGGTTCATCTTCAAAGGTAAGTATTCCTAGATTTATTCCTTCTTTGTAAGATTAGATAGTTAGAGCATTTGTATTCTTCTCTTCTATGTATTAAGATTCCATATACATTGACATGTGTATATTTCTTCTATACATGTGAGTTTAGTTATCTATTTATTTTATTTCTAACCTCCACTTTTTGCCATAAGTTTTGGTGTGTACTAGATTAGATTAGATTTTATTATTATTAGATTAATGAAATATTAAATCATATTACTCTTTTAGGTTTTTTATGCAATTATGTTATATTATAGACTTTGAAACCCTATCCTGTATGATGTATTGTGACAAGTGATCCACTAATTGGGTGTAGCAAATCTTCACATTAGTCATGCTCTTGCTTAACAATTATTTGATCCCCAATCGAAAGTGTAGGTGTGCTCTATCCCATCCAATCCAAGATTGATTTATGAACATGATGCATTTATGATTACATACATAATGCATATACATTGAATCAAGGAAATAATTTTTAAAGTAAATAAATAGGCACACAAATAAACAAATAAACCAAACATAGAAAAATAAACCAAACAAAGAGAAATAAACAAACAAAACATAATCATTAATCATAATGTTATTACAAAAACTATGATCAAATGAGATGATGAACATTGCCTATAGAAAATAAGTGACAACTTAACCAAAAAACAAAATGGAAAATAGGGTAAGTGGACATAGTATCCAGTAAAAACTTTAGGCCAAATGTAGTTCTCTCAGGATATGGGATAGAAGAAACATGATGAATGTTTTAGAGGAAAATTGGAATGAACTCATAAAATAGTGAGAACAATGGATAAAAGGCCAAAAAAAATGGGGAAACAAAATGACAAGTGTTTTCTTGTGATTTAGTAAGGATTCTTAAAATATTTAAAGTAAAGAAATGGTCAATGTTTTTTTGGTTTTTATAAATCAATTTTAAAAATGTTTTTAGAATTTGGGAGTATCTCAAATCAAATGAAAATGATGAGATACTAAATGATCCAAGCTTGAAAAATGGAAAGAGCATTAAAACTTGAAATTTCTCATCAAAATATTAAAATATGGAGGAGTGACTAATTTGACCTCAACAAGTATCAAGTGTAACCCACATAGTCCCATTAGGACCTCAAATCATAGTAGTTCTTCCCTACAATGAAGGAATTGGAATAGCGTAGCATCCGATTAAAATAAAATAGGCATAGTTTTCATAATGGCATAGTAAAAAATAGGAATGGCAAGATGGTATGTCAAGGCACAATAAAAAAGTGTTTCCCCTAGTTTGCCTATAGGTATTTATAACTAGGAAATAATGATGTAGGCCAATGATAGTAATTTTCCCATATGTAGTTATAATTAGTAGCAAGACTAATGAGACACTAATTTGCCTAAAGGCAATCATAATTAATCCCACACAAACAAGGCATGACGTAAAAAAGAATAATAAATAAAGGATGTAACTACCAAAACTTTTATCATACTACTCTAAAATATGGCCTCTATCTATAATACTTAAAATAATTGTTAAAATTGATCTGATTCTTCATGCTAAAAGTGGAACTAATAGATGAACTAAGGTCAAAATGGGCTTAGGTAGGTTAGATAAAAACAAGCTTTGGTCTAATAGGAATGGCATAGTAGGATGGCATGGTAGAATGGAAAATTGATAAACATGATAAGAGGGTTCCCCCAGGTGATAAGGCAAGTTAAATGGTAGGATATGAAATAATGACAAAATGAATGGAAAATTAAAGAAGTAAGGTAAATGGTAAAGTAAAATGCATGGTGTTATTTTTGTCTTGGGTTTGGTAAATGATTTTGTTGTTCCTACTGATGTGGAGATACATGTCTTGATCAATAAATGACATAACCAAAATACTCAATCATGTAAATTGATAACCCATATCACTTCTGAATAACTACTCTATCAAGAACCTACTATAGATTTGGACTCTAAGAACATTGTTGCAATCTTATTTTGGTCGTTGATTATATTTCCCTAAAACATTGAGACAAGTTATCCTTGTAGCATTTGCAAAGGAAAGTGTGCCTAGGGATGGTAAATAGGGATAAATAATAGATGATATGTTTTATTGGGAAAGGAATGGTGGATGATAATTGAATATAAGTGGTTTGGAAACAAATTAAGATTAGGGTTTTTAGGCACACACAATGTTATTGATTATAGATTTTTTTGATGCCTCTCTGTGTATCATATGTTTTTTTAGTGTTTAAATAACACTTCTCATTTAGAATTCTAAAAATTTAGAGCATGAGTAGTGGGTTTTGGTAATCTAGATAACTATGGTAAAATAGAGGTAGATAAAATAAAACTATTCCAAAAATTTATATTGATTGGTGATTGGGAGCCACCATACTCCTTAGTATATGCAAATTTTAAGCATCTATGCTTATCTTAGTAAACTATGATCAAATTTATACACTAAAGACTAATCTAAATGAATATCTATAGTGGATCTTAAACTAGAGTGATTTGGTTTAAAAAGAATCAAAAGGAAGGTTAGGGTAGAAATAAAGTATGTGATTGTTGATCTTTTACTCAAACATCATGACAAGGTTTTACATTAAATGAACATGCATTTAACTAGTATATAATTTGAAGTAGTAGATGATTAAATTTTACCATATACTAGGCAAATATATGAGGAAAACATGAAAGAATATAAGTATGAACTAACTTTACATTAAAGGTTTACTACTGCATTTAAATAACATTTGCATATCCTAATGTAGAGAAATAAAATGAAATAAAGTCTAAGAATATCTAACTAATCTATCTTCAACACAAATTAACAACCCTATATCAAAAATTCACATTTAGAATTCATAAAAAACCATTCAATATCAAGACTTAGAATAATAAATTAAGAGAGAAGCCATGTAACAATTGATATAAATAAATTTGTAAAAACTTTTTAGTATTCTTTGCTTATGTTAATTGCTCAAAAGTATACAATTTTTAGCTCAAAACTCCCTCCCTTCACAAAATGGTAATACTACCTTTTATAAGAGACTCAGGTAGTGTACTGGTTAGTCATAATATTACACATATGTAAAGATAAAGATAGTTACATTTATTCATAGTTATAGAATACATTTCTCTTTAAAAAATAGACTAACCTATAGCCAAATATGTTAAAAAACTAGCATATACCTTTACAAAAGAATATTCCATGTTCAAATATTACAATGTATTAAATAGAATGGAATATCATTAATTAACTAGTGGGCCCTAGGCTAAAGGGATCCCTTGTTGCTCTTGTAGAATATATGTGGCTCTTTGATGTTGCTCACTGACTAACTCCAAATGGATAGCTAGTTTTAAGAGATAATCATCTTCTCAGTCAACCAAGTCATTTAAATCTCTATCATTCCTTTTCATGGCCTCTTTGATGCTCTGAGCTTCAACAATATTTTATTTATTAGTAAAGATCATGCCCATGACTCAACTATTGTCACCTATAAATTATACTTGACTCTTGTTCCTTATTTCTTTCTTCAAAGACAATATCCATGGCCTGACCTCATCATGCACATCAATATGGACTATTTGGGTCAAGGCCCATGAATGCTAAAATGTTGGGATCTTTTGGATTTTCCCATAAATGAACCATTTAGGGATGATTAGCCCATGAATGGGATATTCATCATTTAATAAGTTGAATTCACTCATGGGGTGAGTGAGAGTTAGTTTGGGCTTCTTACTCATAGTTGGAACTAATGCCAATTCAACCTTCCTTTTAAGGGGTGCAATTGGAACCAAGTCTAAAGTGACCTCCTTCCCCCTATCCTATTCTATTTCCTTAACTTGGGCTTGGGGTTCCTTAGCTTTCTATTCTTCATCTAACCCATATACTTTAGTTAGCACATTAAGTGCATCTTATACTATCTCATTAGGGGCTAGTTCAACCATGTCAATATATTCTAAGACTCTACCCTATTAGGCTAGACTGAGGATGATGCCCCTTCACTAGGTGTCTCTTCTAATTTCTCTTTACCAAGTCCTCGTGTCACTTGTGATTATAGTTATTTTAGTGGTGGATTTGAAGGGGGCCTAAAAGAGGGTCTAGGCAATAAGTGGTACTGAAAGGGTACCATCTACCAAATCTTTCAAGGTTTCTCATTTCTGGTTAGCTTGGCCTCAAGCTTGATGTTATGCTTATTTAATCAAACCAACACCTCTATGAAATTGGTGGTCCTAATACATAGTGTGTCATGGATACCAAGATGATGTTCATAGGCATTATTTATGGGTATGGACTTCAGATGTTTGGTGACCATATCACTAGGGTCCCATTGCCTCAATTCATCTATCTATAGGTTGAATGAGTCCCTATGTCTGGAAATAAAATTCACATGCTCCCAATTTTGTAACATAGTTCTACTAATTTTCAAAGTAAAGTTATGGAGGAGGCCCTTTCTTTTCTCCTTGTAAAATCCATCTATACCATGAAGAAGTTGGTGCATAACTTCTTGTTATACTAGTTTATTGGGAACATAGATGGGTAACTTATAGGGCTATGTCAAATTCCCTTTTATATTTATTACTATGAAATCTAGGTAGAACTAGATATCCCCTATTAAATCCACATATTTATTAACTAGGGGACTAACCCTACTCATGGAGATCCTTGTGATGGCTTCCTAGAGCTGGTTAAACACAATCATAAATGAACTACATGTTGTGTATGTATTTGAATATGTGTAACTTGTAATAATGATGGGAAATGGTATGTCTCCCATCAGTGACCAATTATTAATGTCTAGGATCTTAGTGGTGGCTAAGAGGGCATCTAAAAGATATGACTTCATGTAGAAGTGGTTGTTGGTTTTCCTTTTGATGGCTATGAACTATGATTTTAAATGGATATTAATCATCTCACCTAATAGGGGAGTGAGTCCCTTCTCTACCATGAAGTAAACATAGGTCACACAAAATTTATCAATATGTGTGGTGGAGGGGGATCTAGATATCCTATTCAGCAAGGTCATGATTATCCTAATCTCCATATTGAATTGGACAATTGGGATCTTCCCTATGGGGGTAACCGTGGACCATTGATCATGATCTAGATAATTACACTTGATTGGCTTAATATTGTATAGTAAACATGGATACATTTAACTTGAGTATGGTCTCATGTCATTCGATCATCGGTCCCACTTAAGAATGGAGCATTGATCATGATCCTAGTGATCATACAGGATTAGTTTGATGGATTAGGGCTTCTAATTTTGTCAGGCCCCTTATGCTCTATCAAATCTTTCTTTATAATTAAGTGAGAGCTATTGGATTTATAGGGATAATGTTTTAAGACTATGGTCTTTTTTGTGTTAATAAACATGAATGGGGCCTTAGGATTAAGACTTTAGACTAAGTACATAATAAAGGAGATTAGGCTAGAAAAATAAAAGACATTGTGAACATATACATTAGACCCATTTAAAATATAGGGAATAAAAGAGGGAAAATAAAGGGGGACCAAGCATGGATTTTAGGCTAAGTTTTAGTATTTTTGAAAAATATGACCAAGCCTTAGCATAAAAATTAGGCTTAAGTCCAAATTTAATTCAAAATACTCCTACAAAATCTATTCCTGCCAAGATTTCAAATTAAACTGAGGGTCTACACTAGGGTTTCCTAAAGGAGGGTTTCAAAACATGATCACAACTATGGGATCTTATAGACCAAAGGCCAATAACACCCTAAATGAGGATGAGACCATGAACATCCCAGTATGATCCATAAAAGGATGTCTATAAAACCTAAAAATTTAAGACATTAAAGTCAATTGTTAGCAACATTAGGCAAGGTTAAATAAAAACCTTGAATAAATGGACTAATTTTGTTAGGCATGGATGATATTCAAATTCTAATGAAGTGCAAAATATCAAGATATCAGTGTTAAGGTTCAAAGTAATCACAAGGGTCCCTATTTTTTGTAAATGGGGGTATGTTGACCCCAATAAATAGTGACTTCCAAGGGAAACATATAAATATCTTAGAACTTAGAGACTCTAGTTTAGACAAATAAGAAGGTCATTTATTTCACTTGATCAATGCCATTATCAAGATCAGTTCATGGTTGAAATAAATCTTATACATGCATAATTAAGATCAAATATCAAGATATAGCCATGTTATGTGTGTGCTTTGATTTAACTTACTATTTACCATGGGATTTAAGGGATAACTTACAGGTTTCATTCCTTTAATAATTAACATTGACCTTGAACATGTTTAGATGATTATTAAGAACCATGTTTCTAGTTTAGGGAAGGCTTAGGCATTACTCTACTACCAACCAAGTATCTATAGCCTTGATAGATATGCCTTTAGTTGCACTCACATACTTGCTCCACTTCTATTTAGGCATCCATAGCACCAGTCGAGACTACCAAAATCACCTTTGCTTAAAATATTTTGATTTTGAAATAAGTTCTTATTTTTTCTATATTTTATATCTTTTAGGCTTTCAACAAAGGATAGGAATTAGGGTAGCTAGGTTTAAAGATTTGTTTAAGTGTATGATCCTTTCATAATCACATATGATTGAAATCTTTATCCCAGACAAGGATGTTTTTTAATTATGAGCATGACTATACCTTGATAGGTTAAGCTTTCATTCTATATTCATAATTGTTCTTAAAATTAGGTTTAGGTCAAGACATTGTTTAAGGTCTCATGGAATGGTTAAACTATTCATGGGTCCTTACTAATTCCTTTGAATCATAACATCAAGCTCCTATCTCAAATCCATGGTCAACATTTATATTAGGTTCATACTAGCATTTCTAAACTTTTGGAGTTCCAAGAAAACTAAGGAACTTTGAGCTGAAGGGTGTTTAAAAGGACTTATTGGAAGTAAGGAACACAATAACACAAGCAAACACACAATATAAAGTAGTAAAGTAGGAAAAAAATGTAAGAAAAAAATATATACAAACTTATGTATAAATAAGGGACATGAATAAAAGAGCCAAAGGAAAATAACTAACCTAGCTACATTAACTCTAACCATCTTACATATTTACTCCATGAAGACCCCAAGAGGAGTAGTAAAGTAGTAATACTTAAGATATTTCCCATTGGTGGGTAGTGTAAACTCTGATCTTTATAGGTATTTGATTTTTAAGGTGTTATCTACAAGTGTATCTACAATATGATAGGATCCAATCCACAAAGGTATGAACTTGCCATGTTTTCCCTTGGGCTTATATGTTTTGTTCCAAAGAAGAACTAAGTCTCCTTGTTTGAACACCTTGATCTTTGATATCTTGTCAAACCACATTTTTACTATAGTTTGGTGCCTATTAAAATTATAAAATGATTCTTCTCATGCATATTACATCTAAATAATGTTCAATAACCTTAGGTTTGTAAATTTTTTGTCTTCCTCCATATACTCTTGCATAAACTTATAGGTTGGTAGCTTCAATGTGATGGGGAATATAGGATCTTGGTGATACACCAATAAGAAAAGAGATGCTTTAATATCTTTCTTGACTCTTGTTCTATCTACCCAAAGGGCATACTTGAGAAGCTTATTCCATGTTCTAGGTTTGTCCACAACAAACTTCTTAATTGATTTCATCCAAATTTTAATCATTGAATCAGATACTCCATTACCTTAAGGATAATGGTTAAATGAAAAATTGAGAATAATGTTGTTATCATAGGCCCATTATGTCATCTCTATGGATGTGAATGTTGACCCATTATCACATACCAAACAGACTGGAGTTCCAAATTTGGTGCATATGTTTTCTTCTAAAAACTTGATCACTTTTATTCCCCATTGTTTGGCGGCTATTGCATTAGTCCACCTAGTGAAATATTTAGTAGCTATCAAAACATAATTTTGACCTTCTGATGAATTTTATTACCCTCACAAAGTTTAGTCCCCATTAGGTAAAATGTTTGTCAATCATGATAGGTTGTAAAGGCATTGATGCCTTAGGATCTTTGGTGTTGAAAATCTGACATGAATGACATTCTCTCACATGATTATTGGAATATTTAATTATATTGGGCCAATAATAAATAGATTTGAGGATCTTGTGAGATGTTTTTCTCCCTAATGGATGTCCACTTCCCAAATCCTCATTGAAAGTGCTCATTACCTTAGTAGTTTTTTCCTTAGAAACACATCTCAGGTAGATAACCTCAAAGTTATTTTGGTATAAGACTCCATTTTTAAGAGATAGTGAGCTACCTTGAGCCTTAGATCCCTCATCTACTCCTTACTTAGTCATACAAGACAAGTACCATTAACTAGTATGTGAATAATGGAGTCATACCATTCATTAGCTTGGAAGCTTTACTGATCAACTTACATAATACCTAGCTTGAGGCTAGTATTCGTAATCATTTGAATTAGACCTTGACATCTTACTAGTTTTGTAGTTTTCATCTCTATGTCATTTTCTAGAAGGATAAGCATACACTTACCTCTTCACTCTTCAATTTCACATTGGCTCAACATTAACTTAGTAGCTGGGTCTAGTAGAATGGCATGCACTTTCTTCCTAAGAATATAGTTTCTAAATTTCTTGATAGATTTAACTAATACAAAGGCTTGTTTATCAATTAAAGGATAATTCAGCTTAGAATTTTTCAAATTAGTACTCATGAAAGAAATTGGGTTGTCATATCCTTCTATTTTTTGAGTTAAAATTATAGTAATGGTGTGGTTAGAGGAAAAATAGTAGAGGTAAAAATCCTTTGAAAATTCAAGACTTATTAAAACTAGATATTGACTAATTGTACTTTTTATGTCTTTAAAGGCTTTCTTGGATTCCTCATTCCATGCAACTTTAGCATCCTTATTCAACATGTAATTTAATGGCTTGATAATTTTTGCAAAGCTAGAAATGAATTTCCTTGCAAAGTTTATTTTACCAAAAAATGATTATAATTGTTTTCTACTATTGGGAAGCTCTATCTTAGATATAACTTCCACTATTTTAGGATCAATGTAAATTCCATTTTAGTGATAACATGTCCTAACAGTTTTCCTTCAGTGACACAAAAAATTCTCTTCTTAGGGTTGAGGGAGATCCCATACCTTTTACACCTTTCAAATACCTACTATAAACACATGAAATGGTCTTCCTTATTCTTTGAGAAAATAGTTAGATCATGCATGTAAATTATGATACACTTACCAATTAATCCTTGGAATGCATGGTCAATGGCCCTTTTAAAAGTGGCTCCTATGTTTATCATTCCAAAAGGCATTATCTTATATGCAAAGGTGACCCACTTAGTTGTGAATGTTGTCTTCATTCTGTCATCTTTGTCTACCATCACCTGATTATAATCTAAAAAAACATCAAGAAATGACGCCGTCGATGAACCAAAAATAATTTGTATTACTTGGTCAAGAGAGGGAAGAAGATAATTATCCTTTTCAGATGCTCCATTTAGATTTCTAAAGTCAATACATAGTCTAATTTCACCATTCTTATTTATAACTGGTATTAGATTAGCAACCTAGGTAGAGTACCTAATGGGAAATACAATTTTAGCATCTAAAAACCTCTTGACTTCTTTGAAAATCATGGGTTATAAGATAGGATTCATAGGTCTTTATTTCTTCCTAGAAGGTTTATAATTCTCTTTGAGAGGTATAGTATGGGTAATGACTCTTAGATCAAAAATATTCAAGTCATCATATGACCAATCTATGACATCTTTGTATTTTGTCATTAGCTCTTTAGATATTTTATTTTTAGTACTTGTAAAAGATTTTCCAATGTTAACCAACTGAGGTTGATCTTGATGTCCAAGATCAACTACATTGTAATATTTTTTACTTAATTTGGGAACCTTAGAATCTTAATCTAGCTTGTCTTGATTAAATAATCTTTCCAAAGCAATCATACTTTTGGGTATCTTGTTGTAATTTAGATGAATGACTTTACCATCAAACTTTCCTTATCTAAATGCATTTTCATCAGCCTCATCAATGATCTGAGCCTCAAATGCTCTTGAACTAGTTATGCAGCTGAGGATCTATTAATAGGTCATCACTAAAGACCTAAAGATGGTCACATTATCTAAGATAGAAGGAGAAGGTATCAAATCAATGCTAAATTTTGGTGAATCTTGGTCAGGCATGAGATTAAATACAATAGAGGCAAGCTCATTAGTAACTTTATTTTCCTCCCTAGGGATGGAAACAATATTGAAGGCATAAAAAGATTCCTCTAGATCCTAGACTCTAAATTTGTATCTCTTAAGGTATGACAATTTACAATGATACTTATTTATTACTTATTTTAATATTAGTTATGAATCACCACAAACTAATAGTTATTTGACCTTGTTTTTGATGGTAAATTATAGACCCAAGATGAGAGCCTCATATTCTACAAGGTTATTGGTGCAAGGAAATTTGAGTTTATAAGAAGCATGATATTTCTCACTAACATGGCCAATTAGAACAATGCCTACTCTAGATCTAGATTTACACCTATCCCCATCAAAATACAACTTCCATAACCTAGGCATAACATTAGAAGTTTTAGGATCCCATACCTTGGTAGTCTTTAAGGTGAAAACTCCTAAATTATAATTAATTATGTTGACCCTTTCATTGACATCATTATAGTCAGTAATCATGTGCTTCATTCTTATTTCCCTTTCAACTCTAATATGGTTGGGAACTCCTTTCCAAGGTAGCCATAGGTGTGAATAGTTTGTGGACATATATCCATTTAAAGCCTTTGTCCACTCTACTTAAAATAAATCCATATATGTTAGGGATATCTACCACTTGGATTTCTATAAACTATTAGACTCTTGGCTCAAAAGCTAGTTGCATGTAGACATTTAAAAATTATCCAACCACCTTGATCGTATACTTATCTAATTGGGTGAAAACCATATCATACTTAATGCAAATTAAACTAAGTTGATTACAAACACCTACATGCATGATATTTGTAGAGGCACTAGAATCTAAAAAATAATTTGAAATTTCTTACATAACATTATGACTATAAATAAGAAGGGTGGGGACTCTATTTTAGCTTTATACATGTCTACATTTGCATAATCAGTCTTGGACATCTTTCTAGATTTCTTGGATAAGGATTCCAACAATAGACCTCTTTGCTCTATGATTTGTGTTAGTTCATGCAAGGTAATATTATCCTTACTTTTTTTCATGCCCTCTAAAATAATATAACCAGTCCTATTAGAAGAATTGGAAGTATTAGTAATAGGTTTAGAATTAATTCCCTTTGGATGCTCTGTATTATTGTCTAAAATGGTATTTGGAGGAGTACCAAAGTTATTTAGAGGAATAGAAGTAGTCAAAGGCTACCTCAATTTTATGTTCCTTAGAGGATATGTTTTCTTGAAGAACTGCTAGAAGGCATGAACTTCTTTATGAACATCATCAAGTTTGTTGTCTTCCTAAAAGGGGGAATCAAATGTTTCTACCATGAAGGTCTGGTTAATAGGCTTGGATCCTAAAGTACCTGCACCATTGTATTTGTTAGGTACCACCTCAAAAGTGTCTAAATTTTCTTGAAATGCTTCAAAATATTTATAAAACTCAATGCAATCAATTTCACCATGCTTAGAATTATAATGGACTCAATAATAATCTGATAAATCAATATCAATAAGATTAATATCCATAGTCTTCTTTTTAGAAGATGGTTAACTATTCTTATTATTGTATAAACTATCATTATTAAAACAATTATTAGGCCTATTGAATCTTTGAAAAGAGAAGTTCTTAATATAATTTTCTCTAGTATTATCAACCTATTTTTTTAGTTGAAGGAAGTTAGTGCTCAGTTTTTGAACCATTTTTAGAATGGACTCATTCTCACTTTTAGGGGATTTTAAATTATGAACCTGATTGTTATTGGTACTAGTGGTTGGTACTAAGGTCCTTTGATCATTTTCATTAAATACATCATTAGTAGGGTGATTCAAGAACCCTAAATTATGGTTAGGATTATCATGTCTTAGAGGTAATTGGTTCAGATTTAGGAGCTGGTTGAGAGCAGACACATTCTGGTTACTATTATGAAAGACATTCAAGGTAGGTATATGCGTATTTACATTGGAAACATAGTAGGGCATTTGAATTTATGGTTGCATTTCATCATTAATTATAATAACCTTAGCATAATTTAAAGCTAGTGTTTTCACAGGACCTACAACCCTCTTGATGAATATTGAGGTCATGAGATCAAGAGAATCTTTATAGATTTCCAAGGCTAATGCCTAATTGGGTTTATAAGGGTCAATGTTCTTGATGTACATATCTTAGAACTTAGCATTAAAATATCTTATAGGTTTATTGGCATCCTTTTTGAGGGTGGTAAATTATTGGTATAGGACATAGGGGTTGATTATCTTGCCAAATTGGTAAATGAAAATGTTATTGAATTCATCCTAAGTGGTAATGCAATCATCAGGTAGGTTTAGAAACCATTGATATGCATCATATTTAAATTTAAAAGAGAATAACCTACATGTTACATCCTCATGAGTTGTATTTAACAATCTCACTATAGCCTTAAATGATTTAACATGTTCTTCTACTATTGTAATACCACTAGGACTAAAAGTTGGCAAATACTTTTTAGGATTGTGAGAGAGGTCATGAACCACACCTTGAACATTAATAGGAGAGCTTCTTAACCAAGCCATAAATTGATTAAGGTTGAATGTAGGAGTACCTTAGAGTAGTGAAGTTGGTAAAGAATTCAAAAATCTACATCTACCTTTGTCTTACCTAGCTTTCTTGTGGGTGTCCAGTTCTATCAGATGTTCTCTTGTTTATAAATATGATCTTGTTTAGATTCTTGGCAATTCCATCTTGAGGACTTTGGATCCTATTTGAAATATGATGTGTCAAATCAATCCTTACAAATAACAAGGATTATACTTGTACATTAAGCTTATTTTTCCAAGATATATGTAGAAAATAATAAAGGGCATCAAATTTTAACTAAGATAGCTTACATATGTGTCTAATTACATGAATATGGTCAATATTTATAGTCCTAAGATCAAATTAACTTATATCTATAAAATATCTACCAACCTTTGATCAAAACAAGCTATTTTAACCTCAAATACTTTGGATCTTTAGATTTCAAGCTATCTTTTCTAGAATTACACATCTAACTTGAAAGATCTTTGATCTTTATCTAAATAAAGCAAAAATATGGTTCAAATACTAAAAATATCATTTATATTTCTAATTTTAAGTAAATAATTACACTAATATGTAAAGATAACCCCAATCTTTAATTAAAACAAACTAATACTATCAAAGGTTCAACAAATTCATAAGGATGCCCTCCTTCTAGTGAAAATAGATCTCATAATGTTGATGGCTCTATGTGTATCAATGGTTCTCTTAGTGTTTAAATAAAACTTCTCATTTTAGAATTATAAAAATTTAGAGCATGAGTAGTGGGTTTTGGTAATCTAGTTACCTATGGTGAAATAAAGGTAGAGCAAATTAAATTATCCCACAAATTTATATTGATTGGTGGTTGGGAGCCACCATGATCCTTAGTCTATGCAAATTTAAAGCATCTATACTGATCTTAGTGAAATATGATCAAAGTTCTACACTAAAGACTAATCTAAATTAATATCTATAGTAGAGCTTAAACTAGAGTGATTTGGTTTAAAAAGAAGAAAAAAGAAGGGTAGGGTAGAAAGAAAGTATGTGATTACTGATCTTTACCTCAAACATCATGACAAGGTTTTCAATTCAATTTAACATGTAATTAACCAATATATAATGTGAAGTACCAAATGCTCAAATCCCACCATATACTAAGCTAATATCGAAGGAAAACATGAAATAATACAAGTATGAACTAATTTTGCCTTAAAGGTTTTCTAATGCATTCAAATAAAATTTGCACATCTTAATGCATAGAAAATAAAATGAAACAAAGTCTAAGAACATTAAACTAATCTAGCTTTAACACAAGTTAACAACCCTATATCAAAGATGCATATTATAAATTCACAAAAAAAACATTCAAATTCAAGACTTAGAACAATAAATTAAGAGAGAAGCCATGTAACAATTGATATAAAAAAATTTGATAAATTTTTTAATATTCCTTTCTTATAGTAATTGCTCAAAAGTACACAAGTTTTGGATTGAAACTCCCTCCCTTCACAAAATGGTAATATTTCCTTTTATAGGAAACTCAAGTAGTATATCAGTTAGTCATAATATTACACATATACAAAGATAAGGATAGTTGTCTTTCTTCACAGTTATAGATTACAATACTCTTTCCAAAATAGATTGACCTATAGGTAAATATGCTAACAAACTAGCATATGCCTTTACAAAAGAATATTCCATGTTCAAATATAATAATGATTTACATAGAGTGGAATATCATTAATTAACTAGTGGGCCCTAGGATGAAGGGATCCATTATTTCTCCTAGATAATCTCCATGGCTCTTTGATGCTACTCACTATTTCCAAATTGACAACTAGTTTTAAGAGATAGTCATCTTCTCGGTCAACCAAGTCATTTAAGTCCCTATCATTCCTTGTCATGGCCTCTTTAATGATCCTATCTTCAAAAATATTTTCTTCAGTAGTAAAGATCATGCCCATGACTTAGCTATTGTCACCTCCAAATTAGCCTTGACTCTTGTTCCATACTTCTTTCATCAAAGATAATATCAATGGCTTGACCTCATCATGCACATCAATGTGGAATATTTGGGTCAAGGCTGATGAATGCTACAATGTTTGGATCTTTTGGATTTCCCCATAAATGAACCATTTAGGGATGATTAGCCCATGAATGGGATATTCATCACTAAAAATTTGACTTCACTCATGGGGTGAGTGAGATTTATTTTAGGCTTCTTACTCCTAGCTAAAACTAGTGCCAATTTAACCTTCCTTTTGAGGGGTGAAATTGGAACCAAGTCTAAAGTGACATCCTTCCCCCTAACTTGTTCAACTTAATTATCTTAGGCTTAGGATTCCTTAGATTTTTCTTCTTCATCTAACCCATATGATTTAGTGAACACCTTAAGTGCATCTTTTACTATCTCATTAGGGGACAGTGTAATCATGTCAGTATATTCTATTGGAGACTTTGGCCTATCATGTTGGGTTAAAGATGATGGCCCTTCACTAGGGCTCGCTTTTAATTTCTCTTTTAAAAGTCCCTATGTCACTTGTGATTAGGTTTATTATAGTGGTGGCTTTATAGGGGGCCTAGAAGAGGGTTTAGGTAATAAGTGGTACTACAAAGGTACCATCTATTAGATCTCTTTAAGTTTCTCATCTCTAATTAGCCTAGCCTCAAGCTTGATGTTGTTGTTATTTAACTTGGCCAACATCTCTATGAAATTAGTGGCCCTGATGTATAGTGTGTCATGGACATCGAGATAATTTTCATAGGGATTGTTTATGGTTTTGGACTTTAGATGTTCAGTGACCCTATCACTAGGGTCCCATTGCCTCAATTCATCTAGCTATAGGTTGAATGAGTCTCTATGTCTAGTAATAACATTCACATGCTCCCAATTTTGTAATTAAATTTTGATAATTATCAAAGGAAATGGATGGAAGAGGCCCTTCCTTTTCTCTTTGAAAAATCCATCTATACCATGAATAAGTTGGTACGTAACTTTTTATTTTGCTAGTTTAGTGGGCACATAGATGGGTAGCATGTAGGTCTATGTAAAAGTCCCTTCTATCCTTATTAATGTGTAATTTAGGCTGAAATAGATATCTCATATTAACTCCACATATTTATTAACTAGGGGGTTGACCATACTCATGGGTATCCCTATGATGGCTTCCACTAGAGTTGGATAAACACAATCACAAATGAACTACGTGTTGTGTCTATTTTTGAATATGTGTAGCTTGGAATAATGATGGGCAATAGTATGTATCCCATTAGGTGACCAATTATTAATGAATAGGATCTTGGTGGTGTCCAAGAGGGAATCTAAAAGATAGGACATCATTTAGAAGTGGTTGCTAGTTTTCCTTTTGATGGTTGTGAACTATGATTTCAAATAAATATTAATCATCTCACCCAATGGGGGAATGAGTCCCTTCTCTACCATGAAGTAAACATAGGTCACCTATACTTTATCAATTATGTGGTAGAGGGGACTCCATATGACCTATTTATAAATTTCCTGATTATCCTAATCCCCCCCCCCTAAATTGGATAATTAGGATATTCTCTGTGGGGGTAACCACAGACCATCGATCATGATCTAAATACTTGCTCTTGATTGGTTTAAGATTATATAGTAAAAGTGGATCCATTTAACTTGAGGATGATCTCATGAAATTTGATCATTAGTACCACTTAATCACATATCATTGATATTGATCTTGGTGATCATATGGGATTGGTCTGGTGGATTAAGGCTTCTAAGTTAATCAGGCCCCTTCCACTTCATCAGATCTTTCTTTGTGATGAAATGAGATTCATTAAATCTATAAAGAAGCAAGGTGCTTAAGTTAAGATGTTAGTCAATATAAGAACTTAGGATAAAGGTTTAATAATAAGGTCTTGTTTATTTTAATAAAAATGAATGGGGGCTTAGAATTGATACTTTAAAATAAGTGCATAACCAAGGGGACTAGGATAAAAAATAAAAGACCCTTCAAACATATATGTTAGACATAGTTAAAACATAGGGAACACAAGAGTGAAAATAAAGGGGGACCAAGCATGTATTTTAGGCTAAGGTTTGGTCATGTTGAAAAACACAACCAAGCCTTAGCATAAAAATTAAGCATAAGTCCACAATTAATTCAAAATGCTCCCACCAAAACTGTTCCTACCAAAATTTAAAATTGAACCAAGGGTTTAGACTAGGGTTTCCCAAAAGAGGGTTTCATAACATAATCCCAACTATGGGATCTTACAGACCAAAGGCCAATAACATCCTGAATGAGGAGGAAACCATGAACATCCCAGTATGATCCATAAAAAGAGCTCCATGAAACCCACAACTTTAAGACATAAAAGTAAATTGTTAGCAACATTAGTCAAGGTTAAATTAAAATTCTAAATAAATGGGATAATTTCATTAGGCATGGATGATCTTCAAATTCTAATAAAGTGAAAAATATCAAGCTATCAATATTAAGGTTCAAAATGATCAAAATGGTCCTTAATTTTCATAAATGGAGGTATGTTGACCTTAATAGATTCAACATAACTTTGGATGTGGTAGGGCCAAAGATTTTTAAATATGCTCTTAATAGGATCACCAAATTATTTTTTTATTTGGACTTGAGAGTAGTTACCATCTAGTTATGCTATATATTGGAATATATTTTGATTTTATCTTTGATTTTGTCTTCATCAAGTAGTGAAGTACTATTGTGCTTAGTTGTTGGTACCTCAAAAAGGTTTTTACCAATGAAGTTGCCTTGATTGTCCCATAGTGCCTACAACAAGGTTTCACTAAGGAACATTTAATTTTGAATTTGATTATCTTCTATCACATTTGAAAATGTTTCAATAGAAGATGTTGAGTTTTAACTTTGATTATCTTCTAGCGCCTCTGAAAAAGTTTCACTAGAAAATTACTCTTCTTCTGTATGAATTTGGTCTTGGCCTCCCTAAGCTTATGAAATTGATATGTCACCATGGATGGATTTGAATAATGTATGATTTTATTGGTCCCAATCGACACTAGTGAGAGATGAATGTCAATACTATGGATATGTTGGTTGGCCATAATGGCATGTAGAATAGTAATGGAATGGGAAGAGGTTGCACAATCCTCATAGAAGATACTAAGAGAACTTGTACCAATTCTAAAGTAATCATCCTCAAAAACCATAGAAGGATCATAAATGTATTAAAATTGATTTATGAGGTATGCATAGCCAATATTGTAATAGCCATGAACATACTCTAATTTTTAATTTGATTATAACTTAATGGAGTCTAAATCTGATGTTGAGACTAACATTGATTATGCTTTTAATTATAAATATGATGTCAATTCAAAAATAAAACCTAACTCTAATTTTGATTCTTCATTTGATGTGGATGTTACTGTAATAATGTCTTATTGAATGTTTGGTTATAGACAAGTAATGGCCTATGATGGCATAACGGGCTCCATAGAGACTAATTTGTCAAAGTGAGACATCTCAATAATGAGAACAAGGTAAAAATAAAAATCCTTAGAGACTAGTTTGTCATAGGGAGGTTATTTATAAATAAGCATATGGTCAAGTTAATGATTTATCCAAAGGTAGTTATAATCACTGATAAGTGACTCAATAAAGACCATCTCATCAGAGTGAGACTCATCGAAAACAAGTATAGAAATAAGAGGTGATTCATCATAGGTTGACTTATCATAAATGGTTGTGTAGTCATATAAAATGCAAAAACTAGTAACTTGAGCATAGCTAATAACACCTAACCCTTAAGTCCCTTATACTTACTTTCATGACCCTCTTAGGCTTATTTTCATTGATTCTTAGTCATCCATATCCTTCTAAACTTGGTCCTAACTCACCTAGACTACTCTTTCCAAGACAAATCAATCCCCCTAGGTCCTATCTACTCATGATAGTAGCACCACACTTGGACTATAGTACTAGTGTCACTCTAGTCCACTTTTAGTGCTATT
The DNA here is from genome assembly GCA_037957365.1 of Torreya grandis. Taxonomy (NCBI): domain Eukaryota; kingdom Viridiplantae; phylum Streptophyta; class Pinopsida; order Cupressales; family Taxaceae; genus Torreya; species Torreya grandis. The sequence continues at coordinate 2,108,199 of JARHVA010001253.1, read as the reverse complement.
GTCTAAGTCTATTTCTGTCCCCAATAGTAAATTTCTTCTTATTCCCCATCCTTATCATTATTGGCCTAATGTGAGTACATTCAACCCATGACCAATAGATCCCTATAAATTCCCATTCAAAGATCATTTTTAAATGGCTAGAAATTATCACTAAGCAAGTAAGATTAGAAGAAATATTATTCAAGAAATCTTCCCTATTCTTTGCATATAACTAGATAATGTAATTACAAGCTAATTAAAATACTTACACTAGTCCCTAGCCACCTCAAGCACATCAAGTTTAGCATTATATATCTTCATATACACAATTACATAAAGCACATCAAGTGGGAGAACTACATATGGCTTGATCCCACTTCAGAGTATTGGTATGTAGGCAACGTGTCCACACACAAGGTGTGAAACACATCTAGTTCATCTTAAACACACTAACACCTACCCCCTCTTGATCAAAATGGGTCAAAGAATAATTTAAGATAGGGTTTTAAGAAATAATCTACTCTACAAGGAGTTATATAGACTTCTAGCTACCAAAACTTTATAGATAGGGTCACACAAACATAGCAAACAAAATCTAGAAAGCTTATATCCTCAAGATAACAATGGAAAAGGTGGAATATTGAATTGGTGATACTATAACCCAATTTTGGTACTCATATCCAATCAAAAAATTAAGTTTAGATCTTATTTTGTGATAGTGTTCAGTCTTGCATAGTGAATTCTAGCCTATGTCTTAGTTGGATCAATCAGTTTTCAGCTAAGTTTTATTTTCTTCTCCTTATTACTATTTTTAGAAAATTTTGAATTTTAATTAATTTAAAAAAATTAGTATCTTAATTATTATATTTTTATTTATTTATTTTACTACTCAAACCCCTTCACTAAATTAGCAATAATACCCCAATATTCTCAAAATTGTTAAATCATTTGGTGAACCTAACTTACATTGTTTGTGCATAAAAACCCTATAAACCCTAGGGTAATTTTTCTACTAATTTTTCCTATATTTTTATAATTTTTTACCTACATAATTAAAAAAATAATTATCATTAAATTTTAAAATTTCATAGTAATTTTAAAATAATTTTCTTTCAAACCTTAGTTGGCTATATTAGGTCCCAGTATTTTCCTAGTAATTTTCTAGTAATTTTCCAATCATTTCTAATTTTTTACTAGCATATTAAAATAAAAATTTCACCTTAAAATTTCATAGTAAGTTTTAAAATTTTATTTTTCTCAAAACCCTAGGTGCACATACTAGGTCCTATTCAATCAAACATTTTCCAATAATTTTCTAAATTTTTTACTTGCATATCTAACTCAAAAAATTACTTTCAATCTAAAACATTCATAGTAAATTTTTCAAAATAATCATATTTCAAACCCTAGTTTCATATAATAGGTCCCATTTCTTCTTGAGGTATCATATTAAATTTAAACTCAGATTACACATCAAAAAAAAAATGGATCTCACTTATTTCCAAATATTTCTTACATTTCTTGCAAATAACAAGGAGACCATACTTGGTCCTATCATGTACATGAATAATGAAGTTTACCATATATTATTGTAAAGTTTAATTATTTACCTTTCATTATTAATTTTCATAATAAGGGATGATATTAAAAAATTTACTACTAAACATGCACAATATTTCAATATTTGTTTTGCATACTTATTCTCTCATGTAGAATAATTTATAACTCTATTTTTCTAAACATGTTAGAAATATTATGTTACAATTCAAATATATTTATACATTAATGAATAATTCCATATTTTCTACCCTTTTATTTCTATCTCTCGTATGGAAAAATTTTCAATTTTATATTCCCACACATATCAGACATATCATAGCACATGTAAAATTTATTTATGCATTAGTGCACAATGTCATGCTCTCTATCCCTTGTTTTCTCTCTCATGTGGAATATTATTTATAATCATATTTTTATACAAATTATAACTCCACTTACATGCATTTCATCCCATTTATATGGTTTCTAGCTAGATATACCTAACTCCTTGGCTACATAGTTTTTACATAAGCTAACTACCACGTGTCAAGTTTCAATGTCACATTTTATGCACAAGAAATAGTTTCCTTCTCCTTCTCTCCCATAAGAGGGTGATAGATAATTTCACTCTAGCTAGGTCCATGATATCACCCCTCCAAAAGGTGAGTCAGCCCACCTTATTATTCCTAATGCATACATTCAACCTATAGCTTCTTCAAACCTTCTTTAACATATGTGCTTATATGTTCAATCAGAAACAACTAGGGTTTGCACTTGTAAGACTCTAAGGGATCAAATAACAAGTATGATAGATTTAATTTTAGATTTATAAATATAGAATCAGATATTACATGATAAGATCATGACATTGAAAAATTAGATTATAATGTAATAGCCTCAAAGGCATCCTAGTGCCAATCATGTATATACACCTTCACCTAGTCAATTGGTTATAAGCAATGTTACACATTAAAATAATAAATCACAATAAATTAACTCTAAAACTAGTGATTTGAAAAGAATTAAAAGATCAAATAATAGTTCAAATGAGGTACTAAGGGAAATGATTAAATCTAACTTGATCAAACTACCTCCTCTACATCCAATAAGAAGATCTAGCTATTATTATGCATATCATAAAATGCATGGGCATAACATAGAATCATGTTTGGCATTGAAAACACATACAATATAAAATTACTAATGAGGACCCTATACAAGGTAAATCATTCAATAAGTACACAATGACATAGGAACACATTCACAAAGAGTCAAATTTAGAAACATTATAAAAGTGGTTACCAAAGCATAACTTAGAACAACTAAAGAATCAAAAAACAAAATTAGAGAAACAAATAGTAACACAATAATAGGTAAATCATGAACATGACTCAAATATCTCTCTCTAAAATAAGGCTCAACTTTCAAAGTAGTATGGGTTTGGTCAAAAATATCTACAACAGTTTGATTATCAAGGTCAAGGGTTGGGCAAGTAGGCTCAAGGAATCACTACACCAATTATAGTAATTAATAATGTTTGTCACCAATGTTTAGGATTTATTAAACATCCTAAGGAAACACTAGCATTCCATTGGTTCAAAATCAAGATGATAATGATGAGTGTAATAATACAAATTATTATGATTTCCAAGATATCAATAATGAATTTGAATATTTAGAATCATCTTCGCAGGCATTCCCTCGTGCTTCAAAATCATGCACAATTCCTTTATTTGATATAGGACACAATGATAGGTAGCCTCCAATGAGATTCATTGGTTAGTATCATTTTTTTCTCAGTATTACTTATACATAGTTTCTTTTTGCTTACTTGTACATAGTTTCTTAGTATTTATTTTACATAGTCTTCTCATGATTGATTATACATAGATTATATCAAAAATACAAAAACATTCAAATATGTCCAAATCTAAAAATAATACAACATATTAAAATTCTAAAAACTTTCAAATATGTCAAAATACCAAAAAAAATTGATTGTATGCACTATCCATGCTTTACATTTTTACTACTATGCTAGACTTACATTGTTATTCTATACTATTTTTTATTGATTTATCTACACTACCATGCTTCACTTGATCTCCTTTGAGTGTACACAATGACATATAGCTCTTTGATTGCTTCAATCTACCCATTAAAAGATAATACTACTTATACATTTGAGACATTGATACATATACCCACTGGGGGCATCTTCTTCATGACTACACCATCCATGTTATGTCATTCCTACCCCACACACTCTAGTTATCATGTTGATGTACATTACTTACTAGCTTACACAAATTATTCTATAGACACTCACTAGTATATACCACTTGTGTATTTCTTAGCATATAACTAGTCTTTTACTAACATGTCTTACATACTTTCCCTCTTGCTTTGATTAGTTAGATGTGATTGTAGTTTCAATTCCTTACATGCTTTCTTTTCTTTCTTAGTTCAGCTAGATTATTTGTATTTCTTGGTTCCTAATTTTTCTCCTATATGTGCCTTAGGACATTTGACAATGTCCTTTACTTCTATTCATGTGTGTTCCTTAGGAAATTTTCTAATGTCCTTTACCTATAATCCTCTATATTATTGTGGCTTCCACACCAATTTTGCTTGTTTCAATTGTATGTGTATGTGGCATTTGAATATGCCTTGTATGCTTGATTTTCATTTTGAGTGACATTGTGCCCATGTCCCTTATTTTCTTGGCCCCTTGGCCACCCTTGTATGTTTCTTACCTTGTATGCTTATTTCTTGTTTACTTATCATTATTTGCAATGCCATGATTCACATCATGCATTTATCTTGCTTTCTTGGATACCATGATGGACATCATGCTCCATCCCTCCAACTAACAACTAACCAAACTTTCATTTCCAATTTAGTATATTTCACATGTTATTACATTGTTATATCCATCTAGGCATATTCCTATTGATCTAACAATATTTCAATACAAATCATACTATATCTTAAGATACCTTGTCGACTATCATTGCTATATCATGTATCTTTGTAGCATAACACAATTATAAGGCTATTTATTCTAAGGTAAATCATTATAGGGTCTTCATTATTACCCTTATAAGAAGGGGTAACAAATAAGGGTTTTTTCTTAGAGATCAGAGCTCCTAATGGTAAAAAATCTAGTTTTCAAAACACCCAAAAAACCAACCACACATCAAAATAGTTAGAATAGACTAGACATATAGTCAAAAATATAGAACAATTACCAGATTTGGCCTTAGAAAATAGTGCCTAACTTGGAAAATAGAACTAGTGCCACTAGTGTCCACTTTTAGTGCCCTTATCCAAATAGTATAAAATCCAATTTTTTTAGAAACAGATAGAAAGTTAAGTTTAATTACAATTTTTTCATCTATAGTTTAGACCAAAATTAGTAGTTTTAGTAAAATTTTTATTAGAGAATCTAGATATAAGGGGAATCATGTGGATCTCCATTCCAATTTTAGATAAGGTACTTGGTATAACTTCTAGATCATAATCCATGTTTCAAACACTAGTGATTGGGGGCAATGTGCATGGCACATTTTTTTTCTTTTATTTTTAATTTCAACATTACTTAGGCATTCTTAGTAGTTACATGCCTTATTCCATCTACAGTTGGTTGACATCATTTTAAAATGGATTTCATTCAATCCTAATTTCTTGAGTTCTTAATTTCTTGAGTGGATTTCATATAAGCCTAGTGCACCAGTTTGGAGTGGCTCTCATACAAGCATAATCTTCATCTTTTAGAATGGACAAGAGTGGCCTAGTTTCTAGCATACATTTGATTATTCATGCCAAAAAATTTAGGTCACAATAAATTCATGGGATCTAGGATCCATCTCATACAACATACATTTCATATGGGTATAAATTCATAGCTTCACTTCATGTGGAAATGATAGAGCCAAAGGACTAACTAGCCTTTGTATTCTTGAGCCACCTATTCAAAGGGATTGGACACATATTCCAAACATCGATCAACACATGAAAGACCACCTAGCTTCACTTAGTTGGAAATGATGGAGCCAAAGGGCCATCCTTTGTGAACTTGAGCCACTATCAAGGAATTGAGCACTTAACTCCATTCACAATATTACTCTTGATATAACACACATTCTAACATTACTCAGCATAATTTAGCATCACTCAACATCATAATAGGTTTTGTATTGGTTCACGTACTTGGTGAAGTGTATTATTTCTTCTCTCTCTCTCTCTCTCTCTCTCTCTCTCTCTCTCTCTCTCTCTCTCTCTCTCACACACACACACACACACACACACACACACACACACACACACACACACACACACACACACACACACACACACACACACACACACACACACACACACACACACACACACACCTACCTAGTTTTGTACATTCTTACTTTACATATATCATATCTAGTAAGAACTGATCTACTCTTTGTTTTTATTATAGATTCATACTTCATAGTGTACTCTCTCTTTACACACCCTAAATCACACAACTTCATGAGCTTAATCCTTACAGTTAAGTTTAGGTACACTTTCTATTTTCCTTTATCTTAATATTTAACTTTGTTGCATCATTAAAATAAAGCGGGGTGGGGGGGGGGTAAATTTATTCATATAAAATGCAAAAATTGGTAACTTAATCATGGCTAATGACACCTAACCATTAAGTCCCTCATTCTTGCTTTCATGACCCTCTTATTTTATTTTCATTGATTCCAAATCACTTGTAGCCTTACAAACTTGGTCCCAAGTCACCCAGACTCCTCTTTCTAAGACAAATTAGTCCCCCTAGATTCCATCTTATTAGGACAGTAGTGATACACTTGGACTATAACACTAGTGCCATTCCTAACCACTTTCAATACTATTATCCAAGTCCATTTCTAGCCCCAATGGTCAATTTATTCTAGTTCCCCATCCTTATCATTATTAGCCTAACACAAGTACATTTAACCCATGACCAATAGATCCCTAAAAAATACCATTCAAAGATCATTTATAAAGGGTTGGCAATTATCATTAAGAAATCAAAAATACAAGCAAGACTATTCAAATAATCTTCCCTATTCTTTGCATATAGCCACCCAATACACTTACAAGCTAATTAAAATCCTTACACCAGTCCTTAGCCACCTCAAGCACATATAATTTAAAATTATTCATCTTCATACAAATAATTGCATAAAGCACATTAAGTGAGAGAACTACATATGCCTTGATCCCTCTTCAGAGTATTAGTATGTAGGCAACATGCCCACACATAGGGTTTGAAGCATGTCTAGTGCATCTTAAACACACTAACCCCCACTCTTATTCAAAATGGGTCAAAACACAATGGAGGATAGGGTTTTAATAAATAATCTACTCTTTAGGGAGCTATAAAAACTTTCATCTACCAAAACTTTGTAAATAGGGTTACATAGACATAGCGAACAAAACCCAAAAAGTTCAAATCCTTATGACAATAGTGGCAAAGGTAGACTATAGCACTAGTGCCACTATTATCCAATTCTAGTGCTCTTATCCAATCAAAAAACAAATTTTAAATCTTAGTTTATGTGTCTCAGTCTTGCACAATAAATTCCATCCTCTATCTCAATCAAATCAATTAGTTTCTAGTTAAGTTTTGTTTTCTTCTCCTTATTACTATTGTTTTATATTAAGGTAAAAGTAGGTTTTGAAGGGGCCTCAAAACCATATACATCAAAAAGAAATATAAACCATTAAGCACAACCAGGTTTAAGAGAACCTGAAACCAGTAAAACAACTAAACCAGGTTTTATAGGGACCTGTTACCAACAGATGTGACCAGATAAAACTGCCATCAGAACACTAGAAGGAAAGTTAACAGACTGAATCAGCATCTTGAAAAACCTCCCAAACCAGTAACCAGAAAACCAGTGAAGCAACCATTTTACCAACCAAAAAAAAAACCAGTCAACAAAAGGGAACATTAGATTTACCTTTTGAATTGAGGTTTTTTTTTACACAACCGAAGATTCTTATCTAGAGGGGGGACAAAAGGCTTAGACTTCTTTCTCTTAACTACTGTCCATCCTTCCTCTAACTTTTCTGCCATAGCCACCCATGCCTCAAAAGATAATGATCCATGGAATCCAAGGGACATGGATGCTGAAACAATCTCTTTGTGAGAAACAGACAAAGTCTGGCTCCTAGGAGGAACCTCCAAAATAGGGGCAGTGACCAATGCCACCTCAACCACTGGCTCAGAATGATCACTTTCCACAGCCTCCGTAGGAGCTTCAAAGGAGTGTTTCACCAAAGAATCCTTTGTACCCACCAACACGGAGTGAACACAATCCTCAGTCTTAAGAACAGCCAGAGCTTCTGAGGGTTGTTTGACCATGTGATGCTCAGAGGATGCCTTAAACCACCAAGAAGGTGGTCATCTAGATTTGGATTTCCCAACAGCACAATGAGTAGCAATATGACCCGTCAGGTGGCACTTCCTGCAATGAAAAGGGATACCCTCAAAATCCAACATTTGTGTCTAAGTACCCCTTGGTCAGTCTAAGCAAATTGCCTTAAAAAGGCCCTTAGAAACATTTAGATCTACCAGAAAGTGTGCACAGGTCGAATGGAGAATATCCGAAGTGTCTGCATCCACAAGTAAGAAATCTCCAATAGCATTTCCAATAGTTTCAAAAATTGAATCATTCCATAGATGTATTGGAAGATTAGGGAGCCGAACCCAAATAGGGAACTTGTTAAAGGATTCTGAGAGAGGATCAAAATCCATATGCCATGGTTTGGCCATAAGTGGATATCTGCCCTGCCAAGAAAAATTATTGTTGCACAAAATAATCTTCCTATCATTGGAGCAGAGGAACTTTGCTATAAAAAAACCTTTAGCACACAAGAAGATTTGGACATTATTTTTAATAAGTGGCATCCAGTTCTTGGAGATCCAACCATGTAGATCTACAAGAGAGGGCTAAAAGCCACAAAAACAAAAAATAGCAGCAAGAGAGGAAAGCTCTTCTACCTTATGGAAGATATCTTCTACTGATTTAGGATCTAGAGTTACCCTATTAGGTTTTAAATCACTTACAGGAAAAACATGAGAAGGCCCAGATGATGCATGAGGAAGAGTGTCATGTAATCTAGCTTCAAATGTAGCCATGTCAGCAAAAGTCCTTCCCCTAGAACCAAGACCTGAACCAGGAGTAGGGGATCCATAAGCCAGATGTGAGGCAAGAATAGAACCCTCACCCATAGGAGAAATCACTTTAGGGGTAACCAGAACCCTATCCCCACATGCGGAGGAAGCCCCACCCATAGCAATAGCCACACCAGCCGCAAGATCCACTAACTCTGGCTTCAAATTTGAATTTTGAAGTCGCACACGCGCAGGAGCCATATCTTGCCTTTGAGTTATTTCTTTGGGGATTGACTTATTCCTTATTACTATTGTTATAAAAGATTGAATTGAAATTAATTTATATAAATTAATAGATTAACTATTCTCTATTTATTCATTTATTTTACTACTCAAACCACTTAACTAAATTAGGAACAATACCCCAATATTCCCAAAATTGTTAAATCAAGTTGGTTTAATAAAAACACATCTTACATTGGTTGGTTTTCTTGGCTTTGATTTATGATTAGTTATAAACTACCAATTTTTAATACAACTTGGTCCTCGAATGATTGGCTCAGTTAAAGAGGTAATAATTATATTATTTTGGGTTGGACAATTGGAAAGGGTTTTTTAAAATGGGGAATGGATGGAAATAGTTGAATAATAACCAATGATTGGATAATGAAAGGGCATTATGGAGCTTGATTTATCATATGAGAAAAAGGATGAAGCCATGAAATGGTGATGATAAGGTATTGTGGAGCTTGATTTCTCACATAAGACAAAGGATGAAGTCCTATAATGATAAGGCTAGGGTGTTGTGGATCTTGGTTGCTCACACTAGCCAAATGATGAGGTCTTATAATTATAAGCTATGGACGTTATAGATTCTGGTTTCTCACACAAGCCAAAGGATGAGGTCCTAGAATGACAAGATTAGGGTGTTATGGATCTTGGTTTTTTGTACAAGTGAAAACATGAGGTTCTAGAATGGTATATACCCTAGTTAGCACTGATGAATCAAAATAATTATTTTCTCATATGTGGTTATAATCACTGAGATGACCAGGGTTTAAAAATAGCTCTTGAATAAGTCATAAAAATCAAAGTCATTTTATATGGACATTATATCATAATTAGGGTTGTATGTGTCTCCACCATAAGTGTAGCTGGATATATTTTCATCAATAATTAAATCTCCACAAAAATGCCTAGAGTTTTACACAATCTAAAAAATAATGTCCGAAGGACAAATTGTTCAAACTTGGTCTATGGTGGAGCTGTATCTCCAAAAGGTCTATGCTAAAATTTGGTACAAATAGTATAATTTCCAATGAATAATGTTAAATTTATCATATAAAAAAGGTCAAATAAATGAACTAAAAATAAGGTGCCAAAATCTAAGGTCCAAATATGTTCCAAATAGGTCTAAACTAGGAAAGGGAAAAAGTGTTGCTAAGATTTTTGGATAAATGTGGCATCAAAATATAGGCTCAAAATAAGGCATATGCTAAGAATTTTGGCCAAACATGGCATCAAAAACTAGACTTGAAATAAAAATAATGGTTTTAATCTAACAAACTTGGAATACTTTGGCATAAATAAGGCACTTGATTTTAAACATAAACATGATCAAATTGGTATAAGGCACTAAACAAAAGTTATTTGAAGATAGATTGATTGTTTCAAATCAAGGCAAAAAAAATATAGTTTAAAAATTTTAGTTCAAAAATTAACCTAATTTATTCAACCCAAAAGAGAAAAATCTATGTATTATCCCATGGGAGACAAGGCCTAAATAGAAATTAATCAATGTCTGGATCCAAACTTGTAAAATTTAATTGAAGACTTAACTTAGGAAAACTTGTATTTTATTAACAAAAAAGAAAATAAAATTTGAATATCATGACTACAATAAAAAAAATATCCCACAAGACACATGATTTGGTTTAAATAATGACAATTTGGACATAAAACAAGACAAGTCTTTTGAAATAATTTGAATAGTGTAATAGCGTTATCACTCCCAAAAGATGTGAAAATAGTTTGATTAAAAGACTTTTAAGGCTCAAAACCTAAATTTATTTGGGCATCATAACATTACTTGTGTCAATCAAGTGACAAACATAGTGTTTTTGACATAAAAAGTTTTCTAAGTTAAAGCAAGGTGTCAAATAGATGGCATAACACCTCCTCAAACAATGGAGTAGTGTAGACAAAATTTTTTTTTTATGACATGGTATAAATAAACAATATGCAATCACAAACCACCAAGCAATAAATGAATAAATGTCAAAAATATAACTAATTATATCATACTAGATCTTATCAAGGTATGGAAAGTGGGGTTGACTAAAACTTACACATTAGGACCATCTAGATTGATCCCAAGTGTTGCTAACACCAGAGAAGCATCACATTAATTGATTTCATACCAATAAACTTACCATGCAAGGGTATATTCATTTGCATGATGATTCCATATATGTAATACTTAGTGAAATCCCCCAGTTGACTAAACCTGACTTGAGACTTCATTAATAAAGGAGAGGCTAGTTGTTCAACCCCCTAGCTTTAGTAGTATGTGTAAACTAATTTTTATACCCTAACATGAAGTAGGGTTGAGACACTACTGAGAGATGAAGCCTCATGTCAATAGTTCCCTAGAAAACTTGTGAGATGCAATGACACCCCCATCAAAGTTAAATTACATGAAAATAAATGACTAGTAGAAAGACTTTAGGGTTGCTTTTAGATCACCCAATACCATATGGGTTTTAGGGAGAGCCTAGATAAGTTTATTTATATGCCTTAGACTAGGCATAAATGCAATAAAAAAGGCACTTTTGATCACCTGAGTTCCCTATATGGGATGGGGTAAATCACACATGTGCTATTTATTTTGAGAAAATAAACAAATAATAAATAGTTTATAAGAAATTACGATTGAAATTTGATTTTAGGAACCAAATTTAAATGTGATGATGTTATTTACTTGGCCCCTTAGCTTAAGTGTAAAAGAATGAAATAATTTTAAAACACAACGTAAGCAAAAGCATCTATGTTTGTTTAAATCCTAAAACCATTTTTTAAGATTTAGCCTAAGTTCATTTTTAAACACCAAAAATAAGTGTTCAAGACGTAAGCATTCTTTTTAAGCACCAAAAATTAAGTGTTTCTAATATTTAGCCATTCTAATTCATTTTAAACACCAACATCTAAATTTGCAAGATATAACATGTTCATTTTAGTACCCAAAATGAAGTGTGAATGATATATCTATATTCCTTTAAAAAGCCCAAAACAAAACGTTCTTTAACCAAAACATTCAAATTTAGGTTCAAATCATGTCTTAGATCTAAAATTTTTAGATAGCCTCCTTCTGCTTAGAAGCAATTTTGATTGTGAGTAAATGATATTTCAAAAAGTATCTCTTAGGTTTTATTTTAAAAAACACAGTGACCATGGTCAGTCAAAATTGACCAATGTTGGTTCTAAGGTAACTAATGTTAGTCAGTCTTAAAGAGAATTAATGATGGCAATAAATGATAGATATTGATTGATTAATACTAATGTCGATCGACTTATGAACCCAAAGGCAAAACCATATCAAATTAAAAATGTTAGATTAGCTCAAAAATGATAAAATCTCTTCTAAAATTGAAAAGAGATGATTAGTCTAAGAGTATAAATGATATTAAAACAAAGAAATGAAAATAAGGAATGTTAGAAAGATTCAAAATGCAATCTTTATAAACCATGTTTCGCACTACATATCTATTGATGATGGTTACATAGAATTGAGATTGATTGGGCTGAGCTGATGATGATCACGTAGAACTGATGTTGGTTAAGCCTAACCAATATTAGTCTATGTGTAGATTTGAGTTAATTCAATAATTTAAAATATGGAAAAAATAAAGATAATTTATAATTTTGATGATATTCAAGTATTCTTTTGTCATTTTTTAAGTTACATTGTCATCTCATTTCTTCATAGGATGCTTTTTATCCCATCAAGCATGCCATTTTTGATCAAGGAATTAAAGAAGGGTGGTTAGATCATGTTTTAGCATCATAATGAAATAAAAATGAAAATAACACACTAGCATGCATAATACTATCTTAGCTAAATCAAATGGGGGATCTTAGTGAAGAAAACCAATTGATAAAGCACAACTAAAATACAAGAAAAACAACCTTTTTTTACCTTCCTTGAATGCTCCAAGATATTTCTTCATTTACTTGATTATCTTATGATCAAGAGGTCTTTGGAAAAATGGATTTGTGTGGCTCTTTATCCCCTTAACACCATGTTTTGGCTCATTCTTGCTTGATGTCACTTGATGTCTTGATGGCTTGGCTTGTGATTCATAATTTTGGCACTATAACTCTATATATTTCAATCTTGTCATAAAATAATCATTATAAAACTACTATGTCTAAGCTCTCACAAATGAGAGGAAAATTTTTATATTTATAGTTTTAGCAATTAAACCCAACCCAAGGTAAGTTAGAGTATAGTTAAAGCTTAGAATAAATTCAAACCTAACTTTAATGAGTTAATTAACCCCAACAAAGTTCAAATGTGTCAAATGGTCATGATTATAAATGAATAAGCATGTTGAGATATTTTAGATATTTAAAAACTCATAAAAAGGTAACTATGAATTCCTAGGATATTCTTTAATTTTTGAATTTCCTTTTTGATAATTCATTTAATTGCTCATAAATAATTCAATTAGGCATTTGATTAGGTTTTGCATGTTAATTTTGTTTAGGAATTTAACATTTTTTCAATGTTTGAATTAATTTGAAGTGTGCATTTATATCATTTAGTTGTTTTATAGGCCAAATAACATTTTATGAATCCAAATTTGAGAATTTTAGTGATTCTTAAGCTAGTTTTGCAAAGGTTAGTAAGAATCAGTCTAAAGTTTGATATGAATCTATTGATGGCAACTTTTAAGTGTCTATAGTCACATTATAATGGTTATATTAACTTGATTATATAATAAATATTTTATATTGTAAGATGTAATTAAAAAAAATGAAAGTTGAGAAAAATGAAGAAATGTGGAGAACACATTTCTAAGTTATGTGAAGATTGATTAAGAAGTGAGAGGAAGAAAGATTGTATTGGGTAGTTATTAGTTCCTCATAATATAAAAAGTCTATGGGTTTTTTTGATATTAGAGGTTTTCCCATGTATATATTGATTTGGTTTCATGTATACCTTTGCTCTTGATCTCATATCTAGATCCATTGCTTGTATACATCATTTTGCTTAATTTATCATGGTATTAGAGCTTGTGATGTGTTGATCAAGCAATAAGATTATATATTAGGCTTGTTGAGTTGTGTTCAAGCTCATTTTTTTCTCAAAAATACACTTATTTATCATGTGGCATGTTCACAAGAGTTTTGTTAGGATTCTCACTTTGTCAAGTTCATGATAAATGCACCAAAAGCATTTTTTGATAGATCTGACCAATTAGATCCATTTTCAGATCTTTTTCAACCATGTGGAGGACTTTTAGAACCTATGGTATGATCTTCTACCTAAGGATCTAGTAATAAAATTTGATTTTAATATTATTTACTATTGTATGGCATCTAAATTAGTCAAAAATCAGTCTCTTAGCTTTTATAAATTTCCTTAGAGATTTTAAGACTATTTTTGAATATTTAAAAAAATTTGTCTCCTCTTGGCTATATTATTTAGCATTTGAAAGTTAAAATTTGGTATATTTTTAGTTTTGGGGTAGAAAATCTCAATTCTAAACCCTTCATTGGCTTAGTTTGACCATTTCCATATAATTTTTACCTTTAATTCACTTGATTTGGACCCCTGTAGGTGATTTCAAAATTTATCTCTCCTCCCAAGCATCTTTGTATGACCTATGAGGTAGAAAATTCTTTAAAAAATTAATTATTACATAATTTTTTATCCTTTTTTGGTCTATAAGGAAGAAATTAGGCAGATTAGGTGTTCAAATACCACTCTACCACCTAAGGAAGAGTGTAAAATCTTGTTTTTCATTTTTTTTATCTTCATAAGCAGCTATGTAAGGTTCCCTAAATGAAATATTTTGTTAAAAAATATTTTTTGATTGATCTTTAGTCTCCTCTAATGATTGTTGGATGATTTACTTAGTTTTTTAGTGTTTTAAAACTATCTAGAGAGTTCCTTAGGGCATTCTTTCAAGATTTAGATATTTTTCTTCATCTATGGGTGCCATTGTATGTCTCTATGTAGTATTAGCAATATAAAATATTATTTTTTGATTCTTAACCTCATATCTGGTCTTGGTAAATGTATCAAAGGGCCAATGTAAGGTGTTTAAGGAGTTTTCAAGACCTAGTTTGATCTCCCTAAGTTCCCCTATTGTTGCCAAATTATATAGGTGTGCCATTATTTTTTTATATTTATGTAAAAATAAAATGTTTAGTATAGTTTTTAATGTTGTATTTATTAAATTAAATAATTTTTTTCCATGGAAGCACATGGTGGGCCCTCTTTGTGTTGACTTATATTTTCTAAAAATATTTAAAAAAACATTTGATTATTTTTATTTATATAATTAGGAGATACATATTTTACACATGTTTAATACTTTTATTTAAAAAATAAGAATTAATTAAATATTTTGTAAATCATATAATTGCATGTGAAGTCTTATATTGGACAAAGGAAAGTTAACTAGGTTTTTTTGGAAAATACTTATAGATCCAAGGTTGTTAAATCAAATCTCAGTCCCAATATGTTTTTTTATCAAAATTAATTAATATATTATAAAATAATTAGTTAAAAATTTTGGTTATTAGCCGTGAAAAATCTCACATGTGAATTTTTTGACACTTTCGACACCCTTGACTTGTCATATTTTTTGTCAAAGATAGTCATGTGACCAATCAATATTTAGGTTTTTACATGTTTCATATACATTGGTATGGTATTTTATTTTATTTAAAACCTCCTTATATTAATTTTATTGTATAATTTGTCTTACAACACTTGTGATTTTTGCCCTTGTTGTGGTTCTTTGTATTCTTTGAATTATTTTGAAATCAACTAAGTGGCTAGTGTTGTTTATTGAAATATTTGTTTTTAATACACAATCAAGTATAAAACATGTTAAAAAGTTTTCTTTCTATATGTTTTTGTGTTGGTTTAGTACAATACACAAACTTGTAGTATCAACCTTAAAATGAAGAAGATATCTTCATGACTCAAATTATAATATGAGTTATCCTTAATAAGATATATAATGTTTGACTATCTTAGTATCAGATTATTAGTAAATTTATTATATGTGCATCAAATAATGTGTTTTTTAAATTTAACATGATTGATTTTAAGCCTACATCCACTCCTATTGATGTTGAATTTAAGCTTTATCCAAAACTTGTGTGATAAAGCTAACCCATCTCTATAGATATCTTGTTCATATTTTAATTTATTTAACCATTATTAGGATAAATATTTCATATGATGTGGGTGTTGCTTTGATATTCATGTAAGATCCATACTTGTATCATTTTAAATTATCAAAATAGATACTGGGGTATATAAACAGAACTATAAATTTTGGTTTATATTATTCTTCCTAGTGATTATGCTAATTTATTTGGTTATTGTGATGCTAATCATACTATGATGAGTCTACTTATGGATATGTGTTTATGTTTGGTGTAGGTAATATTACTTGGATCACTTCATATGGAAGTTTCTAAGGAAACCTTGTGGCTATGAAGGATGATATGAGCATGTCATGTGGAAGTTCCTCATTGTACCAACCTTCTTAGTGATAGTCAAATATATATATATATATATATATATTTGGTGAAAAATTTAATGCAACACCAACATACTAAATCCTATTTAATTTTATTCAATTTTGGGCCTATCAAAGTTTCCATTTATGGGGAGTGTACATGACAATGGCATTTCTTAACAACTATGTGGGTCGTGTGATTCTTTTTATCTATATATACTTATTTTCATTGTAAATCATTGTAATATATCACTTTATGTGATTTTCATAAACTTTGTATGGAAGTTGATATTGTACCCAATACATAGTATCATGGAGGTCCTTATGTTATAAAAGACTCTAATATGCTTGGTTGATTATTCATGAGAAATATTGGGATATATTGTCATTGTGGGATGTAGTCTCATGATCATGCTAGCCTAAAAGCACTCTAAGTGATTTAGGTTAACACAGTGTAACTATTTTAAAGGTGCCTATGGGGACATAGTAAAAACCCTTTAGGTTTCTATGATTTTATAGTGTAATTACTTTAAAGGTGATTATGTGACTATGGTTACATTGTGTAATACCTTTGGGTATCTATAGTTATATAGTATAATTCTTTTAAAGGTGACTATATGATTGTAGTTACATAGTGTAATACCTTTGGGTATCTATATTTAAATATTGTAATACCTTTGGGTGACTATGTTTACATAGCATAATTCATTTAAATGTGACTATGGAATCATGAAGGATGTTTCCCTTAATTATTACCTATTAAAACTCATCATGTAGATGGTTCATAGAGTGTAAGTTCATTATATTGTTATCTCCTAAAACTCATCATGTGGATGGATCATGGAGTATAAATTCATTGTTATAAATGTGATTATGGAATGTATCCACTCTTAACATTAAAGGGGAGCATTGAAACAATTAATGGTTAAGTGGGGTTATTTATGTACCCTTAATACATTAAATTACATTGATTAAATAATAATATATTTTATTATTTATCATGAGTTTATCCTTATGTAAATAAATAATAAAATATATGAAATAAAATTTGGAGTTATTGGACCCATTAATGTGGTAGTTGGAAAAGGTAAAATTATAATGGTCAGATTACCTTGGCTATATAATAAGAGTTTATATTGTAAGATGTAATAAAAAAAAGGAGAGTTAAGACAAAAGAGGAAATGTGAACACATTTCCAAGGTATGTGAAAATTGATTGAGAAGAAGTGAGAAGAAGAAAAATGGTATTAGGTAATTATTACTTTCTCATAATATGAATAATATTTTTGGGTTTTTTTACCTCTTGGAGGTTTTCCCATGTATATCTTGCATTGGTTTCATGTATACATTTTCTCTTGATCTCATATTAAGATCCATTGATCATATGCATTATTTTACTTAATTTATCATTTTCATTTTATTTTTGTTACCTATGCTCTCCATAGTGTCTAGGATAGAGGTGTTAGTGTGTTTATTTTAATTTGGTTTTATTGAATAACACTATACTAATCTCTCCTCTATGGATTCCTTGTTTACACATAAATGTTAAGAGAGATATGAGGCATGTAGGTGATGTTTGACACTTAATTCAAGTTTTCAATAACTGTTTTAGATATAATACAACTAATGTGAAATTGTATAATCAACCTCAATTGTCATATACCATTCATAATCTATATAAATTTTGTATCATATGTTTAAGGTTTTGAAGTCAAGTATATCACATTAACCCTAGCTACTATTTGTGCCTCCTTTCTTGGTTGTTTCAGGGGTTCAAATCTTGTTTAAAAGCTTATTTAAAGTTCATATAACCTTATTAGGTCTCTCATGTTTATTTATCATCTTAAACAAACCAAAATTACACCATATTTATACACACAAGATTGTATGGTCTTTATTGAATGCCATGATTGAGCTATAGGTGACTACAAGGTTTAGAGTCTTTTGGTCATCTTCCTTTGAACTCCTTTGGATATATTTCTTATTTAGTGATTAAAACACTTTTATATTTACCAAAGATAAACTAAAATTTTCTTCAAGTGCATTATGTCTTCTCATCAAACTTGGAACCAACTCGAGTTGTTTAGACCAACTTATAGGTGGTCATGGAGTTTGACTACAATTTTGGAGTTTTAGTCCAAACACAATTCATTAAACACTTAAAGGTCACTAATATTATATTGGAAAATTATAAAATTTATTTTAAACTTATAATACTTTCATCTTAATAACTATAAATCCTCTTTTTCATGTTTGAACATATACAACTGGAGGTGTTCATTGTGATGATTGTAATGTTAAGTCCATGAAATGTGACTTCCTCAATTAGGTCATTAATAACCTAAATGTGAATAATATTAATTTTAGGGTTATTATTATTGAAATAAAAGTTCATTTGGCCTATTTATAGTGTTTTACAAACATTTTTCTTCTCATATTTGTACTGAGACCTATATATGAGCATTGGGCTTGTGAACTCAATGAATGACTATGACCTTAGTTAATTCAGTCTTATTTTTACACTCACCTAAATAAGATGTCTTCATGATTATATGTCCTCTTTTATTATTTCATTTAATTCATGTTTCCATAACAAACCTCTTTTTCATGAACCAATGCAATTTTTTAAAAAAGAGGACCTCTATGTGTAGACACTACAAAACTACACACTTACAATTTTTGATGAATAAATACCTTGAGACCGCCTAAAGACCCCATAAAATTTTTTAATCCTTAACAAAACCCTCTTAACCCAAACAAATAAATATTATCTTATCTACATAATATCATTCAAAATCATTATTTGAAAGTACTATTCAAAATTACTATTCACCATCACTATTCACTGTGAGACCCACTATCACTATTCATGATGACATGGAATATGAAATGGCATGTGACATGGAAAGTGACATGGAAGGTGATATGGCAAGTGACATGGCTTAGTAGTGATGTGTCTTGATGTGAGACACCATACCCCACTTCGGACTCTTTCTCAAAGTGCCTAATGACCTCATTTCGGCATCATAAAGTTCCCCCCTTGAAATGTAGAAAATTTACCATTAATGGGTCATCATCCAATATATATTTTGTATTCCCAAATGAAATTATACTTTAAAATATATACCTATCTCTTTAAGACTTTGATAAAGAAAAGGGTACCCATTTTTTATTTCTTAACCCAAATTGGAGACTCTCCAACCCAAATGGGAATCTTCCATAAACTCATCTTAGAATTTTCATCCACCACATGGAAAATGGCACCACATTTAGTGTGCCACCTCTTTAAGTTCTTGTGTGAAATCAATTAAAATATGGGGATAATTCTTTAAGCCTCATTCAAACCCATGTTCATAATTCTCCATTCAAAGTTGGACTTATGGGCAAATAGGAAGACTTCTCAACCCAAATGGGAATCTTCCACAACCTCACCTTGGAATTTTCATCCCCCACATGGAAAATGGTGCCAAGTTTTTTGTGACACCAATTTAAGTTCTTGTGTGAAAGCAAGAAATGATGGGGATAAGCCTTTGGTCTCATTTAAACCCATGCATATGATTCCCATTTAAAATTGGATTCATGTGTAAGGTGGGAGACACAACAACCCAAATAGAAGACTTATGATCAAGATGAGAATTCAAAATACCTCATCCTTGACTTATTTATGATATCCAATTAAAATAATTATAATTACTTCACTATTCCACTCTTTTAGCATGTTTTTTAATATCAAATGCTATAAATACCCCCTCTTCTTCACCAAAGGTTAAGTTGGAAGTTAGTCTTTGGTTATCAATATTTTGTTTCAGGTTTGTGAAGAAGTTTATCATCTTAGAGTTCATCACAATTTTAGAGGTCATCATCATCTTGGAATAAGAAATAGCCAAATCATTGGAGTTCTACCAAAATTGCTTCAACAACATCAACACCAACATCTTCATCAACATTATTCTTCAAGCTTGGAAGGTAACCTTGGTTTTATTTGTTGTAATTTAATTTATTATCCCTCTTGGCCTATTATTTATTGACTTCCAAACCCACCCTTTGGCATTCTTATTCTCTTGGCCTCCATATATTTTCCCCTTAGCCTCTTTATTTTCCTTTCCCCTTTATACATTTACCTCTTCTCCTATTTCCCTCTTTATCATCTTCACTCTCTTTATCCCCTTACCCTTTGTCCACCTTAATCATTTGTTGCCTTATCCTTTTTAAACTTTACCCCTTAAAAATAATCCATATAAACCATTTTATAACCCAAACCACATCACTCTTTTGACCCTTGACATTTCACCAAACCAAGAACTAAAACCTTATTTTTTACTAATTTTTAGTAATTTTAATTATTTAAACTATTTACTTTAGTTTAATCATCCTTACAAAGCATTTAGTTTTAATTAATTAAATTTGGGTTATTTGATGTATTGAAATTTAGTTTTCTATTTTAAATATATTTTTATTTCATTATTATCTATCAAAATTAAGTGTTAAAATTAGGTGGATTGATAGCCTCTTAGAAAGCTTTCACTTCTAGGATCTAGCTCACACTACACAATCTACCCATCTACTTGTCTAACAAAAAAGTCTTTTTTAGTGTTCTATTATTTTTAGGTTATCCTACCAAGACAAAGAGGAGTTCTCCACAATCATCAGGACTCAATACAATTACATTCAATAGGTTTTTATACACACCTATTCCTAATTTCTTTATTTTCAAAAAATAATTAAGAAAATCAAAAAAATTGAGAGAAACATTTTGGCACGTCTGGTGGAAACCTTGATTTTTATTGGGTCCATTAGTTATCTTAAGATGTTTATAAATGCATTAGTGAACATTTAATTTAGTTGCATTAGTGAAATTTTTTATTTAGTTGCATTATTAAAAAAAAATTATTTAGTTGTATTTTTAATTCCATGTTTAGTTGCATATTTATTTACTTTATTAGTTGCATTTTTAGTTTCATTTATAGGAAAATTAAGTTTTCTTTTCTTTTTCAAAAATTTAAAAAAAAAATCATCCTAGGGATAGTTTTCATTTTACATCTTGCATTTTAGTACATTTTAGATATTCTTTGTTTGCATGAAAAGACACCAATTTTTTTTTGGGTTAAAATTGAGTGCATTCATGGTATTTCCTAAATGATTATCTCACCTAGATTAGTTAAATGCATTATGAATTAATTATAACACACATATGTTACACTATCAAACCACATGCATAAATTAAATATTAAAACTTATTTGAGACAAGGCCCATTGGGATTTCATCACCCTTTAGATCACCTTACACTACTCGATGATCCCACTTGGATTTCATCACCAAGGGGAGGACCCACTCCATTATCTAGTGGATTATAAACTCTAGGCAAATGGTATATATTGACTAAGCACCCACACTGGTTGTGGGATCATGAAGTGAGGGGAGTAAGCTCCTAGTACCAAGCCATGTACTCGGTTTAGTGAAGATTATTTGAACATAAAAATTCAACCTAAAACCATCCTTAGATTATTTTTATAGTACTTAAATTACAAGCCAATTTCCCCTTTCACATTCCTTAGGGTATAAACCAAAAGTGATTTAAAATATATCTTAGGATTAATTATGATTTTAGTGTGTTCTCTATTTACTTTGGGTTTTTCTTTGTTTCCTCATAGTGTGAGGAAAGAGGTTTGTTATCTATTTTTAAATTTATCATATGGTCTTAACGAGAAAATAAGTGAAAAACCAAAACAACCCACCACAATCTTCTTCTTCATCTTCAACCATGGATTATACCTCAGACATTGATACATCATCACATGCTTCACCACACCATTATGCCCCACCTATGGTTCCTACAATAGTCCCTGAAGGTGATTCATATTTTTCCACCTTTCTAGATAGTAATTCAATTACTTTACAACACTTTCTTAATACTTTGGCCTACCATACTTTGATGGCTTTGGTTCCTCCCACAGATCCACCCTATGGTATGCCACATCACCTTATGCTTGGTGTTGCATCATCCCACTCTTTTGTTATCTAATATTTATATCCTACCATTGGTCCATATACCACCACCACCCAAACACCTATTACCCTAATCAATACCTCTAACATTGGTTCAAATTTACCCCTTGTCACTTCTACCTCTTTTGCCAGCGTGGTGTCTTTCACACCAATTTATACCACTCCCTTTGGCTTAACCAATATACCAACCTCAACCCCCTTTCAAAACTTGGTACTCTCCATACCACAAACACTTCCCCCTATAAGCACTTTGGTCACTACCCACCTTTAACCAACTAACCTACCAATCACTTCAATACCATACATACACTACCCAACATCAACCCTCCAACACATACCCATAACATCTTATCAATATATTCCTAACAAACAAGTAGACATACCTTCACCTTCTACCCAATATTATGTGACATCATCCCAACAATCCACTAGTTATTCCCATGTCACCCAACCCCAACAAAATGTGTCATATACCTATCCAACCCAAAAACCTCAAATGGACTTGGTTAAGATGCTAATGGATAAAATGACTACCCTTGAGTCATCCATCTTAAGATCACATAACCTTATCTCATATGAAAAAAATTTCAATGAACCCATCCATCCATCTATCCCTCTCAGACCATATCCTCCACAATGGTAATTGCCAAAATTCTCTAAATTTTAAAACAAGGAAGACCCCTAATAACATTTAAGTGCATTTAGGCATGTATGTTACTTTATTTCCCATGATGATGCTCTTCTCCTCTATATATTTCCTATGTTCTTATCTGGACCAACATTAGATTGGTATAATGCCATCCCAAAACAATCCATCTTCTCCTTTGCCTAACTAGCCCAAACTTTCTTGGATCACTTTTTGATCAATATATCCAATAAAGTTTATATTACCAACCTATACTCCATTTGGAAATTTGAAGATTAATCTATTATTAATTTCATGGCTCATTGGAGGAGCCTAATTAACCAACTTTCTTTTTTATTGCCTCAACCTAAGCTTATAGAGCTCTTCACCTAAGTGTGTGCAAAACACATTTTATCCACATTGCATATCCAAAGCTTCTAAACATTCAATGAAGCTTTTACCATGGGTTGAAAACTAGAGAACAAATACATTGATGAGGGAAGATTAAATTTGAATAATAAGAACCCAACTTACAAACCTAATGAGCCCTCTTCTTCCAAACTAAACAACCCAACCAATACCAATTCCAAGAACAAAGCCACCGCCAATGTGATTATCCTCAAAGCTGCACCTCCTCCATCTACCAACCAACAAAACCCAAGGAACCAAACCTCTAACCCCTTCAACTATCCAAAATAAAATCAAAAGAACCAGACTTGAAATAACCATAAGCCATTAATTCCACTTGGGGATCCTTATCCTTCTATTTTGGAAAAGTTACTAAAAGCCAATATCATCTAACTTCCACCAATTAAACCATCCCAATAGTTTGATGCTTCTCACCCCATGCCCAATTGGTATAATGAGAATGAACATTTTTTTTTCACTAATTCATAAGACATGACATCAACAAGTGAAATACTTTTAAATACCTTGTCCAATCCCTCATTGATAAGGGGGAGCTCACATTGGACAATCCTAATACACCACTGAACCAATCCCTTGACATATTCTACAAGAATTTTCCTAATCATACTCTTTCTACCACTCATCATGAAAATAAAAACAAATCATCTCATGAGGCACATACTATTAATGTGGTTACTAGTGAACCCATTGATAGAGGAAATGTTACCTCAATTTCTTCTTTCCCCATTCCCCCAATGGAAGAAAAAATATTTCTTTCTACTCCTTTAGACACCCTAAAAAAGGAAGCAACCATATCCACATCTCCATCAAAGGATACCATACCTACCTCCCCTATCTGGAAGCTATCTCACAAGAGAAGATGACTCTATCCACCTAACCTCTAATTATAAAACCTTCTATTAGAGGTCAAGATAAAGGTAAAGAAACCAAACTGGAACTTCTAACCCCTTCTTTCACAGACCAACCTAGTCCTTCTAAACCAACTAAAACATCTACCCAACCAACCAAAACCTCCTCCAAATTGGTTGACCCTCAACCACCTAAACCCACCAAGACAACTAATGTGACCAAACCCCCTCCAAAACCAATAATTAAAACAACCAAAGAGGTCAAATAACCAAATGGCCTAAAAACATAAATTTTACCTACCTCAACCTTGACCTCCATTCTAGGTCCCCATCCCTCTACCTTAAAGTCCTTCATTTTTATAAAAAACCCACCACCTTTATTGGTCACACCTTTATACTTTCTTTTTAAAACACTTTTCCCCACCACACCAACAATTCATAGGTTACCTACCTTTCCCTCCTCTTCCAATAGCCTATCAACCATAATTTTTAAGCCAAAACCATCAACCAAGCATACCACTTTATCCAAGACACTTACCACCAAACCTGCAACCACACAACCTCCCACTTCAACACCTAAAGAAAAAACCACTAAACATGTACCACCTTTAGTTGAAACTTACTTAACCATTCTCTAATAGTTGGTACAAACTTCTTCCTTAAGCTTACCACCTATAAAACCCTTTGAACCTTAACATACCAAACCCTCTTGGTTTAATGATAACTTGATATGTGCATATCACAGGGAACCAAGACATGACATAAAGAACTATAAAGATCTCCAAGCACTTGTTCACAACTTATATGAAGATGATGATCTATTATTAGACAAACCTCCTTCATCCCCATTACCAATTTAACCACTTACTCAACCCATCTAATATTTTATCTCACCCAAAAGTGAAGAGGAGGAACTGAAGTTACCATCTAATCTAGAGAACCCCTTTATCCAGACTATTCATATGATTACCCGATCTCAAGCCCAATAGAAGGATAAAGGGAAGACTAAGGAATCCATTCCTTAGACTTACCCCTCTCCAAAATCCTAATAAAATAATACCCAACCTTCTCCATATTCAAATAAACCTAAGGTATTTATCTTAGGTGCCTCCCTATATAACCCTCCATACCCTAACCCATATACAATATCCATCCAAAAAGCTATCCTCGGGCAACTTCACCAAACTCCAATAAAGATGATCTTGTATGAGTTAAATTCTACCTCTCCCCATCATTTTCAAGTACTTATAAACTATCTATAATGTATTGAAGTCCAACCTAATGATTCTTATCCTCTATCCACTTTTGTTGGTACCCTTTGAACTTCCAACCTTATCACCTTCAACAATTCAAAAATACCTTCTATTCATTCAGAAGACCTCAATCCTCCCCTCTTCATTACATCATACATCAATCAAACCCTCATCAAAAGGGTGATGATAAATGGGGAAGCTATCATCAATATTATCTCCTCCCATGCTTATGACCAGCTTCAATTACCTAAAAACATCATGTTTGAAAGCTCAGTGGTCCTTCATTCTTTCAATGATACTATGGCTACCACCTTGGGTACAGTTATGCTCCACATCTACGTAGGGCATCATATTATTCCTAAACTCTTTTATGTTGTATAAGGAGAGTTTCAATACACCATCTCACTTAGATGCCCTTAGATTCATGCCATGAGTTGTGTCCCTTCCACCCTACAATAATGTGTCAAGTTTAAACGTGAAGGGCAAGTTGTGACTATCCAAGCTAACCCTAGTCCTTTTAAATCTTGAAATATGACATATCAACATAATAACATACTTCTTCCTCATTTATCCACCACACAACCATCTACCAGTAACACAACCTCACTAGATAAAACCTATAGCATTTTCACACCTAATGTTGATGAAGCTTCCACTAGCTCATGTATCCCCTCTTCCCACATTCCTATGGAAGACCCCATGACAACCAAATTCCAACATCTTTCTTTTGGGTAATATATACTCTTAGCCTTAGATGCCCTCCTTACCCCCCAAGAATATGTGAATCTCAGACATGACCCTTTTTATGACTCTAACATTGGAACCATCATCCCCATTGGTTTCTCTAACCATCAAACAAATTTTATTTATGGGGGACTTGATCAGCCACTTCCAACCCCTACCACTACATCATCCATCCACCCATTTACCTCTAACTTTTCTTATCTTAGCAAACTAGAGTTTCCTAAGTTATATCTTCATAGACATTCTTGGAAAGGATTTGGCCTTAGTCACTATGAACAAGGGCCTCATGAGTTAACCCATCTCAAAACTTTACAACCTCATGAGTCATTTTGCCTTAGGTTTGAACCACCTTAATAATCCACTAATTCACCCAAACCCATTACCACCATAGAGGAATATATCCCATCCTTTCCAACCCAACCACTTTCTCCACCTAAAGACCTTGACATTATCCCTCCTAATTTTTTTTTATTGATACTATAAGTTTGAGCCCTCTCATCTACCAAAAGAGTGGCAAAACCAAAGTCCTTCCACTCATATATCCTAAAATGGTAGAGAATAATTATCCCACCATTAATACCATCCAACATCATGATGATGATTCCATTCTTACCTACCATGGTGCAAGGGATTATTCTATCCACAAATCCTTTCCTCCTAAAACCTTGACTATGTTGAATGAATCTACCATTAATATTAACTTAGGCACTCTAGATAACCCTCACATTGTCAAATTAGGTAAATCATTAAATATTGAGGAACTTCAAGATTTATCCTCTTTCCTCTAAGATCATAGCTTAGCATTCACTTTGTCTAACAATGATATTTATAAGATTGACCTTGCCATTACTACCCATAATATAGTCACTCACTATGATGTCAAGCCTGTTAAATAGAAGTTTTGACACATGCACCCTCATATAGCCCTTCTAGTCAAAGAAGAGCTTTAGAATCTCTTATTTTTAAACTTTATTCAACACATTGACTACCCCTAATGGGTCTCGAATATCATCATTGTCACCATGTCCACTAGGTGTCTTTGTATTTTTGTGGACTTTAATGATCTTAACCTTGCCTACCCCAAGGATAACTTTCCTCTAACTAGCATTGATTAAATTGTTGATCTCATAGTCAGTCATGAGATTTTATCTCTCATGGATGGGTTTTTAGGTTATAATTAGATTTTTATCTCTCCTAAAAATTAGCATAAAACTCTTTTTACCACCTCTTGGGTACCTTTTTCTATAGATTCATGCCTTTTTAGTTAAAAATGTTAGTGCAACCTACCAACATGCCATGACTTATATCTTTCATGATATCATTCATAAATTTTAGAAGGATATGTGGATGACCTTCTTATGAAATCCAAAATTGGAAAAAATCACTTGAATATTTTTATAATCATATTTGAGTGCCTTATCCATTATCATGTTCACTTTAATCCCAAGAAATGCATTTTTGGGGTCCTTTCAGGAAAACTTCTTGGGTTTATCATCTCTCTTCATGAAATTGAAGTAGACCATGCTAAATTTAGAGAAATTTTGGACATGCCTCCCCTAACCAACCTCAAGTATCTCTATAGCCTCCAAATAAAACTTCAATCCATTCACCATTTCATTTCCCAACTTTTAGACCAGTGCCAACCTTTCCATCACCTCCTAAAGAAGTATGTCTCTTTCAAATGGAGTAGGGATTGTCAAAAGGCCTTTGATTCACTCAAATAGTAACTTTTGTCACCAACTACCCTCACCCCTCCTAATGATGAACACCCCTTTTACCTATATATCTCTGCCACTGACCATTTCTTAGGGGCAATGTTGGCTCACCAAGATGAACAACATAAAGAACAAGCCATATACTAAATTTTCCATACGCTTGTAGAATATGAGAATCGGTATACACAAACTAAGAAAATATACTTAGTATTGACCTTCATGGTCACCAAACTTTGTCACTACGTTCTTAACCATAAAACCTATTTCATCACTAATACTGACCCACTTAAATACATACACTCTAAACCATACCAAATTATCATATGGCTAAGTGGCTCATGCTCCTAGATAAATTTGACTTTAAATTCCTCCAATTGAAGTCAATTAAAGGTCAAGTCATTGCTGATAAATCAACCAAAGTTCCTTTAGAAAATAACAAACCACCTCTTCTTGCCTTTAAAGATGAGTCTTTCATGACTTTTTTTCAAGAAGATGACATAACCCACCAAATGACCATGTTATTTGATGGATTGAAATTCCAACAAGAAGGGGGTGCTAGAGTTAATCTCATTCCTCTAAATGGTGAACCAAGAATATGTCTGAGTATGAAGCCCTAGTGATAAGTCTTCAAACTTCTCAAAGATTGGGAATTAAGATAATCCATGTCTTTGGTGATTCCCAACTTGTGGTCAACTAGGTCAAAGGATCATATTAATGTAAGAATGATGTCTTGATAAAATATAAACTTTTAGTTGACAAACTCTTAAAATCATTCAAACATTACCTAGTCCAATCTGTTCCCTAATCAACCAATACATTTATGGATACAATGGCCTACCTTGCTTCTTGGATCCCTTCTCATCTTTCCAATTCTAAAATATTTATCACCATTCATTATTTTACCATACCCTCTTATGGCCAATCCGACCTCCCTACCATTTTTAATGTAGAGGAATCCCCATTTGATATTTGGTATGACCAAACTTTCAACTACCTCAACCTACGGATTGTTCCTCCCAACCTCTCTAGGAATGCCAGAAGAGGTTTTATTCAGAGTACCTCTCGTTACACCATACTAGAGGGAATCCTTTATAAGAGTGGTTTTGATGGTGTCCTTCTTCATTTCCTACATATCCATGAATCTTCCCATGCCATCAAAGATATACATAATGGGGTCTATGGGGGACACTTTAGTAGCCTAGCAGTCACTAAACATATCCTTTTCCTTGGATAATATGGCCCACCCTTAGCCAAGACTATTATTATTATGTAAAAAAGTGTGTTAAATGTCAACAACATGCTAATTTACATCATGTGCTAGCCAATAGTCTCTAAGTATCTAGGGACTTTTGGACTTTCTCTTAATGAGGGCTCAATCTCATTAGGGAAATTAACCCCCATTCTTCATAGTGGCATATTTCCATCATCATAGCCATCGAATACTTCACCAATTGGATGGAAGCTATTCCTCTAATCTCTATCAAAGTAGAAAATATTGTAAACTTTATCAACCACCATATAATCTACCACTTTGGTGTTCCTCATAAGATCATCACTGATAATGGAAAATCCTTCAAGAATAAGTGAGCCTAAGGTTTATGTGATGAATTTGGCATAGATTTAATCTTTTCCTTACCTTACCAACCAAAAGTAAATGGATAAGTGAAAGCCTCTAATAAAACCCTCACCAAAACATTAACCAAAGTTGTCATTACTTCAGGTCAAGATTGTCACTTGTACATCTCATTTACCTTATTGGCTTATTACACTAGCATTCAAACCTCCACTAGTACTGCCCCTTTCTCTTTAATATTTGGAGCAAAGTTAGTCTTGCCTCTTAAAGTGGAAATCCCCTCTCTTCACATAAATTTAAAGGAACTCATTTTTTAGGAAGATTTTTGTCATCATTATTTATCTCAACTTGAGCTACTTGATGAGCATCATTTAACAGCCCTCTCCCACCTCCATATCTATCAAGAGCATATCACACACACCTATAACAAGCACTTCAAACAATTAGAATTCAATATTAGAGATATCATCCTAAAATAAAACCAACATGTGACCAACATGGAGAAGAGTAAATGAGTCAAGTTTTATTTCAATTAGCTTGGACCCTACATCATCACCCATAAGTATGGATTATGAGCTTATCATTTGTCGTCTCTAAAATGCAACCTAGAATTTGAGCCTCTCAATGCTTTACATCTACATCTTTTTTTCTATTAAATAAGGATCAAACTCACCTATTTGTCTATCTTAAGCTCATCCCTTGATTATGATATTTTAACCTTTACCCACCTTCCTCTTCCCGTTTTGAGGACAATTGATTAAAACATATAACCATGCAATTAACTATTGCAATCATGGCCTAATCCTAAATATGGGACCATGGCTCTACCCATAACATGGTTCTCATGGATACTTTTCATCTCTAACAAGATGGAATCCTATGGTCATTGTCTCTCAAAACCACACCCTTTCACATATCATTGACTTTTTTGTGTAAGGTTTTTCCCTCATAAAGGTAAACCTCTAAACCTAATTAGACTGGTCTATGTCTAAACACATTTCATCTTGAAAAAATTAATTAGGTCAATATCTTAAGCATTACAGACTACTCCCTAAAAGGTTAGCTACCCAACAATAAAATAAAAATTGCCACATGAAAGATAGACTACTCCCATGAAGGATAGCTATCAAAAACATTAAAACAAAGCAATGAGCTTAGACCACTCCCTTAAAGGATGGTTAAGTTAACTTTGTCAAAGTAGATAATTTTTTTGAAAGCTTCTTGCATTGATCAACTTCTCATACACAAAAATAAATAAAATGACCTACTATCATAACAAATTCTAAAGCCAAAATAAGCTCTCAAGAAGCATAATAAGTTGGAAGTTGTAATCATCTTTCACATGTAGACTTTCCACATTGATCAGTCTACATTTAGCAAATGACATGGACTTGTATATTACCATTCTTAGGTCACCTATAAAAGGGATAAATTAATTCACATGAGGTTATCATACATATTACCCATTTCCCTTCACACCACCTATCACCCATATCCCCTTTAGACTATCTATAAATCAAGGGATTTAGAGCTTACTTGACACCCTGTGATCAATAGACCTTCTTTATTAACTAATGACCAATCATGCATAGTGTTTGAAGGGATTATATTCATTAAGTTGATCTTAATTTGGGTGTGTTTTTAGTCTTTATCAAAAATAAATCATCAGGCCCTTTTTTTATCTTAATGTGCCTAGTTCATGTTTTCACCATGAATTGAACCATCCAACATTGCAACAACAATAGTCATTCCTTTTACATTAAGTAAGATTAAAAAAACCATAACCTTATGAATCATAACTATAACCATAAAATTCAACCAATAACATCCAAAAAAATTTGTACATATTTACGTCAAACTATGCAATATGTTATTTAGGGTGTGAGGAATCGCACAACACATATAAAGTTATCAAATTATCCACACTTCACCTAAGGCCCCTACATACATTATTTTTATACCTAAGCATTAAAATAATTATCTAGTGACCCTAGATTTGTGTTTATCCATACTTTTACTGGATTACTCCTTGAATTAACATCTATACCATTCTTTATCTTAGTGACCACTAAAAGGTGTACTTTATTCTCTTCTCCCACATTCATCCCCATAGGGAAAGAATCATACTCTACTCTGGGTCTTTCACCCTAATCACCTATCATAGCCATTACATCCCTCTACTCTAGTTATTCTGCTTACATAGAGACCATTGGTTATTTCCTCAACACACATCCCCTTGGGTAGTGTGGGTTCCCTCCATAGATAGGCTGACAGTCATGTTTTCTAACCCTGCATCTTGCATAGTGAATATTTAACCTTCTTTTTTACTATAGAGGTAAGAGTTTAGGATCAAGCTAAAATCATTGGTGTCTTTCCCTTTATTGTTGATCTAATAGTACTTCCATTATCACCATTATAGGTTGTAGTATCTGGTAGATCTAAACATTCACCATATTGATTATTTGTTGTCAAAAGGGTTGTTGATCATCTATACCATTTTTTTCATTGTTCACCATCATCAACCTTGTGTATTTCTTTTCACTCTCTATAACTTGGAAAACCAAATGACTCAATGATAGACATTCATCCTTATCATGATTATTTAAATAGAATACCTAACCATTCTTCCTTACTAACATGATTTGCCATTCTATCGATGGAGAAGGTCATATGATGTCATTGATTCCTTTAAATAGTCCTCCCACTTGAAATGGTCATGTCTACTTACCTTTTTGTGTGGACATGTCAACCTTGATCTGATTGGTCACCTTAATAAATCCACTATGGACTGTCAAGATATCTTTTTGTTGACCCTCTCATTTGATCTACATCTAATGCATTTTATTGTTTTTTCATCTTACGCTCCTTATGGGCCTATTGGTAATTAGCATCATTATCACCATTACCTTAGTTGATGTAAATTAGCTTCCAACCATGGGCTTTTGTAATGATCACACCTTTAAAATTACCACTATTCATAGTGGTGATAACTCCCAAATCCTTATTGCTATAGACACTCTTCTATTATAGGTAGGCTTCCAAGAATTCATAGAAATACATTCACCTTCTTACACATTTTACCCTCCTATTCCTACCAACCCATTACCACATGCTTTGACCATCAAACCCCAACCATTGGTAGTGTCTACTCAAATATGGTAGTCTTTTCTTTTGTGCTAGCTGAAAGTTCATCCTTAGCAAGGGAACCACCATCTTCTCTTAGCCATGTAGCTTATTGTTGGTTAATCTTAAAATAGCAAAAATAATAAGTCATTGGTTCCACAAAGCTGGGATAGAGGATGTAAACATGGCCACCATTTGTGTAGCCTACCCATGCAGATCTTGGGTTAGGGAAGGTCCATACTCTATCACTCACCATGGTGATAACTTCTTTACTTGTAAAATCTACTTGATTATCTAAGAAATTCTTTGTTGGTCACCACTTTGCTACTTCCCTTAAAACTCAGCTCATAGTGGTGATAAACCTTGGCCACAGTGACTTTGTAGATCTCGATAGACCCCCACATCCTAAAACTTATCTCATATTAGTAAACACTATCTCCAAACTCCTACCCTCACATAATTTTAAAAGGTGTAACCTTCTAAAAAAGGCACCTCTTCTTTGGATTAGCTCCATTACAGATCATTTGTGGTACTTAGCATTGTGTTCCATTCTAATTGATCCTACCTTGCCCATCCATATCTATCATCTTATTGAATGTGGTATCATTATGGTAACTATTTACCAACCTACCCCATTCAATTTCATTGACACCTTCACCAACACCCAAAACTATTATTTTACCAAACCTTCTCCCTCAACCCAGACTAGACCATGTGGTCCATCAAATTGGGGCACCCAATTTGAACACCACTCACCCAAACCTTGTTAAACTACATTGGTCTAATTCTCATAGACTATGTAGGCATTAATCCAATTTTAAGGGTAGATT
The DNA here is from genome assembly GCA_037957365.1 of Torreya grandis. Lineage (NCBI taxonomy): Eukaryota > Viridiplantae > Streptophyta > Pinopsida > Cupressales > Taxaceae > Torreya > Torreya grandis. Next base: position 2,074,622 of record JARHVA010001253.1, on the reverse strand, counting down.
AACCACTAATAATTACTCCATATCCCCTTTTTCTTCTCACTCATTTCCACCATTAATAGTGCCCTCTTGCTTAGGGCATCCCACATCAAGGAAGATTTGAATTATTTCTTAAGCATTATTATGTTTTAACACCATCTAATACTTCCTCTTAAGTTTTTCCACCATTTTTGGGATAACTACATCAGCCTGAGATCTTTTTGGACTATGTAGGCAACACTCAATTACTGAGATCAGCTCAAATGCATCCTTTAATTTTGTTTTCCCTTCTCACCTAAAATATCTTCCTCCACTTGTCTACATATCCCCTCACTACCTCACTCCCTTCAGCTTTGCAATCTCTTTTAACCACTTTTCTAGTTTGTTAATATCTTTTAACACAACGGTTGACAACCTTCCCTATTGGCCCCTCTTACCTCCCATAAATCCACCTCCTACTCTACTTTGTTGGCCTCCCCATCATCTTTCCATGTACATGATTTGTATCTCACTTCCTCACCCAAATTTTGTATTTTATAAATCTCTTTCACCTTATTAACAACCTTTCCCTGTATCCCCTTCAAATTCATTCTCTATCCTCATCATCTCCCCTCACCCTTGACTATTTATTGTACCCCCTTTATCACTCTCTTTTCCTCACCCATTCCACATCATACTGTGCATATTTCAAGGTTTCTATTTCTTCTATTGCTGCATTTTTTATTTACATGTATAACCAATCTATGCCATTCAATTTCATTCTCTATCCTCATCATCTCCCCTCACCATTGACTATTTGTTGTATCCCCTTATCACTCTCTTTTCCTCACCCATTCCACATAATATTGTGCATATTGCAAGCTTTCTATATCTTCTGTTGCTGCACTTTTTCTTTATGTGTACCACCAATCTCTACCACGCTTCCCATCATACCCATTTTCCATCAATCAACTTGTCAATCTACTTTGCTTTGTTATCCATCATCATCCATGATTACTTGGTCTAGATACCACATGCTTCTTCAATCTCCTATAATCATTTTTGTGTCATCATTTCACTCCTTTTTCCTCTTATTTTATTTCTATTTATTTCCTTATTTTTTTTCATTTTCATCACCAAAATTTTTTCTCTTTAGTCTATTTTTAGAGTATTTTCAAACCCTTCATGGCCTCCCATATTTACCATCCTCCCCATACCCTTAAAGATTGTTGCACTACTCTCCCCATCCTTTTCAATTCTCCAATATTTCATTATTTAGTGCATTTTTAACCCCCCATCTTCTACCTTTTATTTTTATCTTTTATCCATTTCATTTCATTTTTTTCATCTCCCTTGATGCCCTTCTTTGCTCTTCCTGACCTATATGACCATGCCTAGCTTCTTCCATCCTTCTCCACTTTTGTCTTTATATATGACCTCATTATTTTCTATTCATCCATCTCCTAGTCCACCTTCACCTCATCCCTTGTTGGATCTCCCTTATTTTCTCCAATTCAACCTCCACCTCTTTAGAGTGTGGTCACCAGTTGTACTAGTTATACATACATCTCCTTGTCTTCTTCCTTGTATCCTCAATAGCCTTACAGTAATGTACAAAATCTGGTTAGGTTCATTATTTTAAGATCATCCCTTTCTTTCTTTAATGCCTCTGTGTTTTTTACTCAGACTCTCTTTTTTGTCCCTCTCCAACTACTCCCTTCACCCTCCCTATCACATTTTTCCTTTTAAACCCTTTGCCAATTTTAAGCATGTTATGGCCTCCAAGGTCTTCCACTAAATTTTGGTTTAATATGAGATATATAATGATCTTATGGATCTATAAAACAATTGGCCAAGACCATAGGCTCATGTAACCAATCAGAAAGCCTAAGCATTGTTAAGCCATTAGGATGAAAATTCCTTCCCCACCTTTTCTAGTCTTGCCTATTTTTAACCCCTTTTACTTCAACCTTTGAAGATGTTAGAATCAAAACTAAAACCACCTTCAAATGCAATATTTGGGATTCTCCCTTCTTTGACTACATCTTCTTATGCCTTGAAATAACCCTTACTTTAATGCACACAATCCACAACATGCTCCCTCATTTAATTAATATTATTATTATTCACCTCACTCCATATTCCAAAACCCCTTAGTGTTTTTCTCAAAATTCCCTCAAAAAATCAATGCTTACTTATTTTGGGGCCCCATTGACTCAAGAGTCAAGGGTTCAAATATTCACTACTTCTCACTCTACTACTTTGCTTCACCTAACTATTGAATAATAACCCTCCATAGCCTATTAATGACATTATTGTGAAATCTGTACAATGTCAGCTTATTTGGATGGTGATAAAAGAACCCATTAGATCACCATGGTAATTTGAGTAGTTCTATATTTTCCAAACCTTGGTAAAGCATATTTCTCCATTTTCATTTCTTTAAAAAGGTGGTCACCATTTCATGCTTCAACCTACTTATCCATGGCTATAGATTCCTTTGGCATAGTTGCTGTAATCATCTAATTACATCCTAGGTAATCTCATCCACCATTTATACCACACCCATTAGAAACTATTTTATATCCATATTTTCCACCCTTTGGTGTTTCCCTTTATCTAATGTCCTTCACCTAGACCTACCTACATGATATAAAATTAGGACAACCAAGTTAACCAACACCCTTTGCCTCAAAAGAACTACATTTAGCCTAATGTTATTTTTGGATTCCTATCCATAGAACTATGTAAGTATCATCCACTTGTCTCATGCATCTGGGGTCAACTTGCCCATCCCTTTCCAACCCATACCTACTCCACCCATGCTTTCACTATGACTACCTTGACTTCGGTTGCTTTTAACTTAGAACATTAGTGTTTTTTGTAATAACTTTTGATTGCAATGACCAACTTTATTGTGTTTAAATTTTAAACATTTGTATCACTTCATGGAAAACTAGACTATTTGTGTTTTCTCAGGATCACTTCCTACCTTGGATACCAAAGTCAACACTGACCCTATCTAGGGGCCTTGATAAGACTAACCTGATCAACTATAACCAACACTCGAGATCAATTAACTTATAATTTATCTTGGAACCTAACCTTTTTATTATTAAAACTGGTACTTTTAGTCTCTAAATAATATTGAATCTTTTGCTTCATCATATTTTGTGAACCCATTGTCATTTCACATACCTAGCTACCTTATGGCACCACTTAGTGCCTCCCCATCAACTATTTATCAAACCTACACCTGATTCATCCTTTCCTCATCAAATTTAGGTTTGAGGGAGAACACTTTATCCCATACTTAGAGAACCCTAACCTTTGAAAAAGTGGTTCATTTTTATTTTATATCTTATTAATTCAAAGCTACATAACAAAAAAGGGCAAATTATAGACACTAAAAAAGAGGAACTCTAGGTGTAGAAACGAAAAACCTACACACTTATAGTTTCTGATGACTAAATACCTTGAGACCCCTTAAAGACCCTATAAGCCTTTTTAATCCTTAAAAAACCCCTCTTAACCCAAACAAATAACTATTATCCTAGCCACATAATATCATTCAAAATCACTATTTGAAAGTACTATTAAGAAGTACTATTCACCATCACTATTCACTGTGGGACCCACTATCACTATTTATGATGACATGGCATATGAAATGGCATGTGACATGGTAATTGACATGTAAGGTGATATGGAAAGTAACATGGCTTAGGATTTATGTGGCTTGATGTGAGACACCATAGCCCACTTGGGACCCTTTTTTAAAGTGCCTAATGACCTCATTTTAGCATCACAAAGTTCCCCCCTTGAAACGTGGCAAATTTTCCCTAAAGGGGTCATCATTCAACATATATTTTGTCTTCCCACATGAAATTAGAATTTTTAAGAGATAGATACCTCTTTAAGACTTTGGGAAAGATAAAGGGCACCTATTTTTGACTTCTTAACCCAAATTGGAGACTCTCCAAACCAAATAGGAATCTTCGACAAACTCACCTTAGAATTTTCATCCCCCACATGGAAAATGGTGCCATATTGGTGTGTAACCCCTTTAAGTGCTTGTGTGAAAGTAATACAATATGGGGAGAAGTCTTTAAGCCTCATTCAAACCCATGTGCATAATTCTCCATTCAAAGTTAGACTTATGGGCAAAGAGGAATACTTCTCGACCCAAATGGGATGTTCCACAACCTCACCTTGGAATTTTCATCCCACACATGAAAAATGGTGCCAAATTTGGTGTTACACCCCTTTAATTTCTTGTGTGAAAGCAAGAAAGGATGGGGAGAAGTCTTTGATCTCATTTAAACCCATGTGGATGATTCCCATTCAAAATTGGATTCATGTGCAAGGTGGGAGACACACCAACCTAAATGGAAGACTTATGATCAAGGTGACAATCCCAAAAACCTCATCCTTGAATTATTTATGAGCTTTAATTGGAAAAATTTGAATTATTACACTATTCCACTCTTTTGGCATGTTTCCTAACATCAAATTCTATAAATACCCCCCATCTCCTTCACTAAAGGTTAAGTTGGAAGTTAGTCTTTGGTTATCAATATTTTTTTTTAGGTTTGTGAAGAAGGTTTCATATTGGAGTTCATCATAATTTTATAGGTCATCATAATCTTGGAAGAATAAAGAGCCAAAGCATCAGAGTTCTGAAATTGCTTCAACAACATCAACACCAACATCTTCATCAACATTCTTCTTCAAGCTTGGAAGGTAACCTTGGTTTATTTGTTTAAATTTAATTTATTATACCTCTTGGCATATTATTTATTGATCTAAAAACCCACCCTTTGGCCTTCTTCTTCTCTTGGCTTCCATATATTTTCTCCTTAGCCTCTTCATTTTCCTTTCCCCTTTATCCATTTACCTCTTCTCCATTTCCCTCTTTATCATCTTCACTCTCTTTATCCCCTTACCATTTTTCCACCTTAATTGTTTTTTACCTTATCCTTTTCAACCTTTAGCCCTTAAAAATTTTCCATATAAACCATTTTCTAACCCCAACCACATCACTCTTTTGACCCTTGTAATTTCACCAAACCAAGATCTAAAACCTTATTTTAACTAATTTTTAGTAATTTTAATTATTCAAACTATTTGCTTTAGTTTAATCATCTAAGCAAACCATTTAGTTTTAATTAATTAAATTTGGGTTATTTGATGTATTGAATTTTAGTTTTCTATTTTAAATACATGTTTCTTTCATTGTTATCTATCAAACTTAACTGTTAAAAGCGGGTGGATTGATAACCTCTTAGAAAGCTTTCACTTCTAGGATCTAGCTCACACTACGTAATCCACCCATCTACTTGTCTAACAAAAAAGTTTATTTTAGTGTTTTCTTATTTTTAGATCATCCTCCCAAGCCAAAGAGGAGTTATCCAAAATCATCAAGACTCAATATGTGCATGTTCAATAGGTTTTTATGCACACCTATTTCTAGTTTTTTTTTTTTTTTTTTTAAATTAAGAAAAAAAATAGAGAAAAATTTTGGCACACCCGGTGGGACCCTTAAGTTTTATTGGGTCCATTAGTTATCTTAAAAAAATTATAAATGTATTATTGAACATGTCATTTAGTTGAATTAGTGAAAAAAATCATTTAGTTGCATTATTAAAAAACAATTAGTTGCATGTTTAGTTGCATATTTACTTACATTCTTAGTTGCATACTTTCTTGCATTCTTAGTTTCATTTTTAATAAAATTAAGTTTTCTTTTATTTTTTGATTTTATTTTTAAGTTTTCATCCTAGGGATAGGTTACATTTTAAATATTATATTTAAGTGCATTTTAAATATTCCTTGTTTGCATGAAAAGACACCAAACTCTTTTTTTGGGTTAAAATTGAGTGCATTCATGGTATTTCTTGATTAATGGTTAGCTCACCTAGATTAGTTAAATGCATTATGAATTAATTTTAGTAAAAAAATGTTACACTATCAAACAACATGCACAAATTAAATATCAAAACTTATTTGAGATAAGGCCCATTGGGATTTCATCACCAAGGGGAGGACCCACTCCATTATTTGGTAGATTATAAACTATATAAAAATGGTATCTATTGACTAAGCACCCATACTAGCTATGGGATCATAAAGTGAGGGGGTCAAGCCCTCAGTACGAGGCCACATACTCTATCTAGTGTAGATTATTTTAGCATAAAAATTCAACCTAAAACCATCCTTAGATGACTTTTATAGTACCTAAATTATAAGCCAATTTCCCCTTCCACATTCTTTAAGGCATAATCCAAAAGTGATTTAAAATAAATCTTAGGATTAATTATGCTTTTAGTGTGTGCTTTGTTTGCTTTGGGTTTTTATTTATTTGCTCATTGTGTGAGGAAAGAGGTTTGTTATCTATTTCTAAATTTCTCATATAGTCTTAACTAGATAATAAGTGAAATACCAAAACAACCCACCACCATCTTCTTATTCATCCTCATCCATGGATTTCATCTCAGACATTTATAGATCACCACATGCTTCACCACACCATTCTCCCCCACCTATGGTGCCTATAATAGTCCCTGAAGGTGATTCATATTTTTCCACCTTTCTACACAACAGTCTAATTATTTTACAACACTATCTTAATACTTTAGCCTACCATACTTTGATGGCTTTGGTTCCTCCCATGGATCCACCCTATGGTATACCACACCACCTTATGCTTGGTGTTGCATCATCCCACCTTTTTGTTAGCCAAGATTCATCTCTTATCATTGGTTCATCTACCATCACCACCCAAAAAATTGTTACCCCAATCAATACCTCTAACATTGGTTCAAATTTACCCCTTGTCACTTCTACCCCTTTTGCCAACACGATGTCTTTCACACCCATTTCTACCACTCCCTTCCACTTAACTAATATACCAACCTCAACCCCCTTTCAAAACATGGCACTCTCTATACCACAAACACTTCCCCCTATAAGCACTTTGGTCACTACCCACCTTCAACCAACTAACCCACCAATCACTTCAATACCATACATAAACCCCCTAACATCAACCCTCGAACACATACCCATGCCATCTTATCAATATAGTCCTAACACACAAGTATATATATATCTTCACCTTCCACCCAATCTTACATGACCTCACACATACATGTGACATCATCCCAACCCTCCACTAGTTATTCCCATGTCACCCAGCCCTAACAAAATATGTCATATACCTATCCAACCCAGCAACCTCAAATGGACTTGGTCAAGATGTTAATGGATAAAATGACTACCCTTGAGTCATCCATCTTAGGATCACATAACCTTATCTCTTATAACCAAATTTCTAGTGAACCCATCCATCCATCTATCCCTCTTTGATCATATCCTCCATAATGGGAATTACCAAAATTCTCTAAATTTAAAAGCAAGGAAGACCCCCAACAACATTTAAGAGAATTTAGGCATGTATGTTACTTGATTTCCCATGATGACTCTCTTCTCCTCTATACCTTTCCTATGTCTTTATCTAGACTAACATTATATTGGTATAGTTCCATTCCAAAACACTCCATCTTCTCCTTTGCCCAACTAGCCCAAATTTTTTTAGATCACTTCTCGATCAATATATCCAAGAAAGTTTCTATTACTAACCTCTACTCCATTTGGTAATTCTAAGATTAATCTATTGTTGATATCATGGCTTGTTAGAGGAGCCTAATCAACCAACTTTCTTTTTCATTGCCTCAACCTAAGCTTATAGAGCTCTTCACCTGGGTGTGTGTAAGTCACATTTCATCCACATTGCGTATCCAAATATTCCAAACATTCAATGAATATTTTACCATGGCTTAAAAACTAGAGAATAGAGCCATTGATGATGGAAGATTAAATTTAAATAACAAGAACCCAACTTACAAACCTAATGAACCCTCTTCTTCCAAACTAAACAACCCAACCAATACTAATTCCAAGAATAAAGCCACCACCAATGTGATTATCCTCAAAGCCGCACCTCCACCATCTACCAACCAATAGAACCCAAAAAACCAAACCTCTAACCCCTTCAACTATCCAAACTAAAACCAAAGGAACCAAACTTGAAATAACCATAAGCCATTAATTCCACTTGGGGAGCCTTATCCTTCTATTTTGGAAAAGTTACTAAAATCTAATATAATGAGAATGACCATTGCACTTTTCACTGAGTCATAGGACACGAAATCAACATGTGAAATACCTTTAAATACCTTGTCTAATACCTCATTTACATGGGGGAGCTCACATTAGACAATCCTAATACACCACCAAACCAAGCCCTTGACATATTTTGCAAGCCTTTTCCTAATCATGCTCCTTCTACCCCTCATCATGAAGATAAACCCAAATCATCTCATGAGGCACATACTATTAATGTGTTTACTAGTGAACCCATTGATGAAGGAAATGTTACCTCAATTTCTTCTTTCCCCATTCCCCCAATGGAATAAAAAATACTACCTTCTATTCCTTTAGACACCCCAACAAAGGAAGCAACCATATCCACACCTCCATCAGAGGATACCACACCTACCTCCTCTATCGTAGAATCATCCACCCCCTCTTTGGAAGCTATCTCACAATAAAATATGACTCTATCCACCCAACCTCTAATTACAAAACATTCTATCATAGGTCAAGATAAAGGTAAGGGAACCAAACTAGAAATTTTAACCCCTTCTTTGACAGACCAACCAAGCCCTTCTGAACTAACTAAAAGCTCCACCCAACCAACTAAAACCTCCTCTAAATTTATTGACCCTCAAAAACCTAAACCCACCAAGACAACTAAAGTGACCAAATCCCCTCTAAAACCAACAATTAAAATAACCAAAGAGGTGAAATCACCAAAGGGCCCAAAACCTTAAATTTTACCTACCTCACCCTTGCCCTCCATTTTGGGTCCCCATCCCTCTACCTTAAAGTCCATCATTTTAACCAAAACCCCACCACATTTATTGTTCACACCTTAATACTTGATTTCTAAAACACCTTTCCGCACCACACCAATAGTTCTTAAGTTACCTACCTTGCCCTCCTCTACTACTAGACCATCAAACATCATGCCTAAACCAAGACCATCAACCAAGTATACCACTTTATCCAAGATAATTACCACCAAACCTACATCCACACAACCTCCCACTTTAACACCTAAATAAAAAAACACTAAACATGTACCACCTTTGGCTGATCTTACTTAACCATTCTCCAAAATTTGTTAAAAAATTCTTCCTTGAGCTTACCACTCATCAAACCCTCTGACCCTTCATGTACCAAACTCTCTTGGTTTAATGATAAATTGATATGTGCATATCATAGGGCATCATGACATGACAAAGAGAACTATAAAGCTCTCCAAGTACTTGTTCATGACTTGTATGAAGATGATGATATGTTATCAAATAAACCTCCTTCATCCCCATTACCAATCCAACCACTAACTCAACTCATTTGATCTTTGATCTCACCCAAAAGTGAAGAGGAGGAACTGAAGCAACCATCCAATCTAGAGAACCCACTTATCCACACTATTCATAATATTACCTAATCTCAAGCCTAATAGAAGGATAAAGGTAAGACTAAGGCATCCATTCCTTATACTTATACCTCTTTTAAATCCCAAGAAAATAATACCCAACCTTCTCCATCTTCAAAAAAACCTAAGGTATCTATCTTAGGTTCCTCCCCATCTAACCTCCATACCCTATCCCATATGAAATATCCATCTAAAAAGCTGTCCTCAAGTAATTTCACCAAAATCCAACAAAGATGAGCTCATATGAGTTAATCTCTACCTTTTCCCATCATCATCAATTACTCATAGAGGCTTTATAATCTATTGTTGTCCAACCTAATGATTCTCAGCCTCTATCCACTTTTGTTGGTACCCTTTAGACTTCTTACCTTGTCACCTTCAAGAATTTAGAAATACCTTATGTTCATTTAGAAGACCATGATCCTCCCCTCTTCATTACATCATACATCAATCAAACCCACACCAAAAGGGTGATGATCAATGGGGAATCTATCATTAATATTATATCCTCCCATGCTTATGACCAGCTTCAATTACCTAAAAACATAATGTCTAAAAGCTCATTGGTCCTTTGTTCTTTCAATGATACTATGGCTACCACCTTGGGCACAATTGACCTCCATATATACATAGGGCCTCATACTATTCATAAACTATTGTATGTTATAAAATGAGAGTTTCAATACAAAATTTTACTCAAATGCCCTTGGATTCATGCCATGAGTTATGTCCCTTCCACCCTACAATGATGAGTTAAGTTTGAACATGAAGGGCAAGTTGTGACTATCCAAGATGACCCTATAGATTTTACATCTTTCAATATGACATATCAGCACAATGATATCCTTCTTCCTCCTTTATCCACCAAACTACCATCTACCAATAACACAACCTCACTAACTAAAACCTATAGCATTTTCACACCTAATGTTGATGAATCTTCCACTAAATCATCTATCCCTTCTTCCTAGATTCCTATAGAAGACCTCATGACAACCACATTCCAACATCTTTCTTGTGGGGAATATAGAATCTTAGCCTTAGATGCCCTCCTTATCCCCCAAGAATATGTGAATCTTAGACATGACCCTTTTTATGACCCTAACATTGGAACCATCATCGCCATTGGTTTTTCTAACCATCAAACAAATTTAATTTATGGGGGACTTGATCGACCACTTCCAACCCCTACCACTACATCATCTATCCAACCATTTACCTCTAAATTTTCCTATCTTAGAAAACTAGAGTTTGCTAAGTTATATCCTCATAGATGTGTTTGGAAAGGATTTGGCCTTAGCCACTATGAACAAGGTCCTCATGAGTTACCCCATCTAAGAACTTCTCAACCTCATGAGTCATTTAGCCTTTGATATGAACCACCTTAAGAATCCACCAATTCACCCAAACTCATTGCCACCATAGAGGAAGATATCCCATCCTTGTTAAATCAACCTCTTTCTCCACCTGAAGACATCAATATTATCCCTCCTAACTTTTTTTGATCAATACTATAAGTTTGGGCCCACTCATCTACCAAAAGAGTGGCCAAACCAAAGTCCTTCCACTCGTACATCCTAAACTGGTAGAGAATGATTCTCCCATTATTAACACCATCCAACATCAAGATGATGATTCCATTCTTACCTACCTCAGTATAGGGGATTCTTCTATCCACAAATACCTTCTTATTAAAGCCTCGACTATGTTGAATGAATCTACCATCGATATTAATTTAGGCACTCCAGATAACCCTCACATTGTCAAATTAGGTCAATCATTGAATATCAAGGAACTTCAAGATTTATCCTCTTTCCTCTAAGACCATAGTTTAGCATTAACTTGGTCTTACAATGATATGCTTGGGATTGACCCTACCATTTCTACCCATAACATAGTCATTCACCATGATTCCAAGCTTGTTAAATATAAGCTTTGATGCATGCACCCTCACATAGCCCTTCTAGTCAAAGAGGAGATTTAGCATATCCTATTTGTAAACTTAATTCAACCCATTAACTACACCCAATGGGTCTCAAATATCATCCTTATGACCAAGCCCACTAGGGGTGTTTTTATTTGTGTGGACTTTCATTATCTTAGCCTTTCCTACCCCAAGGATGACTTTCCTCTACCTAGCATTGACCAACTTATTGATCTTACAACTGGCCATGAGATGTTATCTCTCATGGATGGGTTTTCTAGTTATAATTAGATCTTGATTGCTTCTGAAGATCAACATAAAATTGATTTTATCACCCCTTGGGGGACCTTTTTCTATAGAGTCATACCTTTCTAGTTTAAAATGTTGGTGCAACCTACCAATGTGCCATGACTTATATCTTACATGATATCATCCATAAAATTATAGAAGACTATATGGATGAACTTCTCAGGAAATCCAAACTCCAAACAGATCAATTGACTATTCTTACAATCATATTTGAGTGCCTCATCTATTATCATGTTTACCTTAATACTAAGAAATACATTTTTAGGGTCCTTTTAGGAAACTTCTTAGCTTTATCATCTCTTTTCATGGAATAGAAGTAGACCCTACTAAATTTAGAGAAATTTTGGACATGCCTCCCCCAACCAACCTTAAGCAACTCTATATCCTTTAGGGAAAACTTCAATCCATTCACCATTTCATTTCCCAACTCTTAGACCAATGCCAACCTTTCCATCACCTTCTTGAGAAGTATGTCTCTTTCAAATGGAGTAGGGATTGTAAAAAGGCCTTCACTTCACTCAAATATTACCTTTTATCACCACCTATCCTCACCTCTTCTAATGATGACCACCCTTTTTACCTATATATCTCTACCATCGACCATTTCCTAGGGGTAATGTTGGCTCACTAAGATGAACAACACAAAGAACAAGCCATATACTAAATTATCCATATGTTTGTAGAATACGTGACTTAGAATATACACACCAAAAAAATTTGCTTAGCATTGAAATTTTTGGACACCAAACTTTTCTACTACCTTCTTAACCATAAAACCTATGTCATCACTAATACTAACATACTCAAATACATGCACTCTAAACCATACCAAAACTAGAATATGGATAAGTGGCTGATGCTCCTAGCCAAATTTGACCATGAATTCCTCTAATAGAAGTTAATTAAAGGTCAGGTCATTACTGATCAATCAACCTAAGTTCCTTTAGCAAATAATCAACCACCTCCTCTTACCTTTCTAGATGAGTCTATCATGACTCTTTTTCAATAAGATGATATAACCTACCAAATGACCATGTTCTTCGATGGCTCAAAATTCCAACAAGAAGGGGGTGTTAGAGTTATTATCATTCCTATAAATGGTGAAACCCTTCTTCTCTCCTTCAAACTTGACTTTGAATGTACCAATAATATGTCTGAGTATGAAGCCCTAGTGATAGGTCTTTGAACTGCTCAAAGATTGGGAATTAAGACAATCCATGTCTTTAGTGATTCCCATCTTGTGGTCAACTAGGTCAATGGATACTATCAATGTAAGAATGATATCTTGAAAAAATATAAACTTTTAATTGATAAACTCTTAAAATCATTTGAACATTACCTAGTCCAATCCATTCCTTGATCTGCTAATAAATCTGTGGATACAATGGCCTACCTTGCTTCTTAGATCCATTCTTAGCTTCCCAATTCCAAAATATTTGTCACCATTCATTTTTTTACCACACCCTCTTATGGCCAATCTAACCTCCCTACCATTTTTAATGTAGAGGAATTCCCATCTGACATTTGGTATGGCCAAACTTTCAACTACCTCAACCTATGCATTGTTCCTCGCAACCTCTCTAGGAATAATGGAAGAGGTTTTATTTAGAGTACCTCTCATTACACCATACTAGAGGGAATCCTTTACAAACATGGTTTTGATGGTCTCCTTCTTCATTGCCTACGTAGCCATGAATCTTCCCATGCCATCAAAGAGACACATAATGGGATCTATGGGGGACACTTTAGTAGCCTTGTAGTTGCTAAACATATCCTTCACCTTGGATAATATTCGCCCACCCTCAACCAAGACTATTATGATTATGTAAAAAAGTGTGTTAAATGTCAACAACATGCTAATTTACTTCATGTGCTAGCTAATAGCCTCCACTTATCTAAGGACTTTTGGCCTTTCTCTTAATGGGGGCTCAATCTCATTGGGGAAATTAACCCCCATTATTTATAGTGGCATAACTCCATTATTACAACCATTTAATACTTCACCAAGTGGGTAGAAGCTATTCCTCTAATCTCTACCAAAGAAAAAAATATTATCAACTTTATCAACCACCATATCATCTACCACTTTGGTGTTCCTCATAAGATCATCATCAATAACGAGAAATCCTTAAAGAATAATCAAGTCCAAGGTTTATGTGATGAATTTGGCATATATTTAATCTTTTCCTTACCTTACTAACCACAAGAAAATGGAAAAGTGAAAGCCTCTAATAAAACTCTCACCAAAACATTAACCAAAGTTATCAGTACTTCAGGTCAAGATTGGCACTTACACATCCCATTTACCTTATTGGCCTATTGCACTAGCATTCAAACCTCCACTGGTACTACCCTTTTCTCTTTAATATTTGAAGTAGAGTCAGTCTTACCTCTTAAATTCCAAATCCCCTCTCTTTGCATATATTTAAAAAAAATCATTTCTAAGGAAGATTTTCATCATTATTGTTTATCTCAACTTGCGCTACTTGACAAGAATCATTTAGCACCTCTCACCCACCTATATATCTATAAAGAGTGTATCACACACACTTATAACAAGCACCTTAAATAATGATAATTTAATATTAGATATCTCATCCTAAAATAAAACCAATATGTGACCAATATGGAGAAGAGTAAACTAGTCAAGTTTGCTTTCAACTGGCTTGGACCCTACATCATCACCCATAAGTATGGATCATGAGATTAACTTTTGTCCTCTCTCGAAGGAAACTTAGAACTTTAGCCTCTCAATTATTTTCATCTATGTCCATTTTTATATTAAAGAAGGATCAAGCTCACTTTTTTGTCTAACTTAAGCTCATCCCTTGATTATGAGATTTTAACCTTCACCCACCTTCCTCCTCCCCTTTTGAGGACAATTGATTACCACATAGAACCATGTGATTAACCATCAAAATCATGGCCTAATCCTAAATATGGGTACCATGGATCTACCCATATCATGGTTCTCATAAATAATTTTCATCTCTAACAAGATGGAATCCCATGGTGATTGTCTTGCAAAACCACACCCTTTCACATGTCATTGACATTTTTGTGTAAATTTTTTCCCTCATAAAGGTAAACCTTTGAACCTAATTAGATTGCTCCATGTCTAAACACATTTCATCTTAAAACAATTAATTGGGTCAATATCTTAAGCATTGTAGGCTACTCCCTTGAAGGATAGTTGCCCAAAAATAAAATAAAAATTACCACATGAAAGGTAGACTGCTCCCTTCAAGGATAGCTATCAAGAACATTAAAAAAAAGCCAATAAGCTTAGACCACTCCCTTGAAGGATGGCTAAGTTAACTTTATCAAAAGAAAAGTAATTTCTTGAAATCTTCCTGCATCAATTAGCTTCTCATATACAAAAATAAAGAAAAGGACCTACTATCATAACAAATTCCAAAGCCACAATCAGTGCTCAAGAAACATAATAAGTTGGAAGCCACAATCATCTTTCACACGTAGACTTCTCATATTAATCAGTCTACATCTAGCATATGACATGGACTTATCTATTACCATTCTTAAGTCACCTATAGAAGGGATAAATTAATTCACATGAGTTTATCATACATATTACCCATTTCCCTTCACACCACCTATCACCCATATCACCTTTAGAATATCTATAAATCAAGGGATTTAGAGCTTACTTGACACCTTGTGATTAATAAACCTTATTTATCAAGTAATGACCACTCATGCATAGTGTTTTAAGGGCTTATATTCATTAAGTTGATCTTAATTTAAGTCTTTTTTTAGTCTTTATAAAAAATAAAGCATCAGGCCCTATTCTTATCTTAATGTGCCTATTTGATATTTTCACCATGACTTGTACCATCTAATATTGAAACAACAATATTCATTCCTTTTACATTAAGAAAGATTACAAAAACCATAGCCATACCAATAATAACCATAACCATAACATTCAACCAATAATATCCAACACATTTTGTATATATTTACATCAAATTATGCAATATTTTATTTAGGGTGCGAGGAGTCGCATGACATATATAAAGTTATCAGATTATCCATACTTCACCTAAGGCCCCTACATACATTTATTTTATACCTAAGAATTATACTAATTATCTATTGAATCTAGATTTGTGTTCAACCATCCTTTTACTTGATTACTCCCTAAACTAACATCTATACCATTCCTTATCTCAGTGACCACTAAAGGGTATGCTCTATTCTCCTCTCCCACATTCATCCCCATAAGGCAAGAATCATACTCTACTCTAGGTCTTTCACCATACTAACCTATCACAACCATTACATCCCTCTTCTCTAATTTTTCTACTCACATAGATACCACTGGTTATTGCCTCAACACACATCCCCTTGGATAATGAGGGTTCCCTCCATAAATAGGATGACAGTCATGTTCTCCAACCCTACATCTTACATAGTGAATTTTTTACCTTTTATTTATAGAGGTAAGAGTTTAGGATAAAGATCAAATCATGGGTTTCTTTCCTCTTGTTGTTTATCTAATAGTACTTCCATTATCACCATTACATGTTGTAGTATCTGGTAGATCTAAACATTCACCATATTGATTATTTTTGGTCACAAGGGTTGTTGATCATCTCTACCATTGTTTTCATTTTTTTCCATCATCAACCTTGTATATCTATCTACACTCTCTATAACCTATAAAACCAAATGACTCAATGATAAACATTCATCTTTATCATGATTCTTTAAATAGAATACTTGACCATTCTTCCTTACCAACATGATTTGCCATTCCACCTATGGGGAAGATCATATGATCTCATTGATTCCTTTGAATAGTCCTACTACTTGAAATGGTCATGTCTACTTACCTTTTTGTGTGGACACATCACCCTCAATTTGATTGGTCACCTTAATAAATACATTATGCACTATCATGATATCTTTTTGTTAACCTTATCATCTAATCTGCATCTGATGTATTTTCTTGTTTTGTCATCTTACACTCCTTATGGGCCTAGTGGTAATTAGCATCATTATCACCTTTACCTTAGTTGATGTAAATTGGTTTCCAACCATGGGCCATTGTAATGATCACACGTTCGAAACTACAATTACTGTTGGTGGTGATAACTCTCAAATCTTTATTGTTATAGACACTCTTCTATCAGAGGTATGCTTCCATGAATTCATAGCAATACATTCACCTTATTAAACCTTTAACCTCCTATTCCTACCAACCCATTACCACATGCTTTGAGCATCAAACCCCAACCATTGGCAGTGTCTACTTAAACAGGTTAGTCTTTTCTTTTGTGCTAGCTAAAAGTTCATCCATAGCAAGGGAACCACCATCTTCTCTCAGCCATGCAAATTCTTGTTGGTTAGTCCTAAACTAGTAGAACCAATACGTCATTAGTTCCATAGAGTTGGGATAGAGGATGTAGACATCACCACCATTTTTATAGCCTACCCATACAAATTTTGGGTTAGGGAAGGTCCATTCTCTATTTTTCACAATGATGCTAACTTCTTTACTTGTAGAATCTACTTGTTCATCAAATAAATTCTTTATAGGTCACCACTTTGCTACTACCCTTAAAACTCAACTCGTAGTGGTGATGAACCTTAGCCATAGTGACTTTGTAGATCTAGATAGACCCCCACCTCCTAAAACTTAGCTCGTATTGGTAAACACTATCTCTAAATTCCTACCTTCATATAATTTTAAAAGGTGTAACCTCCTATTAAAGGCACCTCTTCTTTGGATTAGCTCCATTGCAAATAATTTATGGTACTTAGCATTGTGTCCAATCTAATTTATGCTACCTTTCAAATATTTATCTCTCATCCTACTGATGTGGGATCATTATGGTAACTATTTACCGACCTACCCCATTCACTTTCACTGACACCTTCACCAACACCTAAACTATTATTTTACTAAACCTTCTCCCTTAGTCCAGACCAGCCCATGTGGTCCATCAAATTAGGGCACCCAATTTAAACACCACTCACACAAACCTTGTTAAACTATATAGGCCTAATTTCCACAAACTATGTAGGCACTACTCCACTTCTAAGGGTAGCTTGAACACTAACAACTAATCCCCATCCCCTTTTTCTTCTCACTCATTTCCATCACTAATAGTGCCATCTTACTTAGGGCATCCTACATAAAGGAATATTTGAATTATTTCTTAAGCATCCTTATGTTTTAACACCATATAATACTTCCTCTTAAGTTTTTCCCCCATTGTTGGGAGAACTACATTGGCCTGAGGTCTTTTTGGACTATGTAGGCGACAATCAATTACTAATATCAACTCGACTGCATCCTTTTATTTTCTTTTCCCTTCTCACATAAAAAATATTCCTCCACTTCTCTACATATCCCCTCACCACCTCCCTTCCTTTAGCTTTTCAATCTCTTTTAACCACTTTTCCATCTTTTTAATCTCTTTTAACATAAGGGTTGATAGTCTTCCCCATTAACCCCTCTTACCTCCCATAAATCCACCTCTTACTTTGCTTCATTGGCCTCCCCATAATATTTCCTTGTGCATTCTTTTTATCTCATTTACCCACCCACATTTTTCATTTTCTAAATGTCTTTCACCTTATTACCAACCTTGCCCTTTATCCCCTTCAACTTCATTCTCTATCCTCATCATCTCCCCTCACCCTTGACAATTTATTGTAACCCCTTATCACTCTCTTTTCCTCACCCATTCCACATCATACTATGCATCTTGAAAGATTTATATTTATTCTATTGCTGCACTTTATCTTTATGTGTACAAAAACTCTCTACCATTCAACTTCATTCTCTGTCCTCATCATCTCCCCTTACCCTTGAATATTTATTATACCACTTTATCACTCTATTTTCCTCACCCATTCCACATCATATTGTGAATCTTGCAAGATTTATATTCCTTCTATTGCTACACTTTTTCTTTGTGTATACCACCACTCTCTACCATTCCACCACTCTTCCCACCATACCCATTTTCCATTCTTCTTATTTTCCTTTTTTCCATCCTTTTTATATTCCTTTTTTTTCCTCCATAACTAGTTTCTCCCTAGGTATTTATCCTTTAAGAATCCTTCCATAATTGCCTCTTTTCTACTCCTCTTCTTTCCTTTTTCCCTTTGCATTCCCCTTTTCATCTTTCCATCTCGGCACTCACTTATCTTTTACATCTATGCGAGTATCTATGATTTATATCCCTACTTCAATTCTTCCTTTTTGTCCTTATCATCCTTGATCTTCATCCCTTAGTTTCATCCCACTCCCTTTCATTACATCCCCCTATTTATTCACCACCTCACCACTCTTTGTCTTGATAATCTCTTCTAATCACCCCTTCAACTTGTCAATCTCTTCTAACAAGTTGATTGATTGTTACCTTCTCTCTTCACCTTTTTACCCACCCATCCTTTGCTTCCCCTTGTTTTTCTTAACCCCTTTCCCATTTTCCATCTCATTCTCATCTCTAAAACGACCATCTACTTTTCTTCTTTATCCATCATCATCCATGCTTACTTGGTCCAAATACCACCTTCTTCTTTAATATCTTATAATCCTTTTTTGTCCTAATTTCACTCCTTTTTCCTCCTATTTTCTTTCTATTTATTGCCTTATTTTTTTCATTTTCATCACCAAACTATTTTTTGCTTAATCTATTTTTATACTTATTTTCAAACCCTTTATGGCCTCCTATTTACCATCCTCCCATACCCTTGAATATTTTTACACTTCTCTTCCCATCCTTTTTAATTATCCAATCTATCATTATTTAGTGCATCTCTCACCCCCCATATTCTACCTTTTAGTTTTTTCTTTTCTCTTTTCTCTATTTCATTTCATTTTGTTCATCTCCCTTGATGGACTTCCTTGCTCTTCCCAACCTATATGACCATGCTTGGATTTTTCCATCCTTCTCCACCTTCATCTTTATCTATGACCTTGTTATTTTCTCTTCATCCATCTCTTAGTCCACCTTCACCTCATCCCTTGTTAGATATCCCTTATGTTCTCTAATTCAACCTCAAAATCTTTAGAGTGTGATCACTAGTTGTACTACTTCTGCATACATCTCCTTGTATGCTTCCTTGTATCTTCCATGTCCTTAACTTAATGCATAAAATTTTATCATGTTCATTAATTTAAGAGAATCCCTTTCTTCCTTTAATGCCTCTATGTGTTGTGCTCAGACTCTCTTTTTTGTCCCTCTCCAACTACTCCCTTCACACTCCCTATCACCTTTTTCCTTTAAAATCCTTTGCCCATTTTAAGCATGTTATGGCCTTCAAGGTCTTCCACTCAATTTTGGTTTATTGTGAGATATATACCAATCCTATGGCTCTATAACACAATTGGACAAGAAAATGGGCTCATGTGACCAACTAGCAAGCCTAAGAATTGTTAAGCCATTAGGATGAAAATTCCTTCCCCACCTCTTCTAGTCTTGTTATTTTTAACCCCTTTTACTCTGACCTTTGAAGATGTTAGAATCAAAACTAAAACCACCTTCAAATGGAAGCTTTGGGATTCTCCCTTCCTGGACTACATCTTCTTACACCTTGAAATAGCCCTTGCATTATTTCACAAAATCCACAACTTATTCCCTCATTTAATTAATATTATTATTATTCACCTCACTCCATATTCCAAAACCCCTTAGTGTCTTTCTCTGAATTGCCTCAAAAACTCAATGCTTATTTATTTTGGGGCCCCACTAACTCAAGATTCAAGGGTTCAAATCTTCACCACGTATCACTCTACTACTTTGCTTCCTTTAAATGTTGAATAATAACCTACCATAGCCTATTAATGAAATTATTGTGAAATGTGTACAATGTCAGCTTATTTGAATGGTGATAAAAGAACCCATCAGATCACCATGGTAATTTGAGTAGTTCCAAATTTTTGAAACCCTAGTAAAGCATATTTCTCCCTTTTCCTTTCTTTAAAAATGTGGCCACCATTTCATATTTCAACCTTCTTATCCATGGCTATACATTCCTTTGGCATAGTTGATGCAATCATCTAATTGCATCCTAGGTAATCTCATCCACCATTTCTACCACACCTATCAGAAACTATTTCATAGCCATCTTTTTCACCCTTTAGTGTTTCCCTTTCTCTAATGTCCTTCACCTAAACCTACCTACATGATATCTAATTAGGGTAACCAAGCTGACCAACACCCTTCACCTCAAAATAACTACATCTAGCCTACCATTATTTTGGTATTCCTATCCATAGAACTATGTAGGTAGCATCCACATGTCTCATGTATCTGGAGTCAGCTCAGCCATCCCCTTCCAACCCATAAACAATCCACCCATGTTTTCACCATGTCCACCTTGATGTTGATTGTTTTTGATCTTGAAAATTGGTGTTATTTGCAATAACTTTTGATCACAATGACCAACCTTATTGTGTTAAAATTTTAAACATTTGCACCACCTCATGAAAAACTAGACCATTTGTGTTTTCTCAAGAGCACTTCCTACCTTAGATATCTAAGTCAACACTAACCCTATTTAGGAGCCTTGATAAGACTAACCTGATCAACAATGACCAATGTTAGGGACAAATTACCTTGTCATTTATTTTAGAACTTGACATTTTTGTTATCAACATTGGCACCTTTAGTCTCTACATAATATTGACTATTATGCTTCATCGTATTTTGTGAACCCAATGGCATTTTACATACCTAACTACCTTGTGGCACCACCTAGTACCTCTTTATCAACTATTTATCAAACCTACACCTGATTCAACCTTTCCTCATCAACTTTAGGTTTGAGGGGGAACACTTTCTCCCATAATAAAATCACCCTAACCTTTGACCAAGTGATTCATTTTTGTTTTGTATCTTGTTAAGTCAAAGCTACATAACAAAAAAGGGCAAATCATAGACACTTAAATACTACACACTTGTAGTTTTTTATGACTAAATACCTCGAGACCCCCTAAAGACCTAATAAAACTTTTAAGCCTCAATAAACCCATCTTAACCCAACCAAATCACTATTCTCCTAGCCACATAATATCATTCAAAATCACTATTTGAAAGTACTATTCAAAATTACTATTCACCATCACTATTCACTGTGGGACCCCCTATCACTATTCATGATGACATGGTATATAACATGGCATGTGACATGGAAGGTGATATGGCAAGTGACATGGATCAGGAGTGATGTGGCTTGATGTGGGACAGATACCCCACTTGGGACACTTTCCTAAAGTGCCCAATGACCTCATTTTAGCATCACAAAGTTCCCCCCTTAAAATGTCACAAATTTCCCCTTAAGGGGTCATAATTCAACATATATTTTGTCTTCTTACATGAATTAGAATTTAAAATATATACCTACCTCTTTAATACTTTGGGAAAGACAAAGGGCACCTATTTTTGATCTAAGCAATATTTTAGGTGACAATTCAGGTGGTGGTTCTACCCCAATTAGTGGTAGAACTTTGGGAGTCATAAATTTTACACCATACCTCCATTTGAACTGTTAGAAAGATAATAATGAGGGGAAAACCATAATATGGCACATAGATTTACTTGGTGGTTTTTGACCCCCAAAAACAAATGGAAGTGCCCAAAATTTCAATTTTAGTAGTATAGTCTAAAAATAGTATTTTTCTAAAAATAGTAATTCCTTAATATTATATATTATTGTAAAACATGGAAGTAAAACTACTTGATCTCCCTCAATATTTGTGACCTTACACATCCTCATCCTACCTTCAAAATGTTTATAAATTAAGATGTAACTTGAAATGGAAATAAAACATTTCTTCTTAGAGATAGGTATATGTTTGGGTCTACAAATTTGATCAATAAAACATCTCTTCTCAGAGATATCATTATTACAATTGTGTTGTTATTGTTTATTGAATTATATTTCAACCAAATATTCTAAGTTTTGGATCAATTTTTGAATTCTTATCCAAAATTAGAGACTCTCCAACCCAAATGGGAATCTTCCATAGCCTCACCTTGGAATTTTCATCCCCCACATGGAAAATGGTGCCACATTTGATGTGCCACACATTTAAGTGCTTGTGTGAAAGAAATGAAATATGAGGATAAGTATTTAATACTCATTCAAACCCATGTGCATAATTATCAATTCAAAGTTAGATTTTTAAGCAAGAGGAAGACTTTTTGACCCAAATGGAAATATTCCATAACATCACCTTGGAATTTTAATCCCCCACATGGAAAATGGAACCAAATTTGGTGTGCCACCACTTTAAGTTCTTGTGTGAAAGCAAGAAATGTTGGGGAGATGTCTTTGGTTTCATTTAAACCCATGTGCATGATTCTCATTCAAAATTGGATTCATGTGCAAGGTGGGAGACATACCAACCCAAATGGGAGACTTATGATCAAGGTGAGAATCCCAACAACCTCATCCTTGACTTATTTATGAGCCCCACTTAGAAAATTTTGAATTGATTCACTATTCCACTTTTTTTTCATGTTTCCCAACATTAAATGCTATAAATATCCCCTCTCTCTCCTTTACCAAAGGTTAAGTTAGAAGTTAGTCTTTGGTTATCAATATTTTGTTACAGGTTTGTGAAGAAGGTTATCATATTGGAGGTCATCATCATTTTATAGGTAATCATCATCTTGGAAGAATAAATATCCAAATCATCATATTTCTACCAAATTTCTACCTAAATTGTTTCAACAACATCAACACCAACATCTTCATCAATATTCTTCTTCAAGCTTGGAAGGTAACCTTGTTTTGATTTGTTGTAATTTAATTTATTATCCCTCTTGGTCTATTATTTATTGACTTGAAAACCCACCCTTTGGTCTTATTCTTCTCTTGGCCTCCATATATTTTCCCCATAGCCTCTTCATTTTCCTTTCCCCTTTATCCATTTACCTCTTCTCCCATTTCCCTCTTTACCATCTTCACTCTCTTTATCCCCTTACCCTTTTGACACCGTAATCATTTGTTGCCTTATCATTTTCAATCTTCACCCCTTAAACCTTTGCCATATTAAATATTTTACAACCTTAACCACATCACTCTTTTGATCCTTGTCATTTCACCAAACCAAGAACCAAAACCTTGTTTTTAACTAATTTTCAGCAATTTTAATTATTTCGAGCTTTAGTTTAATTATCTTAGAAAAACATTTATTTTTAATTAATTAAATTTGGGTTATTTGTTTTATTTACGTTTAGTTTTATATTTTAAATACATTTTTACTTTATTTTTATCTATCAAACTTAAGTGTTAAAAGTAGGTGGATTAACAGCCTCCTAGAAAGCTTTCACTTTTAGGATCTAGCTCACGCTAGGTAATCCACCCATCTAATTATCTAACAAACAAGTTTATTTTAGTGTTTTATTATCTAAAAGTCATCCTCCTAAGAAAAAGAGGAGTTTTCCACAATCTTCTGGACTCAATTTTCCCATATTCAATAGGTTTTTCTACACACCTATTCTTAGTTTCATTCTTTTCAAAAAAATTAAGAAAAGCAAAAAAACTAAGAGAGACACTAGGTCTTTTTTCTTACATGGATTACTAGAGATAATTTCCTGAGTCTTGAAACTTAAAGATTATATAAAATCTTCTCTCTTTCCTATATCATCTACTTCCACAACTCTATGAATTTTTTCCTAACATTTTACAACCCAAAATGTGCCCATTCACATGTATGAACTATGTATATAGTCAATTTATATGCAAAGTCTATATATGAGAGTTGGAGTCTCCTCATTCACTCATGCTCCTTGATGGTCTTCAATGACTTAATTCATAGAAAATTTATTCCAAATTTCCTTCTATAAATAAATTCCATTGTATTCTCGCACATACAGAGGCCCAAGGATCCCATAAAAAACATTACATCCTCCTCCTTCATGCTTGAAGTCAACTTGCATTATCCAAAAAATCCTATACATTATTATTTGGTTCCTTGACTACTCACTTAGGATGTAATCTTTAAATATGGTCACTAAAACCCTTTAAATAATCCTCAACTCAATTTAACCCTTATGCTAGTTTCCAAACTTCAAGAGTAGGTCTAAAGCAAGACACATAAACTTGTTGATAGTCATTTGGTCCTCAAATTAGCCTTTGTACAGAAAAAGGAAAGAATGAAAAGGTTAGTCAAATGAAAAATGTGGTGATAAAACTCTCATTTACTCTTCCTCACCTTGAATCCACTAGGAGAAGCATCAATTTGATATTTGAAGGCTTGATTATCATGAAACCAAAAATGACCTTTTACCTTAAATGCTACTGAAAAACCTTAAACTATCCAAATAGAGAAATAGAGTCTTTATTGGTGCTTCAAGAGTGATAGGTATTAGGATGACACCTCATTAATTCTAACTTAACTTGATACAATATTTAATAATACCTTAACCAACTTCAAAGCCTTTTAAACAATAAAATGACCATGTTACCTTAAACTCTACTAATAGACCTTAAAATCTCCAAATATGTGCTTTAAAGTCCTCTTTAATGATATTGATTTGTATATTTCTGACATATTTAAAATACATCATCCCTCCAAGGGCTTACATCACCTTTAATATTCACTTAACACCTTAAAAAATCACTTCCAAGTGCACATAGTGCATCACAAGCCTTTTCTGATCATAAAACACAAGGTTGATTATGTCATTTAAGCATATAAGGCCTTATTGGATATTTTAATCTCTTGAGTAGTAATTTTAACCTTGAATATTCTTAATATTATTATTAAACTACCTTATCATCCTCCATAAAACACTTTACCTTCACGATTCCATCTATATGACCTTCAACAATAGAAACTCATAACTATATGACTAAACCTTGCTAAATACCCTCTCACTATGGCTATTTGAAGTAAGCCATTATTAAATATGGATGTATATGAATGTTTTAAGGTAATAGGTGTATTATGATTGAAATATGAACTTTATAATCCTTGAATATGAATATACTTAGTTACTAGATCAAACATGCTTTTAAGCTACTGAATTTGACAATCAACATAAATAAACATTTTCCTACCAAAATATCCCTTATAAAAATAAAGTACCTAATGAGTTCAACATGAAAAATTTACTATTTTAACCTTAAATCACTCCATTATAACCATTTTTCTCCATAAAGTTTGAACTAAATAGTTAGAGGTAAACCTGGATCCTATTTGGATGACTAGGACATAGTGACCCCCTTGCACTCTTAGTGATTGTTTATAAAGATGAGAGAATGAATATGAAGACCAATTAAAATAAAATTAATTTCATTAATATCCTTATAATTTCATAATATATTGTCTTGACCTTCTCTCTCTTATCTGTACTGAGTAAAAATAGATGACCTTCCTTGAGTTACCAAAGAAGATGATAGGAGAGATAAATAGGATTTCTACATTTTAACGCCTAAAACTCCTTCCAAACCATGTATTTGACCTTAAAAGGAATAAATGAAGTTTTTAATATGCCTTTATGTTAATTTTACCTTGAAAACTTGTATGGATAGCCTCAAAAGAGCCCTTTTTGGCACTAAAATTTTTATGATCACTTAAAGAATCTCATGAAACTAATAAAAAATTTGTTCCTTAGACATTTTCATGTCTAAATAGGTACACCATTACTTTTTTATATTAATATATTTCTATTACCTTGAAAAACCTACTCTAGAAGCCATAAAGTGATCTAAAATCCAACCAAATGGGTTATGATGTTAGCCAAGAATATCACCAACCTATTAGATCCTATGTAGAGCATGTCATGACCTTGACACCTTTGATGAGACCTACCCAGAAACCCTAGACTCATTTCAAAATTAAAACCTTGCTAAAAATAGTTCAAAAAGTGGTTAGACATGCACATAGCTATGATGAATGAAACCTTAAACTCATTAAATTTACCTTGAAGTATACTAAATAAACTTAAATTAAACATTCAAAGGACATAAAAAGACAAACACCATGATCCATAGAGTAAAAAAAAGCATGATGATCAAAGTTTCAAATTATAGGTGGGATAGTTTGACCTATAAGCTTAATCTTATTAGCATTTTGGTGTCTCAACTAGGAAGCATGCCTACTATGCTTGAGAACAAGTAAATTAACATCTCTTTTGGACTCATGAAATCTATCGTACTTCTAAAATGAGCATGAAAATACCTGGACCAATGTCTATAAGTCTTGATGGAAGACAAAACAACTATTTTCCCTCTAAAATAAGGAAAGGAAAAAATACAAAACTAAGGGAAACTAGCTAATAAAATACATGTTCCAGCTAAGAACTTATTGAAAACAAAACATAAACAAACTAATGTGCTAGGAAAACACTTGGAGTAAAAAAAACAAACTATGCACAAAAAAACTTATCTCTTAACAACAATGTTTCATGTGTATCCCATTAACTAGGATTAGAGGCTCCTCACCATCTATCTTATCAATTTGAAAGGTATTGTGGGATTTTTATTTAGATATTATGTAAGGGCCACTCCAAAGTGATTCAAACTTGGTGTGCCTTCCTAGTTTATCTCTATCCTCATATCACTTGAGAACCAAGTCTTTATCCTTGAAACCTATTGATGATGCTCATAT
The DNA here is from genome assembly GCA_037957365.1 of Torreya grandis. Lineage (NCBI taxonomy): Eukaryota > Viridiplantae > Streptophyta > Pinopsida > Cupressales > Taxaceae > Torreya > Torreya grandis. Next base: position 2,047,265 of record JARHVA010001253.1, on the reverse strand, counting down.
ATCAAAGGTTCTCTTCACTTTTGATTGATTAATTTACATGGCCAACATGGACTAGTTTATATCTTCTTCTAGCCCCATAATATTATCATAGATCACCTCCATTGGATCATTATCTAACAACTCTAGTTGATTAATTAGTTTCAAAGTAGGGAACTCAAGTGAAATTGATAACCTTTCTTCCTTTCCATAGACTAACTTATATGGTGAATTAGATATAGACCTTTTGTAAGTGATTATATTATCCTATAGAGTTGACTTAAGCTTCAAATTCCATGTCTTTTTATTAACCTCAATAGTTCTCCTTATGATCTTCAAAAATTTCTTATTGGTGGAATCAATAAGGCCATTACCTTATGGGTAATAATTTGATGAAGTGTTGAGGTATACACCATGTTGAATATCCCATTGACTAATACTACCTACCATAAATTCTATGTAATTTTCTAAAATAATGGTGGAAGGAACACCAAATCTTGTAAGCAAACCTTCACAAAAATCTAACACACTAGATTCGTTTGCTTTTTTCAAAGATACTACCTTTGTCCATCTGGTGAAATAATCCATGCATTAATGATCCACTTATGACCCAATATTTAAGGTGGATTAGTAAGTATAATGAATTCTAAACCCCATTTTATAAAGGTTAATCCACTAAATTTGGTTAAAGAGGTTGTAGAGATGGAATCCAAAGTGAGTTAGATCAAGCATTAGTCAATAAAACTCAAATAAGCATAAAGAACATAACTCATAAAGAAAACACCATCAATGGGGTTTTTCAAATGAAAATTAATAGATACTAGAATAAATAATACACATCAAACCTTGTCAAGAGCATCCCACCTCCAAATGTGGCTCAAAATATGATTTTCCCCTTAATTTGGTACTCCAAGTATTTGTCAATGATGAGTGACTTGATCCTCCATCATCTCTCAATGCACCAATGAAACTAGGCTCATGAAATTAATCAATGTTATACCAATGGTGAAGCTGTCTTATTGCAAATTAATCATAATAACACTACACAAAAGATGAATTGTGAAGAGAATTTTACATAATAATTTTACACCAAAAGAGTTTTAAAATGGTGGTCTTGACCCTCGTATTTATAGATTTTTGGAAATGATCAGAATCAACCATAACCTTCCATCTTGATATCAATATGTGTGGCAATGAATCGATTAAATTTTGGAGGCTTAATCCATAAATATCCCTATTACTATTTAGAAGAAAGGGGCACTAAAGAGGCATGGGAGGCCTTAAACCTGATATTTTTTTAATTTATGACTTATGGATGCCACCCCATAGATGATGTAGATATTATAAATGAATTTATAATTGATATATCTTCAATAAATTCCATGGATTTTACACTTAAGCCCTTGGTTTGGATTGATTTTCTTAAGTAAGGTTAATTAAATTTTATGTAATTCTTTGGAAATTGGTGTTCTACTTAATCAAACTAGCTGAAATGTCAAGTTACTAGGTCATAATTTGGTTGGAATATAATTATAAGAAGGTTTTAGCTATGTATGAACCAATTTTTTATTTATAATATTGTCAACATAAAATAAGATATGCATGTGTCATATACTTCTGAATTAGAAGAATTTAGTGGTTCAGAGTGTCAAATTATATTTTCATCATTTTTGACTTCAAATGATTTGAGAAAAGTTAATAATCACATAAAATACATTGCCCCATTTAGGGATACATTATCTTAAATCAACACTTGTATATGACAAGATCGAACCATTTAGTGCATTTAAGTGATTTTAGCCTAAATTATGCATTTGAGTGAATTTTAAGTAAGATTGAAAATTTAAACACAATGGTGTTAATAATTGTATGTCTACATTTTCCACCTATTTTCTAAGGCATGGTAAGACATTTGGGCAAATAAATGTCTTTTCAAAGCAAAGAGTTATCAAGAAGAATTTAGAAGGAAAAGACACATGATTCCCCTTCAAGAGAACATATGAGGATGAAAGAAAGGGATGGACTCTCAAAAAGAGTGAAAGAGAGTGAAATTAACCCATGGATGAGATTACATCCATAATATCTAATACTTTCACATGTTGATTCTCAATGATCAAAATATAATAGAATATAATTGGCCCCAAGGTGGGGGGAACTGGGAAGAATACAATCTAAAAATATAAGCAACACACTTTGAATACACCTAAAAGAGGGTAAAAGTTTTGAGCTTTGGGAATGATTGATATTTAGATAATTTTCATACTTAAAAATTATTATAATGAGGGTAAAAGTTGTAGATCTTGGAATTATAAGAAAAAAGAGAGGATTGCTCTAGATAAAATAAATAATAATGTGCCCTAGTAGAGTAGATTTGATTAGTTGATAGAGTAATTTTTCCCTAGTAGGTTGATTTTAATCAATAATAATTGATTTTTCTCTAGTAGGGATGATTTTATTTGGTGATTGGTCTAAATGTGGTGCCCTTATAGGTAAATTGGCAAGCATAGCCCAAGGATATAAAATAATGCATAGATTAAATATGAGCAGGTGAAAATGTAGATGTGGTGGTTGAAGGACTAAAAAGGTCACAAAAAACCAAGCATATGAGGATGCATAAAGTGATGAAACAAATGAATAGAAGAATGATGATGGATGAGATGACCTGAGATACGTCATGTATCCAAGCAATGCATACATAGTCCATATGGACCTCAAGCTAATGTAGTTTACCTAGAAATGGGAGAAAATGGAATTAGAAAATAGGAGAATAAAATAAAAATAAACCACTATTTAATTAGAATCACATGTATGCCAAGAGATTAATGTCTTTCATAGAGTTTAGTGTTTAATTCATTAGTGAATTGAGAGATAATCTTCAAAACTACATTGACTTTTGGACATGGAATCCAAAACACATAGTGCTTACTTTAGGAAAATGAAATTATGCATCATAAGTATGAATAATCTATAATGACATTTCATTTTAATTGTGATGAGCAAGTTCAAATGAGAATATTTATAACTAAGGATAATGATAAAATATTTACCTAAATCAAAGTTAAAACTATTCACATCTAAACAAAAACAAAGATAAAAACAATACATAAAGGTAACCTAACTTAAAATCAAGATATTAACAATCACGATTTAAGTAGGAACAAGATGTATAAAATCAAAGAAAGAACAATTTGATAAACAACATGTGAAAGCAAGATATGAATGATTAGGATCCATGTGTATCAAGAAGTACTTGAAAAAAAAACAAATAACAAGACAAAATAATAACATAAAACACCAAGAAGAAACAAGATTATAAATGGAAAGACAAGAAAGCACAAAAAAAAAAAAAAAAAAAAAAAAAATCAAATAAACACACAGAAATAAGAGTTAGTCATAATGTTAGTGTGAGTATAAAATAATTTTTGGTGTGTATGGAGTAGAGGAATTATGTTCTACAATAGCATAATAATAATAAAGGACACAAAGTTTCCCCTAAGTGATAGTGAAACAATAAGACAACAAATGGGGAAAAAAATAAAAGGAATGGGGTGGCCAAGCTGATTCTAGATGTACAAGATAAGTGGATAATGCCTACATATTTCAATGGATGTGAAATCCAACATGAACTTTAAGAAAAATGTAGTTTTCCTAGGAAATGAGATAGAAGAAAAATTATGAAAAGAAAACATAATTAATGTTGTATAGGAAATAATTAAAATGGGGCTCATAAAATAACAAGAGTGTACAAAAGACTACTTGTAAAATGGTAAGAGCATGGGAAATCAAAATAAACAAAAGTGTAAGACAATGTTTTGGTTTTTTTTTATGATCATTTTCTAATGTTTTTGTGTTTTTGGTATAAGCAACATAAATGAGATATTAACAAAAGGTCTAAGGACCTACCTAACTAATGAGATGCAAATTCATAGGTAAGAATTCAAACAATTGATAAATTAGTTTCAATGGGGGTCATGAATATAAAAAATGGCATAGAGAACTAACCAATCAAGGAGATACACATCTAAGAGTAGAATTTCAAATAATAGCTAAATTTGGTTGTAAAAACCTATGCTTTCAAATCAATGAGAGTGAGATCCTTCTAAGACAATAACGCCTACCAAATAGCATTAAAATAGTAAAAGAGTAGTATACAGTGTTAGATAAATTTAAAGAAATAGTTAGTGGGAAAAAACCATGAGTTGATGTATCTGTGTTCACTTGTCTATAAGAGGAAGATGCAAAATATTGTTCAGGCTGAACTGCTCTGTAGAAATAATATTGAATGTGTCTAGAATACTTATGATTCATAATCAAGATCATAATTGGTCAAGGGATATACATATCTAAGTTATAATTACCCATGGTATGAAAAGAATAAAGTTCTAAGAATAATGGTCCAAAATAAAACAAGACAAAATGAATAGGGTCTAATATAGGATAGTCTAGGGTGGGAAAGAAAGAGCCAAGCTAGAATATAAATGATCCAAAGTGCCAATAGTCCAAATATTTAACTATCTAGAGTCGTGAAGAATATGGTTATCATAAGAATGATCTAGAGTAGGTCAAAATAGAATGAATGTGGTATAATATAGGATGGTCTAGGATATAATAGTGGGATAAAAAAACTTTAGCACAAGTTTCCCCCAAGTAAGGTGTCTTATAAAAGATGGTTTAAAAAATTGTCAATCATAAAACCACTTGAGATGTATAATGTTCATGGGCTCCGGAAGTTATTTATCATCTATAGTAGCTATTTAGTATGCCCTTGATCCATAATTTATTGTGAAAGATATGGGCCTAGCTAATTGGGTTGTAACTTTCTATTTTCATTGCATTCAACATTTGTGTTCTTCTGATTCTCTTTCAAGACCAAATCATAAATTTCAAACTCTTGAGGGAGAATTCACTTATTTTAGATTCTATGCAGTCTATTCTAATAGGCTTATAAGTTATCTAGGGAAGGTAAATGCTTACCATCAAGAAGTTCTAACTTGGTGCTAACTTGGATTCTCCCAAAGATAAACAACAAAGTAGCATTCCATCATAGAATTTATGATAAAATGTGTTTCCAAGGGGGCTATAATGAGATATGAGATGAAGGAAACATTTTTGATGATTATTAGAAAGGTCAAGTGGAAAACACGGTCATGAAAATAATTATAAATGTCTTGAAACCAAAGCATTTTAGGTGGGTAATTGGGACCAACAATGGTGCATACCCTTTCTAAATATAGAAAGACATGAGAAGGTTATAGAATATTTTCAATAAGACACTAATAATCTTTATCACTATTATCTATCTATCTATATCATGGACCTAATTATTTTCATTATATTGAAAGATTTGTTATTGGCCCATGGTACTTGTTCAAATTATAGGTACTTAAAATGATCTTGAGATTATACATAATATTCTTGTAGGGTACACTATTTTCATCTCTAATTTGATACTAGTCTATGGTTTGATTCATAATCAATTGGGAATCATCATAGACCATTAAGTGCTAGATATCCCACAACACTGTAAGATGAAGTCCCACAATAAGTACCTCATAGTCGACCATATTGCTTGTATAATGAAAATTGATATGAAATGCCTTGGGAATAAAATCCACTTATAAGTAATTAAAAAAATGTTGGATCCATATCAATGAAAATTAAAATAACCATCAAACTATAATTTCCATTGGTAAGGTTCATGATCCACTTCCTATATTGTCATGATAGAATCATCTAGAAAGTTGAATCTGAGGGGTTGACTGTCCATAATAGGGGCCTCAACAAGTTCATTAGCAATAACCTATCCCTTGATAGGTTTTTTAATATAATATTCAACATCAAATTCACTTAAGGGAATGACCCATTTAGATATGTCGCCTATGATAGCTACTTTGCATAATAAAAATTAAGAGGGCCCACTTTATCAATAATAATTATTTTATTATTCAACATATAGTGTTGTAACTTTTGGGATACAGACACCATAGCTAAAAATTCCTTCTCAATAGGTGTATAATTATTCTCATAAGCCACCAATGGGTGGCTTAAATACAAAACTACATGTTCCTTAACCTGATCATCATGTTTGGCCAAAAGTGCCCCTAGTGCACATTCAATTATATAAATATAAATAAGAATGGTCATTGAGGTATTGGCAGTCTCAAAATTGGTAAGTTGGACAAATATTTTATGAGATTTAAAAATTCTAATTAACACTCATGATCCCATTGAAATATGACCCCTTTCTTTAAGATATCTGTAAATGGGTAGAACTTATCTACTAATTGTGAAATGAACCTATGAATAGACTAGATCTTTCCTTATAGGCTATGAATCCATTTTAGATTTGAAGGTGAAGTCATTTATATAAGGGTCTTGACCTTATCAAGGTCTAATTCAATCCCTCTTTGAAATATAATAAATCCTATCAATTTCCTTAAGTGACATGAAAGACACACTTTTTAGGATTTAGATGAACCTTGTACTCACAAAGTCTCTTAAATATTATCCATAAAACGTCAAGATATCTAACACATGTTCTTGATTTAGCTAGAATATCATCAACATAGTACTCAATAATATCATGCATCATGTCATAGAAGATTAAAATCATAATACATTGATAAGTGGTTCCAACATTCTTCAAGCCAAATGGCATGACTTGATAATATAATGTTACCCATGGTATGGTGAATGTGATTTTGTGTTGGTCTTCTTGGGCTATCTTGATATAATTACATCCAAAAAATCCATCCATGAGGAACATCAAATACCCAATAGTATAATCGATAATCATGTCAATGTTGGGTAGAGGAAAATCATCTTTGGGACATGCTTTATTGATATCTCTAAAATAAGTATAAATACATATACCCTATGGATTTTTTATAACTACAACTATGTTTGATATCCATTCAAAATAGTCCAATGGTTTGATGAATCTTACTCCTAATAATTTTTCCAGTTCTACTTTTACCAAAAGAGTAATGTGTGGATGCATATTCCTCAATTTCTATTTGACTAGCTTGGCATCTAGATGGACAAGTATATGCACACCTAAGTTGGGGTCTAAGCATAACATGTTGAAGTATGACCATGTAAATATATAAATAAAATATCTTAAAATAGTGATAATGTGATCTCATTCCTCATCAGTGAGGGAAGCTCTAAGATAAATAATTTTTGGATCATCATATGTTCCAAGATTCACTTCAATAGTGTTTTCTACAAAGATTGTAGAACCACACTCTAAAATAGTAGGCAATGTGAGATAATGATCTTCTACTTCTTCTATAGTTTTTGGATATACCACCTAAAGCTATTGATAATGTGATGAATCTAAATTTGCCAGTTTAGGTAATGACCAACTAGAAAATATATCAAGAAAGTTAAGAGAAAGATACTTAAAGACTTATTGTTTTGATGTGATGCTAGTAAAATATATGGAGATATGACTTGATGGACCTTATGCATCCTTTAGGGATGAGAAAACTTTCCCATCCAAGAGCACCTAAAATAGGTTTTCACTCAAAGGTTTGTCTTTTTCTTTACTATTTCCTTGATCAATGAGTACCTCAAAGAGGTTTTAACTTGAGGATCTTGATGTTTTATCTTTTTAATGACCAATAAATTTTGCCTATTCTCCAAACTAGGTAGAAGGATCCAAATAAAAATAAAATCCTTATTTATGATTGCCAATTGGAAATCCATCTTTGATGCCCATATACTATATAATAGATTCATCATTTTGTAATTGATTAAGGCATATGACCAAATTTTATTGGTCCTAATCAATGATTTTAGGATGGCAAAGGTAAAGGGAATAATGGGGTGTTATGTTCATAATATAATTTGAATCAAATAATTCCATGTCAAAAATCTCATCGTAAATACTATAATGTGATGCTACATCACTTCTAGGAGTTTTGTTGCTAGTTGATTAAGAATAATCACTATAAAAATTTATGAGGTCACCCCTAGTTGGTATAAATCTAAGTCCTTGATTCAAGTTAGGTTTAATGGTTGATAAAGGCTCTAGGATTTCATGCTTATATGGGCCAAATCCTTTTCTTATATAATCAAAATTTTCCATAATCCAATTAGGTATGGGATAACTTAGATTCTAAAAATAATTAGCAATGTCATCAGAATATAACAAATCTCCTTTACTAAAAGCTTCTTGATCCTGATTTGGTGTAGTAGGTATAAGTACCATCAGTGGTTTCTATGTATCTTTCTTATTTTTTCAAATCATGTTGGGTTTTCAAGGGATTTTATAAGGTTTGGGTTTTCCAAATGATTTCGGAGACTTGGGAAACATAGAAATATGAACGGCATCTTTAAGATGGTATGTGTAAATGCCTATATTTTTAATAATAAATTTTTTACAAGAATTATGGGAAATAGATAAGATAAAGTGGAAGTAAGGTCACTAGGGTTGATATAATTGGATTTAAGTGGATGCAAAATTATTTCCTTATTCTTCTTTGTGATGCATTTGGAACTAGGACAATAGTTATAATTATAATACTTAGCCTCTAGTTTTTTGCAATATTAGTAAGGTTGTAGATCGGTAAGAATGGTGACTTCAATCCCATCATTGGAAAAATTAAGGCACTGATGTAAGGTGGATGTAAGGTCCTATACTTCATATATCTAAGGAAGACCAATAAGTATGTTATAAGGTAACTCAATATCCGTAATATGTAATAAAATATAAGGCAACAATGATTGGTAGATAAATAGTACAATAAGATTCCATTTCGGCATTATCATATGCTTTGATTGTAACTATCTTTCATTGAATGTACTTCCCAGTGTAACCCAATTTCTGTACTAGCTTGAGGGACACTATATTCAACACCCAAACCATTATCTATAAGAACCCATTTGATTTTATGGTTTTCAATGATGACCTCAATATACATGGGGTTATTATGTCTAGGACCAAGATTGGACATGTATTTCTAATAAAATTTAACTTGTTATAATGAATACAAATTCCCTATAAGTGTTTGTAATTATTTAGGGTTAATGTCTTGAGGAATAGTGGATTACTAAATAAGGTCGTTCAAAATAGTTTTATGGACTTCAAATGTATGTAAAAGATCTAAAATAGAAATTTGCAAAGGGGTTTTACTCAATTGGTTTGAGATACTATAAGGATTAAAAAAAATAGGATGAGATGATTTAGCCTTGGATGGTATAATGTTCAACTTTGGATCTAAAGGCACAATGTTCAGGTTGGGTTCAGTGTTGAAAGAGGGAAAAGGGCCCTAAAGAGTAACTCACAAGTATCTAGTTGTGATTGCATAATATATAGGTGTCAAAGATCCATTATAATTAGAAGATTAAGGTAAAGGGCCTTAGAGGGTGAATCATGGGTATCTAGCTACTTTTGAGTGATTTGGAGTTGGTAAGGAGCCATTATAATTAGAAGAAAGGAGTCCAAAAATAGCAACCCATGGAAATTAAGGTGTAACAAAATTATTTGTATTCAATGTGGTGTTAGTTGAAAGAGAGGGTGTTTTCCCTATAATAATGGGTTTATTACTTTAAAGAGTATGGGATGGTTCATGGGATTTAATAGTGATAGTGGCAATGTGGTTTGTAAAAATATGCCCAATGGTATTATTATAATAATAATAAGGAATGTTGTTATAACCCAAGTTATTAACATGTGTATTATGATTCTAATTATGATCATGTTGATTATGATTATAGCCTTGGTTATGTTTTTATTTATTTTGTCCTTAGTTTTGATTGTTTCTTTCCATTTTTTGATTATGTTGATGAAATGGATCGTTGTAAATGCCCATATCTTGATTAGTGTTTTGTGAGGCAACTTTGATTTCAAATTTGTTGATTTAAATCAAATCTTCAATTATATATCATAATTAAACACATATATAAGTACCATGACCAATAACATGATGGAAATTGCAAAATTCATCCACCCGATACCAATCAGGTTTGGGTTGATCCTTAGGAAATGGCCTTAGTATAGGCCACACAATTAGGATAGCTACTACGTGCTTTTATAAGATTACCTCAATAGGCTCTTCTAGTTTACTAAAGACCTTTTTATTATTATTGAATACTCTTCATGGAGGGATTCTTTACAAAGTGGTGGGCAGATTAGGTGGAGCTAATTATACATTTATTATTGATGAAGCTTGTACCATTTATACATGTCTTATTTTAGTTACTCTATTACCTACAATGTTTTTATTCTTATTGAACCCTTTAGGTTTCTCTATTACAATAGTTTTAATAGGTGGTTGGGTTTTATTTTATGTTTAACCCTATGGATAAATATTAATAAGGAATTTGGTAATAAGTGCCTTCTCAATTTTCACACCCTTATCTATAATTTCTTTAATGTGTTTACATAAGCAAGTCATAGGTTATGCACTACGTCAGGGTGTAGTTTTTGTGCAAAAATGTCAACCAGCTATTTGTTAGGAAAATTAGGTTGAAATCATTTAGTTAATGATCTCCACCATTTTAGATATATTGTAAATCTTTCTCTATTTCATTGTTTGGATTTTCACAAATCGATCATAGTCAACTCATGTTTAATATTGTAATAGTAGTGGTTTAATTTTTTTTAGATATATCATTCCAATCTACCACCAAACCCTTGGGTAACATAAGAATCTAGTCTAAAGCTTGCCCCACTAAAATTCATGGAAATAAGTGAAGAAAATAAATGTTGTTGTAAGATACTATTGTCACTTTGGATTTTTACCCTTTGAGGAGATGCAAATCTCTCCTCATAAAAGTGGCACAAAGGAATCACCTTTAGGCTTGTGGGTAGCCTAAGGAAAGAGATGAATCTCTAGATAGGGCTAGCTCCCTTGATGTACCACTTTGGATTGCAACTACTACTAAGTTAGGGGGTGAAAAGGGAGAGAGATAAATACAAGTAAACTAACCTAAGGGAGGTGACACACCAACTTGACTGATGAAATCCAACCATATGCATATTAAAATTGAAATGAAAGGACAAACTAAACATACACTTTTCCAATTTTCATCTTCTCACATCAATACTACATTATGAGGTTATGGATAAATGTGAAAAGTTAGGAGGACTAGACAAGAGGCCTATGAGGGAAATCATGAATAGAATAACTAAATTACCATGAAAATTTCTTGAAACACTTCACATGACCTACAATAAGAGGCTATAGATAGGTGAAATAATGGACCAAAATGCTAAGGAATCCATAGTTTTCACTAAGAAAGATTCATCATCCAATTGAACACATTAATAAAAACCATAGGAGAGGTAAAAATAGATTTTATTATTGATAAAAATGTATACATTTGATCAAGGCTTCACCATACTCAGGTGGAGCATCCCATACAATGCCAAAATGGCTATTTATTATAGAACTTGGGAGAGAGAGAAGAAGAGAGAAGTCCAAGGGTCAAAAAGACACTTGTCAATATGAGAGTAGTTACTTTTACATGTGATAATTATATGTGATTAAACATGCAAGGTATATAATTATAAATGTCCAAACAATTCATAAACCTCATGAAAAGTGGAAAAAACTTTTTATTCTTGCTCAAAAAATTGTCTTCATGATTTGGACCTATTTGAACATCCCATAAATTATTAGGATAAGTTATAATGATTTTAATGGAATGTTAATGTATAATACATTCCTCTCCATTAATTTGTTACATTATTGTAATCTAGAAACCTCTAAAAGTGAGCAATCATCCTCTACTGTCTAGAAAACTATCTTTTCATGCACCCTACACACTTGGCATCAAAAATGGATTAATTTTCTCATTAAAATCCATGTAATGGAGTGGATTAAAAATTTAAAGGCCCTAAATGGCCTTATAAGCATTAGGTGTACCTTAAAATTACATCCACTTGAAGTTTTCATAGATTTCACTAACTTGTCCAAAATGCCAATTTTGATAGGTTGAGTTAAAGCACCTATTTTGGACACTTAAGAGTTTTTTCAATGCATTAGAGTGATATTATGAGCTATATTAAGTATTAATATTTCCATCCATGTGATTTTAATCTCTTTAAACCTCTTTAAACATAAAAAAACACATAAAATAGTGAGAAAACCCCTATTTATGCCCCCATCCATATAATTATGTATATAAACAAGCACATGAGGGAGATTTATAGAGTCATATATAACTTCAAATAATTTTTATAGGCAAAATATGCCATTAAACTATCTTTCCAATCTCATTTCTTCAATTAGGTCACTAGGAAGGATTTTGGAGAGTTTTAAGTGAATTCTACTCTTAAACTTTGTTCATAAATATTTCATGTTGAATTTTAAAAAAAAAATCACAATTTTTTTTATTACCTTATAAAACTTCTCTAAACCTCTTAGGCCCCCATGTAAATCATTATGAAAGATATGAGCTTTCAAACTCCTCCTATCGAGCTCTTTCTTCTCTTTCCTGCAAGTCTGAGTTGTCTTTTGGCTTCAAAATGAAATTCTTACTTTTTGTATAAAAATAAGAAGTTATTAAACATTTTTATTAACCCTATAGACATGATCCAATAAGGTGGAAGACATATCTCATGATAGAAATGGTTTTGACCCTTCATTTAGACTATATGCATAACCATGCCTAGTGTGTTTGACTACAACTCTGAGGATTTAAACTTATCTATTTAGTTCCTCTCATATATGAGGTGATATTAATTTTTTAATATATATATTACAAATCCATACAACTCTAAATTTTATACAGGTCCCAACTCATCTTTTAATCATCTTTTTAAAAACTATTAGGGTTTGTGTATGGGGAAAATACCCCCTATTTGAGATAAAATTGGGGTACTTCCCATATTTTATCAAAAGAATGAGGTTTAATATGATTACTTGAGTTATAAACATGATATATAAAAATTTTGGGCTCCTAAACAGGTCATTTGACCTTCCAAAATCCTTAAGACCCAAGAAAGACTTCCCTTGATGACAAACTATGCAAGATTTTTCCAAGGGTGGACTATGCTATACAACATTAGAGTCCTTTATATATGAAATATTATAATGTTAAAAATTAATAAATGTGTAATAATAATTATATATATCTTCAAATATTTATCCACCACTCTGAGTTTCCCATACACCCATCATACATTGAACTCTCAATGCTGAGATTTATCATTATGACTGTGTTTTACCATTTTCCTCTTTTCAATGTGAATCATGTAGGTTACCTTTCAGTTATATTCATTGAAGATAATTAAAATTACTTATTTTAAGTTCTCCCAAGATTAATCATCAACTATGACCTTGCTCTCCTTACTCTTTCAGGTTGAAAATCCTCAAGACTAGTTAGGACTGGTTTACTGTGTTATCCTACCTGTAGGTACATATAGGGCTGTAAAGGGGATGAGTAAATTTGTTTTAAAATTATTTTAGATAATTTATGTCACCTTGATCATCATTTAGGTTATCAAATGTTTATATTACCATTTAAAACTCTCTTTCTCCCCTTCCTAAGCACTTGATTTTCTCAACTAAATCTCTTCCTTAACTGACTAGGAAACCCTATTTCTTAACCATGTTGTAGGTGTTATTCGATCCTTAAGAGATATTACATGATTTTAAAAGACTCTCCTTGAAGTATAATTATCATTTGATAGGTTTTTTAAGTAAAAATTAGTTTTGACAGTCTTAAATCACCATTTTAGCATCTAATCTAGGGTCACTAGTAGGACTGAGGTATTTTGCCCTTTAAACTCTACCTATAGGTGTCTATTGATTTGAATGATATTTATCAAGGTGTTTGATTATTTTTTTGAATCCCTTAAGGTTATATATTTCATATTAATTCTTTAAATCACCTTGGATACCCCCAAACACTACCAAACACCAATGCGAGCTCACTATTAACTTACCTTGTTGTAGGTGGTCATTTCTATAGTGTATGGATTGTAAATGACTATAGGCTCAAAAACATATGCATAAATGTTCTACTAATGGTATCCATGTCATTTTTTTTACCATTTTATATATTATGCCACTCTATAATTGAGTGGAATGGATTTTTTACTCCTTAGAATACTAATGACTACTTAAAGGTTCAAATATGTAGAATTCATTGTCTGGTTCCAATGACTTCATAGGCAACTTTAGGTCTTCAAATATCCATCCTCCACTCACCCTATGACCCTCATATTTCATATATTTATTTCCTATAGCATATATTGAAAAATTCAGCCCTTAAAATTTATGTGAACCCTTAGGAGGCATGTTGAAAAAGGTCCACAAAATCCTTTAGACCTTTATTTTACCCATTTAGGGACTGAGTCTCTAAACACAGTCATTACATTAAAAACGTGATTTCCAAATCCTTTTGTCAACCTATTATTAAAAATGGATATGAAATGGTCTAATAAACATAGTAAGATCTTCATGAGGGTTTCATCATATATTTCAATGTCCCAAAATGGTTTCTCTACTTTCTAACCAGGCCACCTGTAGGTAAGCATTTTTCACAGGTAACAAAGTGGAAATTGGTAGTATGAATTATATTTGATCTCTCATAAATTATATGCCCATATAAAAGACTTAAAATTCATTTTTCACACCCATAATAGTTTCAAACACTACAAAATCTTGCATCATACCATGACATCATCATGAAAACCTTGGAAGCACACCTTGAAAGGTATGTAGGCAGAGAATATAACTTTGTGAGTAGATTGTGTGGATCATGAGCATGAAACACAAAATTTCCACCATTATAATTTTTAATATAGATTATTTTATCTAATGGGAACCTAAAGTAATCCCTGAATACTCTTTTCAATGTGGATGTAGCTCTTGAGAGCTCATGTAGGTGGTTGTCCATGACTGCTTGACTATATTTTATTGTTCATGAATGTAAAACATGAATGTGCCTTAGATAATGAGGTTTAAATGTAGAGAGAGAATAAATATGACTTTTTAAATATATAAAAGACACTAACATATCCATATGATTCCATGGATAAGCACAAAGTTCTTGAAATTGGTGAAAACTACCTATTGCACTCAAAATAAACTAGTATACAAATTTGAGGTTATTAACTCCTCAAAACAATTCAAAAATTGAAAATAAGATTTTAAAATATTATATGGGGAATTAAAAATCTTATGGAATCAAAATAAGCAATTGGATCATATGGAATTATCCAAACGAAGGCCAAACCCATAGGCTACATAGATTAATAAGTAGATTCAAAAGGTAAACTTCTTAAGAATGGTTCATAAAGATAAAAAAACCATTCCTCCTCAAAAAAACACAAAATTTAATTTTACTAAGTTTATAATATACTTGTAAGATCATTTTTCCTAAAACCCCTTGTGTTGACCATATCGAGTATAAACCTACAAGTCACTTTTATGTGTTTAAAAAGCCAAGAAAAGAGTAGAATGGTTTTGAAAAATAAATGACACTTCCAAATCAATTAAAGGATGGAGAAGATTAAGATTCACATTTAAACCTTTTATAAGTGGCACACTTCCGAAGGAGGTCGTATAAGTGCCATTTTCTTAAATTTTTTTTAAGAAAAATAATGTTTCTCTAAACAACCTACCATATTTCAATTACTAATAATTTTTTAAGACTTATAAGGACACACGAGACAGGAAATCACCTATCATAAACTTCACATTTCCAAATAAACCTATATAAAGCATTAAATATACTTTTTACCCTTGAAATGACTCAAAATGATAAATAGAGATAAAACTAATTAACCAAAGCCAATATAACATTAATTGACATCAATTAAACTATAATTCACCTTATGAAAACATATTAAACCCTATAAAACACCTAAAATCCCATGTTTTTACCTATGGGTGTCCCAATTTGACCTAACAGTCAAATTTGGTCAATAAATTAGTGACTTGTATGGGTAGTATGCTTGTTATACTAACTAAACCAATAGCCTTATTAGTCCATTGGGCTTAGGAGTCATCTGAAGTCTGAGAGAAAAAAGGAAAAGATTTGACCATTGAATTTGAGTTTGACCAAGACATGAAAACTAATGACTACCTCAACACACACAAATCAAAGACACACACAAAATAAGAAAATAAATGCACACGTGCTAAAATGAACTTAGAAAAAACAAAAAAACAATCTATTATATATAGCTAACAATCAATAATACCTCCCTCCTAGATCAAAGGTAAATTTATAAGCATCACCTTATTAATGAGATGGAACATGGTATAAAGCATGTTTCTCTTTGGATTGGATGTTCTATGGATTAGACCTATTCCTTGGCACTTCAATTACCATACTCTCAAGTAGACTAACTTCAAATAGGTCTACAATGTATAAGTATTCCTATTACATCCAAACATTTTCAACATTGTCATGTGGATCCTCAATTTCAACTTCAAATTATGATTCAACAAAACTTACCTTCTTGTCTTCCATAGTGTTTTCAATAAGACTAGGCCTTCTCTCAGCTGAAAGTTTTTCTAGCTCATCAAGGAGCTTTGCAAATTCTATCCAATATTGATCATTTTACTGTAGAAAATTCTTTATTTACCTTTTCATACACTTGATCCTCAAATTGGAAAATTTCTTTAAGATATTAAAAGAGCTCCATTTTTAGCTACCAATCATCCTTGTAGAGCACTTCTTGAATATTAGTATCACTAAGTGGCTTCATGGCAGTAGGTTCTTGACCAATAGAAGGAAATTCATCTTTATGTCTAATTTAACACTCAAGATTATTTTCATTAGACTCATAAATATGCTTATAATTAGCTATGAAATATTTTAGAGAAGAAGAAACATTAACCAACTCATTAAATTCCTCACATATGGTATTGAGCTTCTACCATAATTCTTCTTCCTCATTATCATATTCAAGAGATACTTCCTCTACCTTGGTCTTATGAGATTCTCCTAGGACTGACACTTCTTGAGGGATATATCTAAAGTGTTCTCCTTCCTTGATGTCACATTTCACTTCATTATTATTATGATCATCTAAAAAAATTCGATCAGATGTAGAGTCTTCTTCAAGGGTTGTAAGGTTTTCCATCTCCTTCTCCTTCATGATGATGCAAAGACTAGGCATCTTGAAATCATGTGATCTATCCCAATGTGGCTACCAAGGAAGTAGGTTTTATTCAAGCAAGATTTCTCTTTTTTTATCAATGAATTTATCCTCCTTTGGTTCCCATACCATAGGTCCATCAGGGCAAAGGGTGATGGGTTCAAGGTAAGATGAACTAGTTGGGGGAGGTGGCACATAAAACTCAAAATCAGATTGAGGGTGAAGTGTAAGGGGTTCTTCATGGACATGAATACCTTAAAACATAGAGATGTCAGCTATTAGATTGTCATTTTATTTACCAAGGGGAGTGCCTATGGTTATTTCTTCCTCATTATCACTCATGAGAGCCTCTTGATCAGCCAAGAATTGGATTTGTTCTTATTCACTTGCTTCTCTCAAAATAGGTTCCTCTTTGAGAAGGGGTGAGGTGTAAGGTTGATGTATTGGTTAATGTTTATGTTGAAAAATATTTGTTTCTTGGTATTCATTCTCATAGGATTGTCTAACAACATGGTGTCTATATGGAAAGGGAAATGAAGGACTATAGGACTATCATGGCTCATAGGGATATTAAGGGGTAAAATGTAGTTCATAACAAGGTTGATTTTAGGATTGATAAAATTTGAGAAAATTTTGATTAAAGTCACACCAAGGTTAATTAAGAAATTATTCATAATTATGAGGAATGGTACAAGCTTGTAAGGTTTCACTAACTTGTAGAGAACAAAACTCAAAACCAATGTCAGCCATGAAACCTCATTGAAAGCAAAAATATAAAGAAAACATGTTACCCTCAATATTAAAAGGATAACCTAGGCCACTTGACTTGTTAATAAAAATTTAGTGTCACCATTGATGCTTTGATAGATGCCTCCAAAGGATGATTATTGAGAGATAACACCAAAAATCTCCCAACCTATTGGAACAAAAATCCCTTTGAGCATGCCAAAAACTATTGGCACTTGGATTTTGACCCTTTGAGGAGATGCAAAGCTTTCCTCATATAAGTGGCATAATGGAACCTAATCTAGGCTTGTGGGTAGCATAAATAATAATTTGAATCTCTAGATAGAGATAGATCCTATGATGTAGCACTTTGGATTTATTTGGGAATCAAATCCACACATTGATAGCTTTATGAACCATTCTTAAGAAGTTGACATTTTGAATCTGCTTGCTAATCAATGTTGCCTAATCCAATTACGATGTAACTAAAAAAAATTGTCTCTATATCCATGAGAAGTAAAATAACCATCAAAATATAATTTCCGTTGGTAAGGTTCATGATCCACTTCCTCTATTGTCATGATAGAATCATCTAGAAAGTTGAATCCAAGGGGTTGAGTGTCTATAATAACAGCCTCTACAAGTTGATCAATAATAACATACCCCTTGATATATTTTTAATTCAAATATTCAACATCAAATTCACTTAATAACATGACCCATTTAGATATGTGGCCTATGATAGCTACTTTGGATAATAAAAATTAAGAGGGTCCACATTATCAATAATAATTGTTTTGTTATTCAACATATAGTGTTGTAAGTTTTGGGATACAAAAACCATATCTAAACATGCCTTCTCAATAGGTGTATAATTATTATCATAAGCCACTAATGTGTGGCTTAAATAAAAAAATCATGTTCCTTTCATTGATCATCATATTTGGCCAAAAGTGCCCTAGTGCACATTCAATTGTATAAATATAAAGAAGCATGGTCATCCAAGTATTGGTAGTCTCAAAACTAGTGGGTTGGACAAATATGTTATGAGCTTTACAAATGCTAATTTATAGTGATGATCCCATTAAAATATGACCCCTTTCTTTAAAATATGTGTAAATGGGTGGAACTTATCTACTAATTATGAAATAAACTTAAGAATAAACTAGATATTTCCTTATAGGCTATGAGTCCATTTTAGATTTGAATGTGGAGGCATTTCAAAAATGGCCTTGAACTTATCAAAGTATAATTCAATCCTTCTTTATAATATAATAAATCCTATCAATTTTCTTGAAGTGACATGAAAGACACACTTTTTAGGGTTTAGATGAACCTTGTACTCACAAAGTCTCAAATATTCTCCATAGAATGTCAAGATATCTGACACATGTTCTTGATTTAGCTAGGATGTCATCAACATAGTCTTCAATAATATCATGCATCATGTAATATAAGATTATAATCATAACACACTGATAAGTGGTTCTAACATTCTTCAATCCAAATGACATGACTTGATAATTTAATATTACCCATGGTATGGTGAATATGATTTTGTGTTGGTCTTCTTGGGCAATCTTGATCTAATTGTATCCAAAAAATCCATCCATGAGGGACAAAATCTCATACCCAATAGTATAATTGATAATTATGTCAATGTTGGGTAGAGGAAAATCATCTTTGGGGCATGATTTGTTGATATCTCTGAAATTAGTTAAAATACATATACCCTATGGCTTTTTTCTAACTAGAACTATGTTTGATATCCATTCGAAATAGTCTAATGGTCTGATGAATCCTACTCCTAATAATTTTTCCAATTCTACTTTTACCAAAAGAATGATGTGTGGATGCATATTCCTCAATTATTATTTGATTATCTTGGCATATAGATGGATGACAAGTCTATGCACAACCAAGTTGGGGTCTAAGCCTCACATGTCGAAGTATGACCATGCAAAAATATAAATTAAATCTCTTAAAATAGTGATAATGTGATCTCATTCCACATTAGTAAGGGAATATCTAAGATAAATTTTTTGGGATCATCATAAGTTCCTAGGTTCACTTTAATAGTGTTTTCCATAAAGAGTGTAGAACCATACTTTAGAATAGTAGGCAATGTGAGATCATGATCTTCTACTTCCTATATAGTTTTTGGTTGTTCTACCCAAAGCTATGGATAATGTGATGAATCTAAATTTTTCAATTTATGTAATGGCAAAATAGCAAATATATTAGGAAATTTAAGAGAAAGACAGTTAAAGACTTGATTTTATTTTGATGTGATGCTAGTACAATCTATAGAGATATGACTTGATGGACCTTGTGCATCCTTTGGGGATGAGCAAAATTTCCCGTCCAAGATCACCTAAAATATGTTTTCACTCAAGGGTTTATCTTTTTATTTACTATTTCCTCAATCAACGAATGGCTCAAAGAGGTTTTCACCTAAGGATCTCGATGTTTTATCTTTTCAATGACCAATAATTTTGCCTGATCTCCAAAGTTGGTAGAAGGATCCAAATAAAAATCAAAGCCTTGTTTATGATCACCAATTGGAAATCCATATTTTATGCCCATATACTCTATAATAGATTCATAATTTTATAATTGATTAAGGTATATGACAAAATTTTACTGGTCCCAATCAATGATTTTAGGATGGAAAAGGTAAAGGGAATAATGGGGTGTTATGTTCATAATATAATTTGAATTAAATAATTCCATGTCAACAATCCCATCATAAATACTAAAATGTGATGCTACATCACTTCTAAGAGTCTCATTGCTATTTGATTTAGAATAATCACTATAAAAATTCATGAGGTCACCCCCAATCGGTATAAATATAAGACCTTGATTCAAGTTAGGTTTAATGGCTGATAAAGACTCTAGGATTTCATACTCACATGGGCCAAAGCCTTTTCTTGTATAATCAAAGTTTTCCATAATATGATTATGGATGGGATAACTTAGATTCTAAAAATAATCAATAATGTCATCAGAATATAACCAATCTCCTTTAATGAAAGCTTCTTGATCTTGATTTGGTGTAGTAGGTATAGATACCATCAATGGTTTCTATGTATATTTATTATTTTTCCAAATCATGTTTGGTCTACAAGGGATTTTATAAGGTTTGGTTTTTCTAAATGATTTGGGAGACTTGGGAAACTTATCAATATGAAAGACATATTTAAGATGGTATGTGTAAATGCCTACATCTTCTATAATAACTTTTTTATAAGCACTATGGGAAATAGATAAGCTGAAGTGGAAGTAAGGTCACTAGGGTTGATATAATTGGATTTAAGTGGATGAAAAATTATTTCCTTATTATTATTTGTGATTCATTTAGAACTAAGATAATAGTTATAATTACAAAATTTAGCCTCTAGGTGTTTACAATATTAGTGAGGCTGTAGATTGGTAGGAATGGTGACTTCAATCCCATCATTAGAAAACTTAAGGCACTGATGTAAGGGCTTATAATTCATATATATTAGGAATACCAAGATGTATGTTATAAAGAAACTCAATATCCACAATATGTAATAAAATATGATGGGACATAGACCCAATAATGATTTCTAGATAAATAGTACAATAAGATTCCCTTTAGGCATTATCATATGCTTTGATTGTAACTGTCTCTAGTTGAATGTACTTCATAGTGTAACCCAATCTCTATGCCAACTTGAGGTACACTATGTTCATCCTTAAACCATTATCTATAAGAATCCACTTGATTTTATGGTTTTCATTGATGACTTCAATATAAATAGGGTTATTATGTCTAGGACCAAGATTGGACATGTCTTTTTGATCAAATGTAACTTGTTATAATGAATACAAATGACCTAAAAGTGTTTGGAATTATTTAGGGTTAATGTCTTGAGGAATAGTGGATTACTAAATAAGGTCATTCAAAATAGTTTTATGGACTTAAAATGTACGTAAAGGATCTAAAATAGAAAATTTCATAGGGGTTTTACTCAATTGGTTTGACATACTATAAGGCTTTTCAAAAATATGATGAGATGATTTATCCTTGGATGGTACAATGTTCAACTTTGGATCCAAAGGCATAATGTTCATGTTGGGTTCAGTGTTGGAAGAGTGAAAATGGCCCTAAGGAGTAACTCACGAGTGTCTAGTTGTGATTTCATAATATAGAGGTGCTAATGAGCCATTATAATTAGAAGATGAAGGTAATGGGCCTTAGAGGGTGAATCATAGGTGTCTATCTACATTTGAGTGATTTTTAGTTGGTAAGGAGCCATTATAATTATAAGAAGGGAGTCTAAAAATAGTAACTCATGGAAATTAAGGCGTGACAAAATTATTTATACTCGATGTGGTGTTACTTGAAGGAGAGGGTGTTTTCCCTATAATAATGGGTCCAGTACTTCAAATAGTATGGGATGGTTCATGGGATTTCACAGTCATAGTGGTAATGTGGTTTGTAAAAATATTCCCCATGGTATTATTGTAATCATAAGGAATGTTTTTATAACCCAAGTTATTAGCATGGGTATTATGATCCTGATTATGATTATATCCTTGGTTATGTTTTTGTTGATTCTATCCTTAGTTTTGATTTTTTCATGCCAATTGTTGATTATGTCAACGAAATAGATCTTTGTAGATGTCCATATCTTGATTAGAGTTTTTTGTGGTAACTTTGATTTCAAATTTGTTGATTTCAATCAAATCTTCAATGAGATATCATAATTAAACACATATATAAGTACCATGACCAATAACATGATGGAAATTTTAAAATTCATCCATCAAATACCAATCAAGTTTGGGTTGATCTTTAGGAAATGGCCTTAGTATAGACCACACAATTAGGATAGCTACTACATGGTTTTAGAACACTACTTCAATAGGCTCTCCCAGTTTGCTAAAGACTTTGTATTTATTATTGAATACCCTTCATGGAGGGAATCTTTAAAAAGTGGTTGGTAGATTAGGTAGAGATAATTGCACATTTGTTGTCGATGAAGCTTGTACCATTTATACATGTCTTGTTTTAGTTACTCTATTCCCTACCATGTTTTTTTCTTATTAAACCACTTGGGTTTCTATATTACAATAGTTTGAATAGGTGGTTGGGTTTTATTTGATGTTTAACCCTATGGATAAATCTTAATAAGGTCTTTGGTAATAAGCACCTTGTAAATTTTCACACCCTTATCTATAATTTTTGTAAATGTGTTTGCATAAGCAATTCATAGGTTATGCACTACCTCAGGGTGTAATTTTTGTAAAAAAATGTTAGCCAACTATTTGTTTAGAAAATTATGCTGAAATCATTTAGATAATGCTTTCCACTATTGTAGATATGCTAAAAAAATTTCTCTATTTCATTTTTTAGCTTTTCACAAGTCAACCATAGTCAACTCATGCTTAATATTGTAACAATAGTGGTTGAATTATTTTAGATATACCATTCCAATTTACCACTAAACCTTTGGGTAACTAAAGAATCTAGTTTAAAGCTTATCCCACTAAAATTCATGGAAACAAGTGAAGAAAATAAATGTTGTTGTAAGCTACTATTGTCACTTGGATTTGCACCCTTCAAGGAGATGCAAATCTCTCCTCATCCAAGTGGCACAATAGAATCACCATTAGGCTTGTGGGTAGCCTAAAGAATGAGGTGAATATATAGATAGGGATAGCTCCCTTGATTTACCACTTTGGATTGCAACTACCACTAACTTGGGGGGTGAAAATGGAGAGAGATACCTGAAATTAAACTAGCATAAGGGAGTTGATACACTAAATTGATTGATGACATCCAACCATATGCATATTACACTTGAAATCAAAGGATAAAATAAACATACACTTCTCCAATATTCATATTCTCACATCAATACTACATTTTTAGGTTATGGATTAATGTACAAATCTAGGAGGATAGACAAGAGGCCTATGAGGTCACTAATGAATAAACTAACTTAACTTACTTACCATGAACATTTTTTGAAACACTTCACATTTCCTACAAGAAGAGGTTGAAAATAGGTGAAATAATGGAACAACATGCTAAAGAATCCATAGTTTTCACTAAGAAATATTCATCATACAATTTAAAACACTAATAATAGTCATAAATGAGGTAACGTACTTAGGTGGAGCATCCCATACAATGCCAAAATGGCTAGTTCTTATAGAACTTGAGAGAGAGAGAGAGAGAAGAAGAAGAAAGAAGTTCAAGGGTAAAAAAAACACTTGTAAATATGAGAGGAGTATTTAATTTTAAATATGAGAAGGATATGAGATTATAAATGCAATTTATATAAGTCTAAATGTCCATACATGTCATAAACCTCATGAAAAGTGGAAAAAAACTTCTTATTCTTGCTCAAAAAAATGCATTCATGATTTTGACCTATTTGAACATCCCATAACTAATTAGGAGTAGGTAAAATGATTTTAATGGAAGGGAAGTCTCTAATAAATTCCTCTACATGAGTTTTTTTCATTTTTAGTTCTCTAAAAACCTTTGAAAGTGAGTAATCATCCTCTATTATCCAAAAAACTCTAGTTTCATGCACACTTGACCTCCAAAATGGCTTTAGTTTATCATTAAAATCAATGTAATGGATTTTATGACAATTTTAAATTCCATAAATTTCCTTATAATCATTATTTTCACCTTAAAAGGTCATCCACTTGAATTTTTCACACCTTTCACTAGTTTGTCCAAAATGCTAGTTTTGACTAACTGAGTTGAAGCACCTATTTTGGACACTTAGGAGTTATTTAAAGGAATTAGAGTGATTTTGGGAGTTATATTAAGTCTTAATATTTAAATACATGTGATTTTAATCTCTTGAAACCTCCTAAAACCTAAAAACCACATAAAATAGTGAGAAAAACCTTATTTTTGTCTCCATCCATACAAGTCTGTATAGACAAAAAGCATGTGAGGGATCCTAAGGGAGTCATATACAAATTCAAATAGTTTTTATGGGAAAAATATTCCATTAAAATATCCTTCCAATAACATTTCTCTAATTGGGTCATTAGGAAGGGTTTTGGAGAGATTTAAGTGCATTTTGATCCTAAACTTTGTTTATAAATATTTCACATTGAATTTGAAAACAAATTCCACAATAGGTTTTATTAAGACCTTATCAAATTTATCTAAACCTCTTAGGCACCATTCAAATCATTATGAAAGACATGAGCTTTCAAACTCTTCCTATCAAGATCTTTCTTATCTTTCCTACAAGTTTGAGTTGTCTTTTGGATTCAAAATGGACTTATTATGTTTTTTATAAAAATAAAAAGATAATACACCTCTTTAGTGACCATTTATACATTATAAAATAATTTTTAATTAATATATCATGCTATAAATGGTTTTGACCCTTCATTTTTACTATAGGCATAACCATGCCTAGTATGCTTGACTACAACTTTGAGGATTTAGACTTATTTATTTCATCCCTTATATGAGGTTTTATAAATGTTTTATTGGATATATTAAAACTTAATACACCTTATAGAAAGGTTTACATAGTTACCAACTCATATTTTAATCATCTTCTTAAAAACTACCAAGGTTTGTGTATGGGTAAAGTACCCCCATTTGAGTTAAAATAAGGGGTACTTACCCTATTTTATAAAATAAAAAGGAGATTATAGAGGACTCCTTGAGTCATAAAAATTATCTAAACAAATTTTTGTCTCCTAAAAATGTCATTTGACCTTACAAAATCCTTAAGACCCAAGACCGACTTCCCTTGATGATAGACTATGCAAGATTTTTCCAAGGGTAGACTGTGCTATACAATATTATATTCCTTTATATATGAAATATTTTCATGTAAAAATTTCATAAATTTTTCATACTTATTATTTATATCTTCTAATATTTATCCACCACTCTAAATTTCCCATACACCCTTCATACATTTTACTATCAATGCTAAGTTTTATCATTGTGATTGTGTTCTGCCATTTCCCTCTTTTTAATGTGAATCCTATAAGTTAAATTTAAGTTATATGAATTGAAGATAATTAAAACAAGTTATTTTAAGTTATAAAAATATTAATCCTTGACTATTACCTTTATCTCATTACTCTTTGGGGTTGAAAAGCCTCAAGACTAGTTTAGTGTGTTAGCCTACTTGTAGGTCCATACAGGGTTATAAGAGGGATAAGTAATTTTATTTTACAATTATTTTAGCTAATTTATATCAATTTTATCATCATATAGGTGATAAAATTTTTATATTACCATTTCAAAATCTCTTTTGCCTCTTCCTATGCACCTAAGTTTCTCAACTATGTCTCTTCCTTAACTGACTAGGAAACCTTATTTCTTGACCCTACTATAGGTGTTATTTTCTCCTTGAGACCTATTCCATGATATTAAAATAATTTAATTGAATTTTTATGATAATATAGTAGGTATTTGAACTAATAATCACTTTTTATAGTTTTAAAGCACCATTTTAGTAGCTGATCTAAGGTCACTGGTAGGACTGAGGTACTTTGCCCTTTAGACCTTGCCTATAGGTGACTATTGCTTTAAATGATATTGATCAAGGTGTTTTACTATTTATTATAATCCCTTAAGGTTACATAGTGCATATTAACTATTTAAATAACCTTGGATATCCCCAAACACTACCAAACACTAATTTTTATTAACTTACCTTACTGTAGGTGGTCATTTCCATAGTGTATAGAATGTAGATGACCATAGGCTCAAAAAGGTATGCATGAATATTATAATGATGGTCTCCATGTCATTTTTTTTACCATTAAATCTATGATGCCACTCTATCCATGAGGGTAATGTCTTATTTACTCCTTAGAATACTAATGACTACTTAAAAGGTTCAAATCTATAGAATTCACTGTTTGGTTTTAGTGACTTCATAGGCAACTTTAGGTCTTTAAATGTCCATCCTCCACTCACCCTCTAACCCTAATATTTTGTATATTTTTTTCCTATACCATAGGTTACAAGATTCATCCCTTAATATTAATTTTAACCCTTATGAGGCACGTTGGAAAAGGTCCACAAAAGCCTTTAGACTTCTGTTTTGCCGATTTAGGGATTGAGTCTCTAAACATAGCCATTGACTTAAAAAGGTGATTAAAAACTCCATTTGTCAACATATTATTCAAAATGGATATTTCATGGTCTACTAATAATACTAAGATCTTTAGGATGGTTTGTCTACTTTCTGACCAGGCAACTTGTATGTAAGCATTTTCCACAGGCAGTAAAGTAGGAAATTAGTAGAATGTATTGTATTTGATCTATAATGAATTGTATAACCATATAAAATAATTAAAATTAATTTTTCACACCCCTAAGATTTTTAAAAACTAAAAAATCTCTCATCATACCATGACACCATCATGAAAACCTTGGAATTACACCTTGAAAGGTCTGTAGGCAGAGAATGTAACATTGTGTACAAAATGTGTGGATCATGAGCATAGAACACAAACTTTACAAAATTTCAAGGTATAATATGGATTAATTTATCTGATTTTAACCTTAAAAAATCCCAAAATACTCTTTTCAACATGGGTGTATCTCTTAAGAGCTCCTGTAGGTGTTATTAATGATTTCTTGACTATATTTTATTATGCATGACTATAAAACATGAATGTGCCTTGGTTAATGAGGTTTAAATGTGTATGTATAATAAATAATACATTTTAAACATATAAAATATACTAACACAACCATATTAATCCATGGAGAAGCACAAAGTTCCTAAAACTGGTGAAAACTACCCATTACACTCAAAAGAGACCAGCCTACAAATTTGAGGTTATTAGCTCCTCAAAAAAACTTGAAAATTGAAAATAAGAATATAAAAAATTATATATGGAATTAAAAATCCTATATAATAAAAATAAGCAATTAGATCATATAGAATTATCCAAACCAAAGCAAAACTTGTAGGCTATATAGATTAATAGGTAAATTCAAAAGGTGAACTTCTTAGGAATGGTTATTAAAGATAAAATAATAATTATTCCTCAAAAAAACAAATTTAAGATTAATTAGTGTATAATATACCCATAATATAATTTTCTTGAAACCCCTTTTGCTGACCATACCAAGTACAAACCTACAAGTCACTTTTATGTGTCTAGAAAGCCAAGAAAAGAGTAGAATAGTTTTGAGAAATAAATGACACTTTAATATTAATTAAATAATGTATATTAGTGTAGGGAATATTAATATTAACATTTAAACCTTTTTAAAGTGTCACACATCCCAAAAAATCCATACAAGTGTAATTTTCTTCCTTTTCTTTAAGAAAACTAACTTTTCTATGAACAACCTACCGTATTTTAGTTACTTATAGTTGGTTAAGAATTATAAGGACAAATTTGACATTAAATAACCTATTATAACCTTTAAATTTCTAAATAAACCCATAAAAATCATTAAATTCACCCTTTTTGACCCTTAAAATGACTCAAAATGATAAATGTACATAAAACTAACTGACCAAAGCCAATATAACATTAATTGAGCTATAATTAACCTTATGAAAACATATTAAACCCATTAAAACACCTAAAAGACCAATTTTTTACCTAGGGGTGCCCTAATTTGACATAAAAGTCAAGTTTGGTCAATAACTACCTCTTGACATAATAAAAAAATGCCTAAATTTGTTCATGAGGGTCACCCTTCCCTTTGTATTAATAGAATTTGGGTGCCTCAAAGTGAGGTGGAAAGGGGAAATATATAATACTAAAATCATATGGATATGGACATCTCTCATCAAATTTGTATTTCTTAATTCAGTTACTCATCTCCAATCATGACATAATTTTTTTCATCAAATTCCACTCATGCATGTTTAGTGAATTGGTAAGTGGTAAATAATTATGTTGGGGTGGTATGTTCCCATATTAAATTGATTTAATAGGTATATGAATCTTAAGATATATAAATTTGTTTTGATTCACTCCTTGAGTTAAGTGAGTTGTTGATTCTTGGTTTGATAAACATTGCTTGAAATCAATAGCCTTAAATTGTAAGTGTTTTGTTGATTTTGGGGAGTCCATGGTAGATTAATTAAAGTATGCATTGGTTTATAATAACTTTCCATATTATTTTAAATAATTTCCTCAATATGCACTGAGTGTTTTGTTGCTTGATTATGTAAAGGAACAAGAGGTTCTTGATGATTGAAAAATGTATGCTCCATGTCTAGTGAAGCATTTTTCAAAACCTCTTAAGGCTTGTTTTGTTCAATCAAGATACCCTAATTTATTTTAGATGTATTCTCAACTAAATTATGATACATTGGTTCTAATATATTTCCTTGTTCCTTAGAATCATTGTCGTGTATTGAAGAAATAGTTAAAGAGTCAATTAAGTCCATGATAAGTTAGTTTACATATCATTGACTTATCTTCTTGATATTAGTGGCAAGATATTGATCATTAAGTGTTGAATATATGATTACTTCCTTTCCTTTACTAGAATAATTACTATTTGTTTTTTCTATATGAGTGAGATATTATTATCGTTGTTGTTCTTCTAGCCTAACTAAGGTATGAAATTGTTCCATAGTAAAGTTTGATGACAATCTAGTGCCTAACTCAATCAACCTTAGGAGTGTTTCATATTTTTACTCTAGGGTTTGATGTTTAAAATAGTCTTATTAATATCCTAAAATCATGGGAATGTCTTCAAATAGCATTATATTGTCTTTTCCATCATAAAAGTGATCTTCTTCATAACTAGGGCCATAAGAGACCTAATTACAAGTGTACCTTTGTGTCATGTCTATAAGATTATTTTGTATGATTATTAAGATTTGGAAAATGTTTCATAAACATTAGAAAATGTGTTTTTATTTTCTCTAAATAAGTGACAAGGTAAAAAATAGACTATAATAAAAGAAGTGGTGTAGTACCTCATAATAAGAAGAAATGGTCATGAATTTAGTCAACTTTGGTGGGTTAAAATCATCAAATTGGAAGAGGGTATGATAACTATGAAACATAAAGTGAAGATAACATAACAAAACTAGGTCAAAGATACATCAATATTATAAAATATAGGTACAACTTTGGCAAGTTTTGACTATAAAATTAGAAGAGAGTCTATCTGATAAGAAAGGGAACAACACAAACTAAGAAGCTCAAGATGTGAAAACACACAATAACTCCTAAGTATAAAACTAAAACCAAATAGGCAACACAACACCACATGTTAATAGGAAGTATAATGGTTATATAACTTTGTGTGTGAGTGAATGAAAGATAAACTAAGTTCTCAATGATAAAAATGGATGATAATGAGTCTATAAAACAACCTTTAACCCAAATGGGATATTGTACCCAAGTTAACTCAAACCAAGTGCAAATGACAAACTGATTAACACCCATGCCTAAAACTTATAAAGGTGAGATTTTGAATTTAAACTAAAAATTAAGGACTTAAATATTTTTAAAAAATGGTATATACTCAAATTGACATCATAATAATGTTGTTTAGATAATACAAACATAATATCTCAAATGATGATTTGAACAAGGCAAAAAGAGGTTTTGATTTGGTCAATATAATTCCTCCTTGTTAAAATAAAATGATGGATAACAAAGGTGATTGGTTTGTGACATGTTTTGGTTTTCAAAAAAAAATTACACTAAAAAATACCAAGCAAGTAAAGGACAAAAGAGATAAAATATAACTAAGTATAATGTTCAAATTCCTAAAACTGACAAGGTTGCATTGTATCATTGAATTTCATCTATATTCATGATTTTGGGAGGATTTTTTAAGTATTAATCCAAAAATAAAAGTGTGCGAAGTAGTAGGGTTTTTACACCCCCCTTATCCCAAGAGATTGTATGGTGATATAGAATTTTAGGTTACTCATCCTGCATCAACAATATGTCTATGGCAAGTGGGGTTGTTCTATAACTAATTTTTCATGCGTATCTAGATGGTCCCAAGTGTTTATAACACTATAAATGTTTCACATCAAATGGATCTACATCAATTAGCTTGTTTTTAAAAAGTATCATCCTTTTTATAACCACTACATCTGTCACTTTCTTAGTGTAATGTAATGTCTAAATTACACCTACGGTCTAAGTTGGAGTACCACTAATAAAGTTTACTTGACCACTCAAAAAAACATCCCAGTGGTTCACCCTCAATTTATATACCCCACTATGGAGTGGGATTGAAATGATGTTGGGAGATGAATTCTTGGGTTAATGCTACCATAGAGAACTTGTTATGAGGTTATGAACTCCTGCTCATAAGCTAAGTTGCATAAAATTGAAAAGATAAAGTGTAAATACTTTAAGGTTGTGTTTAGATCACCCAAACCATATGTATTTGGGGAGATCCTTAAAAAAATTATTTTCACACCTTTGAACAAGGAATAATTGTAAATACAGATCATTTTTATCACCTGATTTCATTAAAGGGGATTGGGGAGGGCATACATGTATCCTTCATTTTATGAAAAATAAACAAGTATAATATATATAGCATAAAACAAACAATTGTTTACTTTAATGTACCAAATGGAAGTGTTTGTGAATTTTTTTTGTCCCCTTGGCCTTAGTTTCAAACTTGTAAATATTTCTCTAAATAAACCAAGTAAAACACCTAGATTCCTTTTAAGCAGTAAATGAAATTTTTCAAGACTTAACCATTTTCAAATTTGGCACTTTTTTCTGCTTGCGTTCTAAAATTTTTAGAGGGTTTATGTCTGCCTTTAATTACACATATCAATGAGAAAACAAGATTTTAAAATGTGCTCTCTAGAATCTCTATTTTCTTAACATAGAGAATGATGTCGGTCAATAAGGACTAATGCTGGTTATAAGAAAACTAATGTTGGTTATAACAAAAATGATGCTGATCAACTTAAACCAATGTTAGTTACCTATAAACCTATAGGAAAAGTATAATTATTTAACAAAAATTTTGTTATCACAAATAAGCATAATAATAAAATAAGTCTCTAGATCTTATAAGAAAAGAAAAAGATAGAGACTTTGCAAGTTTTAAAACTAAGAATAATAACATGCATCTTTCAATAAAACTCAAAAACCAATTTTTTAGCCATGTTCTACCCTGCACAAGGATCAATTCTAGTTAGGGTAAATTGATGTCGATCACTTTATAAACTGTGTATCTCCAAAAAGAACAAAAACATAGGGAAAATAAAGACAAAACTTGAGTTTTAGTGATTTTTAAGTTTTTTAGAAGATCTAAAAGTGCCAAATTAGTATCCTTAATTGAATGGGATGCATGGTCTATCGAGAGTTCCAAGATGTAGATATGGAATTCAAAGTGAATTAGATCAAGCATTAGTCAGGAAAACTAAAATAAGAATAAAAAAACATAACTCACAAATCCAATTCCCTCAAGGAGGTTTTGTAAATGAAAATTAAGATATATTGAAAGAAATAATACACATCAAACCTTCCTAAGAGCATCCCACCTCCAAATATGGCCCAAAACATGATTTTTCCCTTGATTTGATAATCCAAGTCTTTGTCAATGATGTTTGTATTACTCTTGCATCATCTCTCAATGCACCAATGAAACTATGCTCATGAAATTAATAAATGTTATGCCAATGGTGAAGCTATCCTATTTCAAAAATCAGCATAATAAAAATACACAAAATATGACTTGTGAAAAGAATTTTGCATAATAAGTTTAAACCAAAAGAGATTAAAAATGGTGGCCTTGGCCCTCCTATTTATATATTTTTATAAATGATCATAGTCAACCATGACTAACCATCTTGAGATAAATATGTGTGGCTATGAATCAATTAAATATTGGAGGCTTAATCCATAAATATCCCCATTAATATTTGGAAGAAAGTAACATTAAAGAGGCATGAGAGGCCTCAAACCTAATATTTTTTCTATTTATGGATTATAGATGCCACCCTATAGATGATGTCACATGATGATTTAGATATTAGGAATGAATTTTTAATTATTATAAATTCAATAATTTTCATGGATTTTACACTTAAGCCCTTGATTTGGATTAATTTTCTTAAGTGAGGTTAATTAAATTTTATGCAATTATTTGGAAATTCATTGTCCACTTAATCAAACTGGTTGAAATATCAAGTTACTAGGTCATAATTTGGCTAGAGTATAATTAGAAGGTGCCAGTTGTGTATGAACCAATATTACATTTAGAATATTATTAACATGAAATAACACATGCATGTCATGTGCTTCTAAATTATAAAAAATTAGTGGTTTAGAGTGTAAAATTGCATTTTCATCATTTTGACTTGAAATGATTTGAGAAAATTTAATAATCACATAAAATGCATTACCCCATTGAGGTATACATTAGCCTAAATCAACACTTATATATGACAAGATCGAACCATTTAATGTGTTTAAGTTATTTTGGCTCAAATTTTTTATTTGAGTGAATTTTGAGTAAGATTGAAAATTTCAACACAATGGTGTTAGGAATTGGATGTATATAGATGTAAGGCAACAAGTCTTTCTTTTCATTTAAACATGGAAAATTTCTTGCATTTCCTCACCCAAACATGGCAATCTCTAAATATGCTTTGCCAATAATATCCACCCCTCATGATCTTAATGGATATTGTCCTTGTTAAAAAGTGGCCTTCACCTTGCCCATCATGTAATTCCAAAAGCAATATTTCTACTTGTCTTGGCTCCATGAACCTTAACAACATACCATTGATGTCCTTCTTGAAAAGCACTCCATAAACAAGGAGAAAAGGAATGGATTGCAATCTAAAATACCTTATCTATGATGACTTTAAGTTGGGAGGATAAAAATCATCTTGGAGATACCTTACCATGTCTTGAAACTAGATTGATGATTATGTATGATATAATTTCTTCATTATTTAACACTAAAATTGTCTTCTTATTTTCTTGCAAGTCTTGGGCTAGATGTTCACACAATCCTTTTCCTGTAATCATATTAGTGACTTTTATCTCAACATCATACTCCATCACTATTTTTATATAATTTACCCTCTTCTAACTTATGTCCTTACTAAAAAACAACTCCTTAATTCTAGGATGAGCAACCATTAGATAGATCTTGTTGTTAGATAAAAAGTGTCTAAAATTCTTAATATATTTGATTATTGAAAGTACATGTTTTTATACATAGGTTTACCTTGTCTCATATTCCTCCAAGACTTGACTAAATAATGCTATGGGTTACTCCAAGGCTTATTGATTTGTTGCATGAGTATACTTACAATTGTGTCCACATTAACATATGCATACAAGATGAGATACCTTGAAAAAATAGGATTAATGAGGGTATGAGCACTAGATATTGCTTTAATCTTTTAAAAACTCCTCATGACCTCCTTAGTACAATTAAAGTTCTAATTTTTCTTAAGCATGGTTGTCATTGTATTTGTCAAAGTTGCAAAATCAGACATGTATCTCTTTATAAAATTTATTTTACCTAGAAAAATTTGTAATGCCTTCTTATGTTTAGGCAAAGATAAAGAAAGTATGGAGTCTATCCTCTTAGGATCAATGCTAAAACCATGTTTAGAAGCCACATGTCCAAGATTATTACTGTTATGTACTAAAAATACATGTTTCTTTGCGTTAAGAGACACTCCAAATTGTATACATCTCTCAAACACTTCCTTGAGATGAACCATGTGCTCACTTATAATATTTTAAAATATAATAATGTCATCAAAGTATACATGAACAAACCTATTGATTAGAGCTTGAAATTCAATATCTATGGATCTTTGGAAGGTTTATCCATCATTTGACAAATTTAATAGCATTTTCTTGTAGGAAAAAATCCCCCACTTGGTAGTGAAGGCTATCTTAAACTGATCTTTCTCCTTTACAAGAATCTGGTTGTATCCACTATAATCATCAAACAATGAGAACCTTTTTGAAGTAGATACCAAATACAATATTTATTACATGGATGAATGATCTTTGAGAGAGGCCTTATTAAAATGATGAAAATTCACACAAAGTTTGATTTATCCATTTTTTTGTCATAGGAATAAGGTTTTCCACCCAAGTAGAATGCTTGATGGGGAAAATTATGGTTGATTTAATTAGTTTATGTAGTTCAATTCTCATCAAAGCTCAAGTTTTGGAATGATTGGTCTTTGCCTCTATCTTACCAATTTTGTATCAGTACTTATCTCAATGGTGTGTTGAGATAAACTCAGATCAAATCCCTTCAAATAACTACATTTCCATGTAAATACATCAATAAATAAATAAATGACTCCTTTTGAGATGAAGAACATATTTTACCTAGTTTGAGAGTCTTTCCAAATACTATCTCAATATTAGCATAGTTTTCTTCCTTGGTAGACAATTAAGACTTATCTCGCCTCATATTATCATCTATACTAAATATGTTTTCAAGAGTGACCAGACCTTTGGGAAGCTTATTGGACTTGAGTTAAAAAATCTAATCTCCATACTATTGCAAGAGCTTGGATTGATTTCTAGAAGAGAATTCAACCTCCTCTTGAAAGAAGAGAACAATATAATTATCATATTTAAAATATTTTTATTTCTCATGAGTCAACAATATAAGGCCTCACCATAATATTTATATGTGACTAAGTTTCTCATTCCTCACATAAACTAGAATGTTGAGCTGAGATCTTATGGCATCCAACCTATCTACTTATTTGTTGTTTTTTCTTATCATCACTTGGATATCAAAAGCATTAAAATTATTAAGTAAATCCCAAATTATATGTTTTAAAGACCTTATAAAATCATTTTTACATACATTCACTCCTCTCACTTGGTGAACCACAAGTTCACTATCACCAAAAGCTTGTAACACTTTTTCCCATCTTCCTATCCCATTGCAAACCATGGAATAGAGCCTCATACTCTTCTAAACTATTAGAATAGAAAAAATAAGAGTTAATATTATAAAATAACTTTGTTTAGTATATTATATGATCATCATTCTATCCCTATTACCATGTTTTTTCTTGATCCATCAAAGTAGAGTTGCTAAAGGCTATCCTTTGACTCATCTTCCTTAACTATAACTAGAATTTATGCATCATTTTCATGAAGATAATAGGAACAAAGTAAATAATCTTAAATAATTATATATGGATCATTTTTATGTAATTTATAAGCCCATTCATCAAGAAATATATCAGGAACTCCTTCAAGAGGTGAGTTGGCTTCTACTTCACTAGCTTGTTCCACCTCATTTGAAATAGCACAGTTTGTATTCACATGTAAGCCTCCAAATGGAAACATGTAATAGGTTAAAAATTAATAATTACCTTGGTCCCATAACTTTTTATAAACATAACACAATTCCAATGATCTAATAAGTAACTACCAATCTTTGATTTGAATTCTTTAGATAATCACATGATAAAATATGGAGGCAAGTCCACCACCACTACATCATGTTGAATGGTTACATTTGGGAAAGTATGTAAATTTAATTATATGTTATTTATCATTAAAATATTATTTTTTTGTGATCCATAAATATATAATACCCCTTTGGTGTTTTTTTCATACACCAAACCTAGCTTGTCTACAATCTGCTTAGGCATAACCCTACTCTAGCTCCACTATCAACCATACAATTGTGGACTAAGCTATTGACAAAAATTAAAGAGATAAAAGGGAGGTGTTTTATTTATTTTTACCATATATTTATTTATTTTTACCTTCTTATTTACTTGTTTTACTTATTTCATAGGCTGATCTAAATTAGCCAAAACTACTTTTTCCTTCTCAGTTGGTTTTGAAGATAATTTAAGGGATAAAAGCTCATGAATAATAATGTCATTTTGTTATGGTATTACTAAGTAATACCACATAATCATGACGATATTATAATTATTCATGTGGTCAATAATATTTAAAGGATTTATAGTCACCTTTTGTTGCACTCTTAGCACTACTAGATGATCTAACACTTGAATTACTCGATGAGTTTTGTCAACTTACATATTCTAATTTTTTTGAGGTGTTGGGATATCAAACTAATTTTTAACACATTTAAGAACAATGGGAGGAATTATTAGAATAGGATATACCTATTTAGTCTCATCAATGACCATTTTCTTTTCTCTAGTGATAGTTGCAACTGCATTGTTTAAAGTACTAAAGTCACCAACCTGATTCAAAGCCACATGGTCATG
Organism: Torreya grandis; assembly: GCA_037957365.1. Taxonomy (NCBI): domain Eukaryota; kingdom Viridiplantae; phylum Streptophyta; class Pinopsida; order Cupressales; family Taxaceae; genus Torreya; species Torreya grandis. Next base: position 2,010,293 of record JARHVA010001253.1, on the reverse strand, counting down.
AATTTTTTATTTTACAAAGGTTATATCAGGCTACCCTTGCTCATTATGAACATTACCTTGTTGTGTCATTTACTCACTATATTGAATTTATTGAAGAGAAACATCTTCTTGGATCATTTGAGGCATCACCATAGATTGATTCACTAAGGCTTGATTTTTTATATCATTTGGATTAGATGGCTACCATCATGTTATTTTATGTTGGCATAGGTACAATGGATTTAGATGAATAAGGAGATTTTGGATCAATTTTAGAATATGGATTGGCTTATGTGATAACTCCTTAATCTTGATATGAAGGTTTTTATTCTTTGAAGCCTTGATAAGGAGGTCTATTATCTCTAAAAGGCATATACTACCTTTTTAACTAAACAATTTCATTCCCAAAATATTGTAACATTCCCTTAAGTTTTCCAATCTCAGTTGATTGATTATGCAAGGATATAACTTGTGATCAAGGGGATATAATTGGATCCATTAAAGGAGATTTATGGGATGTAATTGGTTGTGTTTCTAGGAAAAAGGGCATATGAGGTCTAGGTGCCAACTTTCTAGCCTAAATCAAACTATTTTTTGCTCTAATAGCCACTTCGTATGCATCTAGAAGTGTATTTCCACCCATAGATAGAATAATGACACTGATATCTAAATTTAGAGATCTTAAATAATACAAAAATTCATACTCTAGAGATGGCCTAATCATTATAAGTATTCTAATCCATGTCTTTTGAAACCTGAGGTTAAAATCAATCATGAACTCATGGGGATCCCTCTTAATGATTATAAGTTATTAAACAAAGGATAAGTGATCATATTTGTCCTACAAATACCTAAAAAAGGATTCACCTAAGTCATCCTAGGAAGCAATAGAGTTTAGAGGGGTTTCTATACCATTGTAATGTTTTTCCTTTGAAGGATGCAACAAGTAGTCAGATAAATACATTCTCTTCGACAACATTATGGATATAACAATTGGTGGATACATCTTTTATGTGATTAATAGGCATGGTTTGGTCTTCTTCTAATAAATAAGGTATGATATTAAGAGTTTAAGTTGGTATATCATCATATTGAGCAATATTCAATGGGATTCCTCTATTTAATGAGATAAACACCTAGTTCCTTGGCACAACCATTTGGATAGTGGGGATTGATAAATATTGTATAATGGGTTGATTAGGAGATTGTATTTTTTTTTAAGATAAGGTTTTGTTCTTATGAATCTTTTTATTTTATATGAATGAGAAGGAAACTCAATAAATTAAAAAGGAAAACCTTTACTTAAAGATATTATGGTAACCTTTTACATGAAACTTGTGTTGGCCTATTGGTAAAAATCCTACAACCTCAAATATTCTTTTGGTTCAAAATATGATGATTATCCTCTACTACAATAAATGATTTTATCCAACTTAAAGCTTTAACTATGCCAAAGAATATGGGTCCCACTTGACATGCCAATTTTTTTTGTCATTCAGGAGTGCTACCGTTGTGAGAATGTGTGACACTTCCCACTCCTACTAAAATAATGGAATATCTCCTAAGTGTGGGTGACTTTGAGATGGAGATAGTCTCTAGATATAGGGTTGGTTCCCTTGATGCACTCACTAAATATGTATCTAATCTTACTAACTACTAATTTATTGACTAAGGGAAAGGGTGAAGGGATAATTCTTTCATTGGAATTAACATGAAAAAATTGAAATGAAGGTGATGTACTAATGTTTATGACCATTTTTTCTTGAAATTGACATTCTTAGGAAGCAAAGGAGCCTACACACATTCTCTAAACATTAGGTATATGGATTCTACTATAATGTTTCATACAAAATATTTGAAAACACTCACTCTTTACATGGAAGGAATGAAATATTATTTAATTCGCATCCAAACATAGAAATATATTGAACCTAGACACTTAGCATGACCTGTAGAAACTCAAATATGTTGTAATAAGTATAAACATTAGACATTAACATAGGAAATCTACTGATTCACAATGTTATATTAATGTAAATCACACATACACTTCACACAATAACCTAAAAATGGAGTAAAATAGCTTCTTATTTCTTCAAGAGGTGAAATATAAAATTTTGACATCCTTCAGTATAGCCAAACCAAAAAAATTATATGTCATTCTAAAAATTATTATATAATATTGAAGAGAGAGAGGTGAGGGGAGATAATATAGCCCCAAAATAGGCATGACTCATTTGTCATCACCCTTTTCAAATCTTATGTACTAATTCCCTTATTTTCTCATTCTTTCCTCCTTCAAAGTGACGTAGGGATAAAGTTGAATTAGCTTAGGAATACTGAATAATTCTTGATTAATTGGTTTTTTTACCCTTTGAAATGCCTAAATCTTTGCTCACATTCACTATATCCTTTCTTACATGTCCTTCTTGATGAATAAATCACATATTTTAAAATAGGTCTTCAAGTATATATTAATTCATCAGTTGAAACTTTCTCATCATCTATTTATTGGGTATTTCTACCTTGAAAGGGTTGTTAGAATACTCTTTGAAGCATCTTTGACCTTTTCTCCTTGACTTGGTGTAGGAGAGGAAAAATTCTCCTTGAGAATTTTAAATACTCTTTCAAGAATTTGAATGTTTTTTGAAACTAAATTTTGACATATTCCTATCCTAAAAATGGCATGGAAGGTGACAAGTAACACTGCAAGTCTTTTTGAAGAGTTTGTATGGATTGACTTAGTGATTTGATAATTTGAACTCCTTCCTTTGCAATATGGCATAGGAAAGAGAGAAAACTTAGTTTCTCTTTGAATAAGGTAAATTGCATCCATTTATGGCCTCTAAACCTCATATTAAACCTATAAAAAGACACATATATCCATCAAACCCTACAAAAGATGTGATGTTACTCCATTAACTTGATTTTCTACCTATTTCTTATAACCCACAAAATAGGTAAACCTCCTTGAGTAGAAAAATTTAAATATTATCATGGATAAATAAGTATATATTTAAGGACTTATTATACTCTTACATATTCATACCACTTTTTATGACCTAAATATGAGTGTGTCTTAAGCCCATTTCTCTCTTTAATTAGGTCTAATTATGCCTCCTTACCTAGAAATAGAGATCTTGATACAGAATCCACCCAAACATGTGAAACCTCCCAAAATTTTTTCATGAATTTTACCTATCTTAATACCATGTTCCATGTCAAATTTCAATTTTTGAGGTTTTGTGTAGGTGAAAAAACCAAGAAATGACTATTGGCAAGCCTAGGTGCTTGTGCATGCTTTGAGAGGTAATTTGAATGTTTTTCATGAAAATTATAGGTTATGAGACTTATAAATGATGTTTTTAGACCTATAAAACCATTATAAAACTCATTAATTTAGATTGGGGTCTCTTATTGTAATCATAGGCCTTCATCTAGGCTTCTTGGCTTATAAAACTAGGTTTTCTTCATTTTTTGACCTTGTGGCCAGCTTATAAAGCTAGTATAACATTTTGAGAGACATATATAAGTGTTTTAATTAAAATAAAACCTTTTTAAATTCCTTATATTAATATTCACTTGGTTTAGAGATCATACCATACCTTATACCTTCACAATCAAGCCTTCCGTTATATATTTAGCCTTGTTCTATACAATATTATACCTAAACATGTAAAATAGTACCTTGAAATGGATCCTAGGAGTTATTTTAATTAAATTAAGGTAATTTTACAATAAAAAAATCATTTGAATAAATTTTAAGGGCATTATCTTCCATCAGGTCATTATGCAGGGTTTAGGAAAGGTTTAGAGAGGTATGAGGTCTTGATAATGATTCATAAAGGATAGGGGTCCATTATAAGAACCAATGAAAATATGTGGAAGAAAAAGGACCTATATAACACATTTAATTTATATATATAACAATTCATCATCTCCTTATATTTATGAGCAAAAATTGGTGACCTCGTCAAGCTCTTGACAAGGTGAATTTTTTTTTCAGTACTCATCCTTCTTAGCAATAGTTTATATAAGTGTGAGACATAAAGAATAAAATAATAATATATTTATAAATTATTTTTACATTAAAATATCCTAAAGTAAACTATTATCACCATACAACTCATTGATGAAGTTTTGAGCTCTACAAACTAGCTTCGCAGGTAGGATAGACTGTGTATACATGTTGAGAGATATGAGGCCTGTAGGTGATTCTTGACACTTAATTCATGTTTATAATGATTGGTTTAGATATAATAAAACTCATGTGAGGTTTTAAAATCACCATTAATGATAATTTACATCCATAATATCTATAACCTATGTTTTATACATTTTATGTTTTAAAGTCAAGTAAATCATGTTGATCCTAACTACTGTGTCTTCCTCCTTTCTTGGTTGTTACAGGAGTTAAAATATTGTTGGAAATATTTTTGGAACTTCCTATCACCTTATTATGTATCTCATGTTATTTTATCATCTTCAATAAACCAAAGTTTCACCATCTTAATACACATAGGCTTGTATGATCTTTATTGAATGACATGACTAAGATATGGGTGACAATAGGGTTTAAAGAGTCTTTTGGTCATATTACTCTAAACTCCTTTAAGTATATTTTATATTTATTTCCTTTAAATACTTGTCTATTTATCTAATATAAACTCCATTTTTCCTGAAGTATATTCTATCTTCTCATCAAACTTGGAACTAGCCTGAGTTGTCTAGACCAACCTATAGGTGGTCATGGAGTTTGACTACAATTTTGGATTTTTGGTTTAAGAACTATTCATTGAACACTAAAAGGTCATTAATCTTTTCTTTTAAGCTTATAACCTTTCTTTTAAACTTTCAAGACTTGCATCTTAACAACCATAAATCCTCTTTTTAACGTTTTAACATATATAATTATAGGTGGTCGTTGTGATGATTGTAGTGCTAAGTCCATGAAATGTGACTTCCTAAATTAGGTCATTGACAAAATGAAGGTGAATAATATTAATTTGAGGTTTCTTCTTATTTCACTATAAGTTACATTTTCCTGTTCATAGTGTCTTAAAAACATTTATCATATCATCTTTGTACTTAGACCTATATATGAGCATTGGGCTTGTGAATTTAAATAATGATTATGACCTTAAATAATTCAGCCCTCTTTTGGCACTCAAATACTTGATATGTATTCATTATTCTGTGTCCTCTCTTATTATTTCATTGAATTCATGTTTCCATACCAAACCTATTTGGCATGAACCAATGCCTTTTGTTCAAAAAAATACCTATAGGTGTCTTTTCTTGCTTGCATGGAATGCAAAAGATAATTTCCTAAGTATTTTAAATTGAAGATTATATAAACTTTAGTCTCTTTCCTATGTCATATGCTTCCAAAACTCTATGAATTTTATTCTAGCAGTATACAACCTAAAATATTCCCATTCACATGTAGAAACTATATTTATAGTTAGTTTATATGCAAGGTATGTATATGAGAGTTGGAGTCTCTTCATTCACTCTTGATCTTTGATGGTCTTCAATGACTTCCTTGGTAGAAAATTGATTCCACATTGCCCTCCATAAATATCTTCCATTATATTCTAACACACACATAGGCCCAAGGCTCCTATAAAAAAACATTACATCCTCCTTCTCATGCTTGATGGTAACTTGCATTATCCAAACAAGCCTATAGGTTCTTATTTGGTGCCTTGAATACTCACTTAAGATGGGATATTTTAATATGGTAACTAGTACCCTTTAAATAATACTCAACTCAATTTAACCCTTATGCAAGTTTCTAAAATTGAAGATCAGGTCTGAAACAAGGCACATAAACTTGTAGATAATCATTTGGTCCTCAAATTAACCTTTGTATGAATAGATAAAATCATGAAAAGGTTAATAAAATTAAAAATGTGGTGATAAGAGTGTAATTTATTCCCCTTCACCTTGCATCAACTTTGAGAAGCACCAACTTGATATTAAAAGGATTGATTATAATGAGACCAAAAATGATCTTTTACCTTAAAGGATGCTAAAAAATCTTAAACTATCTAAATAGTGAAATGGAGTATTTATTGGTGCCTCAAGAGTGATAGGAAGTAGGAGGACACATCATTAATTTGTAATTAACTTGTGAAATATTTATTAATACCTCAACCAACCTTTAAAAAATTCAAACAATAAAACTACCATGTTACCTTAAACTCTACTAACAAACCTTAAAGTCTCCAAATATGTGCTTCAAAGTCCTATTTAATTATATGGATTTGTACATTGGTGACATATTGAAAATACTTCATCCTTACAAGGGATTATATCACCTTTAATATTCACTAACACCTTCACAACTCACTTCTAGGTGCACACAGTCTATCACAAGCCTTTTTTGATCATGAAACACATGGTTGACTATGTCATTTAAGCATATAAGGCCTTAATTAGATCTTTTGATCTCTTGAGTAATAATTTTCACCTTGAATATTCTTAATATTAATATTAAAATACCTTAGGATCCTCCATAATCCATTGTATCTTCATGATTCCATCTATATGACCTTCAAGAGACTCATGACTTTATGACTAAACCTTTTTAAAGACCCCCTCACTATCGCTATCTAAAGGAATCCATTATTCAAGATGGAGTTATTTAAATTATTGAAATTAAGAGGTGTATCATGAATTAAACATGAATTTGAGATCCAACAAATATGAGTATACTTAGTTACTAGATCAAACATGCTTTCAAGCTATTGAATTTGACAATCAACATATGCAAATGGTTTCCTACCAAAATACCCATTATCAAAACAATGCACCTAATAAGTGAAACATTAAAAGGTCCTATTTTACCTAAAAATTACCTCTCTATAACCATTTTTCTCCATCATGTTATGAGTTAAATAAATAGAGGCAAACCTGGACCCTATCTAGATGACTAGGACATCATGACCCCCTTGTACTCTTAGCAATTGTTCATAAAGATGAGGGAATGAATATGAAAAAAAATGACACTAAATTGAAGGTTATTGGGGTACCTATCATTTACCAATATATTATATCTTGACCTTCTCTCTCCTAGCCTAACTGAGTAAAAATCAATGACCTTCTTTGAGCTACCAAAGATGTTGATAGGATGAATAGATAGGTTTTATAAATTTTGGCACTTGAAAATCCTTGAAAACAATGAATTTGACATTGAAATGAATATATGAAGTCCTGAAGATGCCTATAAGTTAATTTTACTTTGAAACTTGTGTGTATAACCTCAAAAAGCCCTTTTTGGTACTAAAACTACCATGATCACTTAAAGAACCTGATGAAATCACTAAAAAAGGTGTTCATTAGAACTTTTCATGTGTTAATAGGTACATCATGAATTTATTTTGGTACTAGACTCACATTACTTGTAGAACCTATTCTGGAAGCCATAAAGTGATCCAAAATGCAACCAAATGGGTTATGATGTTAGCCAAAAATATCACCAACCTATTATATGCTTTGTCGATCATGTCATGACTTTGACACCTAATATGAGACCTATAAAGACATCATAGACTCCTTTAAACACTTGAATCTCACTGAAAATAGGTCAATAAGTGGTTTGACAAGCACATAACTATGATGAACAAAACCTTACTCATCAAATTTACCTTAAAGTCTACTAAATAGACTTTAAGTGAAAATTCTAAGGACATAAAAATAAAAACACCATGCTTCATAGAGTAAAAAATCATGATGATCAAAGTTTCAAATTATAGGGGTGATAGTTTGACTTGTGAGGTCAAACTTGTCAATAATTTTATTAGATGTTATCTTAAAAAATATTTTCTCTATTTTTAGAACATTTTCATCCCTATCAACACAGTCTATTATAGACTGTTAATCTTATTTTTCTTCAATACATAGTCACCCTAACTAACCATGCATCATTATCATCTTAATCAATTTCCCCTTTTCAATTACATAGAAAATCCATTTGACTATGTATCTTTCTCATCTATTTAGTTTATTCATTTTTAGTACACATTCAACCCATACAACTTTATATCCCTCTAGAATGTTTCAATTTTATCCTTATTAGAACATAGTCGATCAGTTCAACTATCTTTTTACTTCTTGTTCTGTGAATTTCATTCACATACTTTGTCAACCTAGTTGACTCTGTACCCATTGGATGATATTATTTTGTGTGTGGCCAAATTTGTCTCTATTTTTCCTTATTTTTTCTTGATTTTTTTATTCTTTCTTTAGGCATCATAAATTAACCTATTTTAGTCTTTTTAGATAACCTAAATTCATTTATAAACTATATGGTATGTTATTTTCTACCTACCTTCACTTCCTAAGAGGATCCTCACTCTTGGAGAACCTCTTCTCCTCCCTCATCATTCAATTACAACATGGTATAAATCACTCAAACATATGAGATTGGTGGCTCAGATATTTTTCATAATTATCAAGATAATTCCCATATTAAAACATCTCATTATATGTGGAGGTGATTGATACAATCTTATCTAATAACCCCATAGGAAATCTACCACCTAGTAACTCTCCTCCTAATACCAATTCATGGAATCCTCCTACAAATACTAACCCACCAAATGATACAACTCAAATTCTTTCACAAATATTTCAATAAATAAACATCATGGAAACATATAAAACGTCCTAAATGATGCAACTATAACATCATTTGCTCAACATGGCTAATCAACCTCTTTTTCTTCTTCCTCAAAATAATCAAAATTTTATCCCTGCACCCCTTAGATATGTCATGTGAAATGTCATTCCCCTACCTATCATGCATAATAAGATCCTTCAAAATTTTCAAAATGATCATTCATCCCCTTTAATTATTTCTATTAATATTGGTAATATATCTCCAACTATTAAATATGATAGGACTAAAGGCCTCACATATTTTCTTAAGGCATTCGATAATCGATATAAAGGGTGGATCCAAACTAATACCTTCACCACAACTAAACTTATAGTTAAATACTTCATGGTTAATGTATTATAATTGTATAACCAACTTCCCCAATATTATTTATGGAAACTAGAAGCTTTAACTAATCCTCTAATTAAATAATTCTAACATAGTGATCTTCTCAAAAATTGTCTTAGTCACTTCATTAATGCTAAGCAATCCTCTACTAAATCAGCTCATGATTTTATCAAATAATGGAAATATTTAGATCATAAGGATGATAAAAACATGTATAATGAAAATTTATTTAAACACTTTATAATGGAATCAACACCTTCACTCCAATACAAGGTTCACACTTTTGCTCCCCAAACTTTAAATGATGTTCTTTACCAAGTTAAGCTTCAATACTTCTTAATGAAATAGTTTGAACCTAACACTAAAATCGTCAAGAGATATTTCCAATATTCAACCAATTTTATAAATAAAAATCCTCCTCAACCCAAACTAGTATTAGCCAAGCCAAAAAATACCCAACCCTCCCATATACCATTAAATGTGAAATAAATGAAACAACTTTTAACACCCTCTAAATCATTCACATACCATAATAATCCCCCTAAATGGTATGATCTTAATCAATTTTTTGGTTTCATGAAAATACATGTTTGTTGAAGAGTTTTTATTGATGTCATGGAGGTGTCTTTGTGATTGGATAAAGTGATTTGATAGACTAAGTAATAATGACAAAGTGTGCAATGTGCGTGTCTTAGTGTGCTTGAAGTTGGCTTGGTTGATCTTTACTTTTGGAATGATTAGAGATATTTATGGATTAGTATGATAATTTTAACATGTGAAAAGGGTCTTATAAATGTTCAAAGATGATTATGTATCTTTTTTACATTATTGGAATTCATCTGGTAGTCCATAGTTTTCATCTAGATAGTTTGGGTCTAGTGACAAAAAATATGAGTAGGCAGTTTACTAACATCACCATTGCCATATGTATATGATTCAGGGGGATTTTGTCATATGGTTATGATAAAATTATTCCCTATTTTATATTTTATAAATCTTAGTTTATTCACCTAAATGCAGTCTAAGATATGCAAGTGCAAAGTTGGCCTCCTAGGCAGTTTGACATTGTTTTCCCATACTTAGCCAAATTTGCATGTGGCTAGAAAATATGAGTAGGCATTTTGATGATGTGATATATCAAACATGTGAAGGTGTCAAGATAATTTGATCATAAAGTTTTACTTAATTTTTTTTCCTATTTCTTATGCACCAAATTTTAGATCATGCAATGTAGCGTAACAAAAGATATGCATGTGTAAAGTTGGGCTCCTAGGCATTTTGATAGTGTTTTTTATGTTCAAATAGAGTTGAGTAAGTAGTTATTAGACATAATATCTCACACATGTGAATGTTTAAGTAAGATATATATATATATATATATATATATATATATATATATATATATATATATATATATATATATATATATATATATATATATATATATATATATATATATATATATATATATATATATATTGAATCTCTTATGTTAGAGGATCTTATGCACTAAATTTCATATCATGCAACTAAGCACAATGAAAGTTATTTAAGAGAAAAGTTGGCCACACAAGCAAGTTCTAAGCATAGTTGAATCTATGATAGAACATTTTGAGAATTAATTTTAATGGAGATATATCTCACACATGTGAGATTTACAAGAGTATTTTGTTAAATTATTGTATTCTTCTATGTGAGGAGATCATATGGTCCAAATTTGAGATCATGTGAGTGAGAAAGGAAAAATTTATTGAGGTTCAAAGTTAGCTTCTCAAACAAATTGAAATGGGCCCCATCCTTGGTCTAGTTTTCATGAGTTAAAGATAAGAACCAAATGAATATCCAATAGTTCACAACTGATCATAAAATTTTGATCTAATGGTTCATGGTAATAAATATGGTAAGAAGTGGATGATTTTTAATAGTTAAAGTGCTCAAAAGGACAAGTGTTTGTATTACATCCTAACTTTTAAGAATTGGCTTAGCTACTTCTCAATATAAATCTTAAGAATGAGAATAAATTATTGTAAGGTTAGTAAGGGTGGATAATAGGAAACTAAGAGAAAACCCAAAATAAAATAAACCTGAAGAAAATAACATAAACTAGGAACAAGAAATCAAAATCATAACATAACAAAAGTAAATACATAATTAAAGACAACTATATAACTCCAACCTAATATATACATCACTAGGAACTTTTCAAGGAGAGTTTATTCTATAATTACATTAGAATGGAAAACTAAGAAGTATTTATTCAATAACTATCCATCATAGGTAGGCAAATATCATTTCTTTCAAGGTCCTTTAATCTAAATATTTTCTACCCCAACAATTCAGAGATTTAGTATGGTCCAATATAGAGAGGCTCAAGTTCAGAATGATGCCCTTTACTTTTGTGTGATTTGTACCATAAAAAGACTAGGTCTAATATTTAAAATCAATTTATTTTTTCTCTCTATTGAACCATCTCTTGACAATAACTTTATGTCTACTAAATTTTTGTAGGACTTCTTCTCGTGCATCCTTTAAATTGATGATGTCTAGTAGTTGTTGGCCAAATTTGGCCCAAATAAGAATATTTTGCCTAGAAATGGTTTGGATAGATGAGAAGAGTTATAGATGGAATGAGTGGATCAAAATTAGGAGAAGAAGAGATCATATTAATTACAAAGATTTTGAAACACTTTCAACAAGCTTAAAGTGTAATTTGTTGATCCTTGGGAAGTAGGCTTGGAAATAGGTCTAGGATTGCAAAGTGAAAAGACCAGTAGGTTCTAATGGTGTCTCAAGAATTTAGGGGAATGAATCAGGTTAAAAAAATTCTTAGAAGTTAATTAGAGCCTTCTAAAGAGACAACAGTTTCTTGCACAAATGTAAAATAACCATACCATCACAAGCATGCCACACAAAGATGAATAGATCAGTCTAGTTACACATTTAATAGATGCAATTAAAAATTCAACTAGGGTCAAAGAGTTGAATGGACATGGTGTTTTAATTACTTAAACATTATATGCATATTTCATGTCTTGATGAGTTATCTATCTCAATATCTAAGTCCTTAAAGTTGAACAAGCAGAACAAAATTAGCATGGGGACATCAATTTAAAGCTATATTAATTAATCATTTAGATTCAAGAATCCTTAAAATTCAATATGTGAATGAGGATGTCAAGTTTATGCTTCATAAAATAGTTTTTTTGATTTAAAAGAGTTAATTTATAGCTCACAAGTGCCAAAATTGTAGAATTTCAGAGAAGATCTAACAGTGAGGGGTGATTGACAAAGCAAGTGGGTCCAATAGATCAATAGTACATGTGAAATCATACAAAGCAAATCCAATAGTGCATGTGTAAATAAAAAAAATAGTGGGTCTAGATAAATCAATGGTATGTATATAATCATACAAAGTAGATCAATGCCAATCAATGGGTCAAAATGTTAGCGGATCCTAAAAGTAAATATATGAATGATAAGTGTCTTAAAAATGTTAAACTAGCAATATATTTATAGCTCATGTCCATTTGTATAGAATATAATCAATGGTGTGAGTTGAGGTCAAAATTTCAATAAAAATATATGTGAGACTAGCAAGTGTTTGATAAGTCCTAAATCAATGATCGATGACTAATGAACAAATTTGAGCCTAGGAGATTTTTGATAGAGGTCAACGAGGTGGTTTTTGGCCCAAACCCAGGTAGATGGATGTATAGAGTAGAGTTTGAGTATGATCCCAAGATGAACCATAATAGATAATTCAAAGTTGGATAATGTCATTGAAGCTCTGTAGATGTGGAATAAGTATTTTAAGGCCTAATATATATCTCAAAGATGGACTAGTAGTTGTTGAAGCAAGACTAAACATTTGATAGATTTTCATGGATATTATGACTATAGTAAAAATGATAATGAGATTGGTTTTCAATCTATAGTAAGACCTATGATTAGATTTTAAAGTAGGGATAGATATGTGATTATGGATAAATGTCTCATCTATTGACATAGTCATAGCTTAGACAAACATGTACTTACACCTCTCTAGGTAGACTTAGGCATGGCTCTGTCAAGTCCATGGATATGAGGACTTCTTCCTCATAATGAAGAAAGTGTATATGGAGTAGAAGATAAAAACAAATGGATTTTGGGATTGGAGAGTACTTTGCAGAATTTATTTTCTTCTCAAATATTTTTAGTCCTAATTGGATAAAAGATGGTTCAAAAATCAAGGATGACAACTCAATTAATGATCTTGGATGGTGTGATTCTCTTTTCTCTCCCCTTTCTCCTATATCTCTTATTATTTTTGATTTGTAAGAAATATCTCTCACTTTTGATAAGAAATTCTCTCTCAATTATATAAGATTAGGGACTCTCATTTGATAAAGTTAGACCCTATAAAAATTTGTATAAAAGACCTCTTGGATCAATAAAGACTTTCTTTGCCTATCTCTCCCCTCTGAATTATGTGTATCAAAGCTTGTACATGATGCAATTGTGAAGTAGAATATTCCATGCCCATTATCCTTCTTTCTTTCTCATTTTTAGGTGTCTTCAAGTTAGTTATAGGTCTAAGTTAGTATTTTCTATTTCATTGATGCAAGCTCTTAGTGAGTCTTATAACTCCTCTTTGCCTTCATTCATTTCTTCCTCAACCTAGTTTATGAAACACTTATCAAACTAGCTAAGTTTTGTGAGATTGTGTAAGCTAGCATTATCATATGCTTACTCAAATTTTACTTCATACTTATGTGAGTTCTCATTTAAATTTGGTACATCACCTATTTAGCCTTTTTAATGACCCTTTACCCCTTCTCTAACCCTTTTCCCAATGTAAACATTAGTATAGGTGATCCATAAAGAGGAATATAGCCTTCTCTAGAGGTCAAACCCTACCATAAGTGACCTATAGCTGGGGTTATTCCCATAGTGCTGCTCAATTAAAGAGAGCCTAAAAAACCCTCTCTAAGGGTGTAAATTAATGCTACAACAATTTTTAGCACACCCAGTGGGACATAATTCATAAAATATTGGTCAATGTTTAATGCTAGTTTGATTAATTTGTATCAATTATAATTTGTAGCAGTTATAGCTTCTAATAAATAACATTTAGTGACTCCAAAAGAATATTTAATATTCTGGTAGCAGAGCAATGACTACATCTCATGCCAAAGGTGACTACAAGATCAAATTCTAGAGGTATTCCCTTTGAATTTATTGAATTACATTATAACTCAATAAAACTATTAAGATTTACTAACACATGCCCTTATAAAGGTAACTTTGTTTCTAAGTTAATTTCAGGGCCTACCCCTCCAAGAAGATCTTTGTTAAACCCTTTCATCACCATGGTAACCCTAGAGCGTTTCCCTTTATGGATTTTAATGGCCAAATTCCTCTAAACCTCCCTCAACATGATCTTATTCTAGTATTAGATCTTAAAAGTGTTCCTTATTTTACTAGAAACCAAGCTATAAGCCATTTTTAGCACCTAATGGATATAGCCAACTTTTGCAACATTCATGATATCAATGAAGAAAATGTGGAAATTAGGTTATTATCAATCTCTTTCAAAGGTAAAGCCTTATATTGGTAGAGAAACCTTGATGATAATTATATTACATCATGAGATCAATTAGGATATGTATTGTGTAAAATATTTGAAGATAAAAGAGACCATTTGTCACTTGCATAGTAGTTGACCATAATAAAAATATCCCCTCATGAAGTTATGCAAGACTTCAACACAAGGTTCTAGAATATTTGGGATAGAATCCCATCCTCTATTAGGCCTACCCCTAACTTTGCCTTTATTTACTATTTTAAGGACCTAAATAGTGACATTGTAGTAATGAACTAGTCTATGGGAGGAAACACATTTCCAAATGCATATGAGATGGCAATTAAAGCAAAAAATTATCTAGTGCAAATTGACAAGCTTACACCTAGACCACCAATGCCTTTATTCCCTAAGATCAAACCACCTCCTATTTCTATTCCTCCCCTTGATGTCATTCCTCATGTGCCTACAATTGCTTCTATACCCTCACCTAAGCAAGAAAAGTCTTTCACTAGTCAATCTAGTGATTCCCAAGAACAAAAAGACTTTCAAGAGCTTAAGAGCATGTTTTAATCCTTAGGAAATGAAATAGTGAATGTTAAGAGGAAGCAAGATTTCAATATGCCATATCAAGCCTCATATCAACCTTAACAGTAAGTTTATCAAGAAAATAAACCACCCTATAAAGGAATATAAGGTCAAGCCCAAGGTTAAAGCCAAGGACAAGGGTAGCCTAAATATGTTAGGTAAAATAACTATAATCCAAATGTTGCAAGCACATCCAACACTCTGGTCCCTATTAAAAATAATATTTCTCAAAAATATAAGGGTACCATGCCTTGGAATCAATATTTTGGGTAGTCCATTATTATAACCACTGATTTCAATCAAGCTTTTAGTGATCAATGGTAGTAAGTTATTAATTATGGGTACATTCAATCTCTTATGGTTCAACATATAGAGGTACCCATGATGATAAAACTAGAAGAGCCTCAACAAGGTCAAATACCTGATCAAGGACCAAGCCAATTGGTTCTATAATGTTGAATTATGAGTAAAAAGAGTGTTATGCTCTCAATTAGTAAGCTAGTTCTATCCAGGCATACATTCTAGTGGCAGCAAATATAAAGTTCAAAAGAGGAACATGGATGGTAACTAATAAGTAGTCAAAGAGATTCTTACCATTACTACTTAAATATAAAATCCAAATGAAACTACTACTATCCCAAATGTTCCAATGCCTCTAAGGAATCAAAATTAGGGGAATGTCATTATCCCTCAAAATTCATAAAATTAAGGTGAAATTATGGCTCCCAAAGCACAACCAAAGGTTGGTGGTTCACCCATTAACATTGTGGAACAAATGAAAAGGTTCACTATGAGTGTGTCAATGTGTGATATGCTCTCCATGCTTGATTAGGTAGACATCCTTCAAGAAGGATTATCAAGGATCAAGGTTCCTAGGAAGGAACCAAGAAAAGAAAAGGTGGTTCTCACCAATGCATCCAAAGGACCTAGTGAAGGGCAATCAAGTAAGGTGGTCAAAATTCCTCCCTTATACATTTCAATAATCATTGGTGAATCTTTAGTGGACAATTTCTTGGTAGATAGTGGGGATAACACCTCAGTAATGCCAAAGTCTATAGTAGACTAGCTTGGTCTAAAGTATGAGCCCTAATCTAAAGGAGTGTTGTAGTTGTATGGATCTTCCACCAAGCCATCTGATATCATTAGATATCTCAACTTCACCCTACATGCTTATCCTAGTGTCTTAGTGGCTCAAGATGTGTTGATCCTAGATGTACCTCTTAATTTTATCCTATGCTTATCTATGTAATTTACTACAAATATTAGAAGTTATCTCATAGTAGATTGATCATACATGGTATTCAAAACAAGATATGAAACCAAGGTGTTTATTAAGGTTGAGACCATTGCATAATTCCACATAGAGCCTTATGGGATAGACATCATAAACATCAATTGCACTATTCTTGATGAGGTTGAACATATGGTTGGTTAAGAATTAAACACTCACCCAAAAGAGATACAATATATGTTCTTGGATGAACTATGGAATGATAATCATTTGGTTGATCCCTTGGAAGGATTTGAATAGAGGGACATGGGTGTATACTTATTACATGAAGATAATTGGTTCATGCCATCCCTCATTGGACTTCAAGAAAATTCTAGTGGATTATGGAAATTGTTCTTTGATGGTTCAAAGAGAAAACATGGAGTGGGTGCACGTGTAATTATAGTATCCCCCTTCAATGAAAATTATTTATCTTCTTATAATTTCTAATTCAGTTGTTCTTACAATGCAATAGAGTATGAGGGCTTCATCCATGGCCTTCAATGGGATAATAATAAAGGAATCAAACAATTGTAAGTTTATGGGGATAGTGAACTGATAGTGCATCAAGTTAGAGGCTAGAATATCACTAATAACCCCTTAATGAAGTCCTATAACCATAGAGTATGGGACCTAATTAAGGATTTTAAGAATTTCAACATCCAATTAGTACCAAAGAAACATAATGGACATGATGATAGGTTGGAGGTTATGGGAGCTCAATTTGATATCCCAAATGAGTTATAAATGTCCAAGGTGCAGCCACATGTCAAAGTGGTGGCCATACCATCAGTGCTAAATAATGAAGATCATTAAAAGGTCTTTGAGAATGACAAGTAAATTTCTTGTTTCTTACAACAAGAAGCATATTTATCCTCCATGAACCATGAAAAGTTTCAAAATCAGTATGAGGAGCAAATTATTTAGTTTAGATCTAAAAATCTTCCTAAAGGGCTTGTAATCCATGAAGATATTTTCCATGAGTGAGACCATATGAGAAAATAAAAGGTAGTGATGTCAACAAGTGAAGATAACTATGAAAGAGTCCTTATCTTCAAAGACAAGCTCCTCAAGCTTGGAAATGTAAGCACTAAATCTGAAAGGCATGCTTTCATAGATCTTTGTAAAGAATATAAAAACATATTTAGTTGGGAATATAGTGACTTGAGAGGCTCTGATCCCAAGATGGCCCAACACATGATAGAACTAGAGGTTAATGTCAAGCCTATTAGGCATAATTAAAGGCTTATAAACCCAAAAATATAAGAATTTATGAGAAAATAATTGACCAAACTAATTGAATACAAGATCATCTTTTCTATTAAAAACTCCTCATGGGTAGCCAATTTGATACCTATGAGGAAGAAGAGTGGGGAGATCAGATTGTGTGTTGACTTCAAGGATCTAAATAAGGTCTCTTTCAAAGATCACTACCCCTTACCATCCATGGAGAAAATCCTTTAGATAGTTACTAGTTCAGATGTTTTTCCCTTTTAGGTGGGTATTTAGGTTACAACCAAGTAATGATAAGACAATAAAATTAGTATAATAATGACTTCACCACCAAGTGGGGCATATATTATTACTATAAGATGCCTTTTGGATTGTCAAATATTAGGGCCACTTTCCAAAGATCCATAAACATGGCTTTTCAAGGGTTGATGAATCAAATGGTACTAGTTTACTTAGATGACATCATAGTTTTCTCCAAGAAGGCTAGTGAGCACATCAACCATCTAAGGTTGATCTTCAAAATATGTAGAGAGTATGGGATCTCTTTAAACCCCAATAAATATGTGTTTTTTTCACCAAGGCAAACTTTTAGGTCACAATATTTCAAAGGAAGGACTATCCATTAACCTTGATAAAATAAGTGCCATCCTAGCCTTATCTTTACCCAAGCACAAGAAAGGAATCTAGAGCTTCATTAGGAAAATAAAATTTGTGATAAGGTTTATACCTATTTTTACAAACCTGGTCAAACCTATCACTATCATGTTGAAGAAGATCCAAGTGTTTTTTGGTCAAATAAAGGTAAAAAAACATTTGAAGCTATCACACAAGCCATTGCCCAAGCACCCTCACTCATGATTCCTGATTTCTCAAAATATTTTATATTGTAAACCTTTGCCAATGTTGATGACATATCAATTATGCTAATGCTGATGAATGGTGGACTTGATCAACCAATTGCCTTTTTTAGTCAAGGACTAGAGGGATATGAGGTGAGGTACACTTTTATAAAAATTAGGTTCTTTCAGCTTTGAGAAGCCTTAAAAAGTTTAGCCCAA
This sequence comes from Torreya grandis, assembly GCA_037957365.1. Lineage (NCBI taxonomy): Eukaryota > Viridiplantae > Streptophyta > Pinopsida > Cupressales > Taxaceae > Torreya > Torreya grandis. Next base: position 1,991,592 of record JARHVA010001253.1, on the reverse strand, counting down.
TGCTTTTCAATAACAAGGTTTATCTTATGGTATCTCATCCTAGAGTTAGGGAATTTTTCCTTAACAAGGATTTGAATGAGAAACGAGTAGGTTGGATCACCAAGGTCATGGAGTATGATGTGGGGATCAAAGTTACCAAGCTAATAAGAGGTAAAGGCTTGTGTGAGCATATGGTGGATGAGCTTTAAGAAGACAAATAAGTTATTTTGGTGACATAAGATAACTCACAAATAGATGCACCTCTACTTCATAATAGCTAGCTCTAGGAGATGACACATTTTTTGATGATAAGAGAATTCCCTCAAGGTTTTGATAGAGTAAAAAAAAGGTATTTCAGGCTTCAGTCCATACCTCATGTATTATTTAATACTAGTATTTTGAGAAAGGACCTCAATTAGGTACTTCTTAGGTGCATTGATGATAATCAAGTGACAAATATTTTGGATTAGTTTCATGATGGACATGTAGGAGGTTATTTTTCTCCGAAAATAATAATAGCAAAAATAATGAGGGTTGGTTATTACTAGCCCAACCTTTTCAAATATTCCTATTATTGGGTTAGCAAATGATAGAAGTGTGATATCTTTATAGGAAATCAAAAATTATCATTCCTTCCTCTAAATCCAATTTAGGTAAAGAAACCCTTCATGCAATGAGGGCTAGAGTTTATGGGAATGATAAATCCACCTTCAAGTATAGGACATAAATGGGTGTTAATTACAACTAACTATTTCACCAGGTGGGTGGAAGTAATTTACTTGAAAGAAGCTAATTAAATAATAGTATTGGACTTCTATGATAATATAGTATCTAGGTTTGGTGTCCCAATTACTATAATTGTAGATAATGCCTTAACATTTATTGGTATGAAGATAAGTGAATGGGAATTCAAGATGGGCATCTACCTTAATACATCCTCTAATTACTACCCCCAAGGAAATGGTCTGGTAGAGTCCACAAATAATAACTTGATAATGATTATCAAGAGTACCATAGAAGAGAACTAAAGAGTATGGCATATAAATCTAAGGACAACTTTATGGGTTGAGAGAGTGACTCCAAAAGCTACCATTGGTAATTCTCCATATGTCCTTATATATGAAAGGGATGCCAAATTACACATTTATCTTAAACTAATTGCATTGGAGTTAGCCCATCAGCTTGAGTTGATGGAGAGTGAGCCTATGAACATGAGGATGACAGAGCTCATGGAACTTGAAAAAACTATGGACCTTGCAATGAAGACATTAGAGTCACATCAAGCTCAAGTCAAGAAAGCCTTTGACAAGAGAGATACAATAAGGGACTTCAAAGAAGGGGACATAGTCCTCAAATGGGATTTAAATAAGGCTAATATAGGCAACCATACCAAGTTTGATAGCTTGTGGAGTGGTTCTTATTTGATCCATGGATGTAAATAACATAATGTTTTTTAGCTTGCCCAACTAGATGGATATGTATTACCCATCCTAATCAATGGCATTCAATTAAATACTTGTTATTAGAAGAGTTTACAACTATTGTATGATATTATAACACATTAGATTTGTTGTCTATGCTTTCCTCTAAGTTCCTTGAGCACATTTAATTTCAATTGTCTTTTTCCCTTTCAATAAGTACCTTAGGCACAATTATTTATTTTGATGTTTTCTTCCTTTTTTATTCAAGAGGAAATTTTAAAAATTATCAACCCTGATTTAGTCTCACATTAGTTGAGAGAAAAAACTATGACTACATGTACCCAATAGATCAGTTCAAGTTTACTAGTCTTTTACATAATAGTCATGCAACCCTAAGATGTCACCATAAATGTTGGCCAAATTTGACCACATAAGAATATTTTGCCTAGAAATGGTTTGGATAGATGATCATATTTCTAGATGTAATGATTGGATGAAAAGTAGGAGAGGAAGAGCTCATATTGCTTACAAATCTTTTGAAACACTTTAATCAAGCTTAAACCGTAATTTGTTGATCCTTGGGAAGTAAGCTTGGAAACAAGTCTAAGATTACAAAGTGAAAAGACTAGTAGGTTCTCATTGTGTCTCAATAATTTAGGTTCATGAATAATGTTGCATAAAGTCTTAGAAATTCATTGGAACCTTATAAATAGACAATAGTTTCTTGCATAAGTCTAGAAAATCTAGACCATCATAAGAACATCATGTAGAGATGAATAGATCAGTTTGGTTACACATTTGATAGATGCACTTAAAAATTCAAATAGGTCAAAGAGTTACATGTACATGGTGTTTTCATGCCTTAAACATTATCTATAAATTTCATGTCTTGATGAGTTCTCTATCTCAATATCTAAGTCATAAAATTTGAATAAGTAGAATGAAACGTGCATGGGGACATCAAGTTAAAACTTTAGCAATCAACTGATTGGATTTAAAAATCCTTTAAAAGTAATACACGCATGGGGACATCAAGTTTAAGCCTCATAAAATATCCATTATGGATTCAAAATAGTGAATGGAAAGCTGAAAAGTGTCTAAATTATGGAATCTCAGAGAAGCTCTAACAATGAGTGGCGATTGACAAAACTAGTGGGTCCAAGAAAATTGATAATGTGCTTGCAATCATACAAACTAGATCTAATTGAAGATGGGAAAAGAGAAAATAATTGGGTCTCGATATATTAGTGGTGTGTATGAAATCATACAAAGTAGATCAATGGTGAATGATGGATCAAAAGGTCAATAGATCCTAAAATAAAATGCATGGGTGATAAGTGTCTTAAATACATTAAACTAGTAGTAGATCTATGGCTCACATATATTCATATAGAATAGAATTGATGGTGTGAGTCAAGGTTATAAGGTCAGTAAGAATCAAAAAAGATGTGAGGATACCAAGTGTATTAATTTGATAAGACCCAAATCAATGATCAATGACCAATGAACAAAGTCGAGCCCATGAGATTTTTGATGGAGGTTGACAAGGTGGTTTTTGACCTAGACCCAAGCAGATAGATACATAGAGTTGAGTTTGAGTACGATCATAGGATGAACCAAAATGGATATTTCAAGTTTGAATGATGTCATTGAAGCTATATAAATGTCTAATATGTCTTTTAGGGCCTAATACGGAGATCAAAGATGGAATGGTAGTTCTTGAAGCAAGACTAAACATCTAGTGGATTTTCATGGATATTGTGACTATAGAAAAACTAATAAATGAGACTAGATTTCAATATATAGTAAGAAATATGCTCATATTTTATATTAGTGATAGATATGTGATTATGGAGAATTATCTCATCTATCAACATAGTCATACCTTTGAAAAACATGTACTTGTAGCTACTTAAGTAGACTTAGGCATGAATTTGTCAATTCCATGGATATGAGGACTTTGTACTCATAATGAAGCAAGTGGAGATGGTGTAAAAGATATAAGTAATGGGATTTGGGGATTTGAGAGTATAGTAGAGCATTTATTTTCTTATTAAATCCTTTTAGTCCTAATTATATTAAAAATGGTTTAGAAATCAAGAAAGATGGCATCTCAATTAATGATCTTGGATGGTGTGATCCCCCTCTCTCTCCCCTTCCTCCTATATCTCATATTATTTTCCATTTTTAAGAACTCTCTTTCACTTTTGATAAGAAATTCTCTCTCAATTATGAAAGAGAAAAGACACTCATTTGATATGGCTAGACCCTATTAAAATTTGTATGAAAGACCTATTTGATTAATAAAGACTTTATTTACCTATCTCTCCCCTCTAAATAGTGTGTATCAAAGCTTGTGCATGATGGAATTGTGAAGGAAAATATTTCATACCCATTTTCCTTTCTTGTTCATTTATAGGTATCTTCAAGTTAGTTTTAGTTCTAAGTTAGTGTTCTTTTTATCACTGATGCAAGCTCTCAGTGAATCTTAGAACTCCTCTTTGTCTTCATTCATTACTTCCTAAACCTAGTTTATAAAACACTTATGATACTAGATAAGTTTTGTGAGATTGTGTAAGCTAGCATTATCTTATGATTAATTAGTATTTACTTCATGATTATGTGAGTTCTCATTTAAATTTGGTGCATCACCTGTTTAGCCTTATTAGTGGCCCTTTACCCTTCTCTAATCCTTTTCCCAGTGTAAACATTAGTATAGGTGATCCATAAAGAGTAATCCTACCTTCTCTGAAGGTATAACCCCACCATAGGTAACCCATAGCCTGAGGTTGTTCCCTTAGTGTATCTCAATTGGAGAGATCCTAAATAAACCTCTCCAAAGGTGTAAATTGATGTTACAATAGTAGTATTGATCTTTTTTTCCCATTTTCCTCCATGTACTATTACATTAACTTACAGGTTGTTCACTTGATGGTCACTAGAAAGATAGACTCTAATACATAAACCAATATAAAATGTGATCTTTTGAGAGATTACTTATACTTGGTGTAGTTAGCCTAAAGGGCATATTTCAAAAGTGAATTACACTCCCTATGATTATTTTATATGGACATATTGATTGCATTGATCATGTTTTTTTTTGCTCAATTAATACATTCCTTTATGGGTAGTAGTTGGATGATAACCTCAAGGTAATTTTATTCTCATAGGAGCATTCAGTGAACTCTGTTGATTAGAATGTAGGCTCATTTTCACATTATATCAAGGATGGGGTACCAAATCATGTGGTTAATTTCTCTTCAAGGAATTTGGTGACTTATTTGGTTATGCTTATCTTTGATTCTACTATCTTGGTCTACCTTGTGTATTAATCAGTGGCAGTGAGTATGAAATTGTGGCCTACTAAGGAATTTGGATTAATGACTCCTATGAAATTGAGTTTTCATTATGTAAATAGTCTTATTTTGATAATGAGATGAAAAGGCATTGTAATGTGGACTTATCATTTAGTGAAGGTATAACATTGGTGAAATGAACACACATGGGAATGGACATACTAAAAATAGTGAATTAATAATATCCTACTTGCAAGATTTTGTGTGTAGTTGAATTACTAGAAGGATGGACATTATACATATTCTCGTGAAAAATGGCTAGGAATTCCTTGGACTCTTCCTATGATAGGTAGTTAAGGTAATGAATTCATAGTTATTATAATATAAAATGTCTTTCTCTAAAATATAATGGGCCACTTTCAAGATGAGGACCTTTTGTACATATGATTGAGTTCTAGAGGTGGAATCATGTAGAGAGGGTAATATATGATAAGAGCATATCATTATGGGTGGAGAACTATCGATTGGTATACTTGATGTAAATTAATCTTGGGGTAAATATCTATGATCAATTAAGTGAGACCTTAACATTAGACTAACTTGGTAGGTTTGATATTTAGATAATATTATTATTATTTGGCCACCCATCAACATTTGAATTATCATAGATCATTATGCCCTAAAATTAGATTTACACATGGGTTTAAGATGATAACATGTAATTTATTCCTAAGAATTTAGTTCTTGAACTTATTCACATCCTTGACTAAAGATTAGACATTATTATCTAGAGTATAATAATTTAAATCTACATCCTTCAAGTTTATACTCATGGAATTCTACATCCTTCAAGTTTATAATCATGAAATTTATTGGGTGTTTTTAGCCAATCATCTTCTAGATTATTGTTATAATTATAGTATGTTTGGAAGCAAAAGAATACAAGTAGAAATATTTGGTGTAGTTTTGGATTACCAACACAAGAATTTTCTTGATGGAATATTTGATATCCTATAAGACCTTCTTCACTTTGAAATTCCATTTCACTTTAGCCTCTTAATTTAACATTTCATTCAATGGTTTAACAATATTATCCAAACTTGAGATAAACCTACCTATACAGTTAATCTTAACAAAGAAATATTTTAATTCATTTTTACTATTGGGAATAAGTAACCTATAAATAAAATTAACATGTTTAGGGCATATAGATATACCTTATTTTGTGATTATGTTATTGATAATATTACCTTTGGTAGCACCAAACATACCATTCTTGTGATTAATGGAGATATCATACTTTTTTTATCTATTAAAAATAATTTGGAGATGGAAAATATGATCAGATATACACTTTGATAAAATAGTTAGTTAAGCCATGTAAATAACAATGAATTTTATTATTAGACCTTTGAAATAAAAGTATATGGATATGTTTAAAGTTGCACCTATATTGATTAAAGTGAATGGAATTTGTTTGTATGAAAAGGTTCCCCACATGGTTGTGAATTCAATTTTAGATCAATCCTCTAGGTTAACCATGACTTGATTATATCCCAAGAATTTGTGTAAGAAAGACATCATATAATATCCACTTACCATCTAGATAAATTTATCAAGGGAGATCAGAGGGTAATTATCTTTATCAAAATCCTAGTTTAAATTTCTAATATTTAAAAATAGTTGAATTTATCCATTATTATTGCTAATGGGTACCAATTTAGCTACCAACATTAAATGATGAATTGGTAAGATAACCTTAGTTAATAAGAGAGTATTAAATTCCTTATGAATAATGGGTTATAATATTGGGTCCATAATTCATTTCCTTTATTTTAATGTATTTTGGTTATGCTTGAGTGGGATAGTTTATGCCATCACACTCAAGTCAAAGATTTTAAGGTCTCCATAGGTCCAAGCAATAACATACTAATATTGTAGTATGAATTTCTTAAGTTGTTCTATCTTATTAGTTTTGTAATAAAAATTAATAAGAGTGTGGGGTGAATTAGTCTTTAGCAAATTTATTATCAATTTCAATTAAGCAATCATAGACAATTCAAACAAGCATATATATATATATAGCATGCATAAACACCTATCCACATAAGCATGAAACATAAGAACACATCACATATTTTGGAAACCCTCAAGGATAAAAAACCCACTAATATATGAAAATGGACTAAATTACTATAATATGAGAACCTAATTTAGTGAAGCACCCACTTCACATGGAACACCAACCCTAACTAGCTAAACACCAACTCAGCTAGGCTTTAACAATCACCAACTTAGAAGGAGGCACCAACCCCATAAATGACTCAAAACCAAATTATCCATATGATTTATTTGATCACATTTAAGACACCTTGTTTCTCAACCAACTGATGATGATCACATATTCAATTCTTTAGATTCTTATCCCTCTCAAATTATCTTCTAGCCTCCTTCACTCAACTAGGCCTCTTAAAGACTGATTAGGTCATATGACCTTGATCCTCATATATATAACCTCTATATAAAATTCATCATAGACACTCTATACTCCTCTTATGTTTTATAAGACCTACTTATACTCTATAATAGGTTATTTTTAATTGCTTGCCCTCTACACACCAAAAAGCTTAAAACTATCTTGTATTTATACAAGTCTCTTGTTCATATCCTTCTTAGTTGTCAAAAAAACCTTACCCTCTTATGTAAGCCATGTAATATATCTTATAACATCTCATAAACATGGATAAAACATGATTTGAGTCATTTTAGGACTGACATACCTCAATAGGCCTTATTTCATCTTTAAGTGATTAATAAACTGTAGTAGACCCCCTACTATTAAATAGTTTACAAATGGATATTGATCAAAATATCTTAAATTAAAATTTTAAATAATTTTATATCTGATTAAATAATTGAATGTAATTTTAAAAGATGAACCATAAAATTTAATGTGAGTGAATGAAAACTCATACAAATCCATTGTTTAGATAAATCATTCAATTTGGACCTAATCTCTTTAAAATAATTATTAATTAGTTTCCAAAATGTAATTATAAATTATGTAAACTAATATAAAAAATCAAATGAGATTGAAAAAATGAAATAAAATAGAGGAAAAATACCAAGATTGATAATGGAGTTTGGCATGAAATGCCTACATATTTGAGATTGAATTTATGCAATCTAATCCATTAAAAATAATTTACAAGTATAAATGAAAAACTTAAAATACCATAAAAGAATAAAAATACCTAAAAAAATATGCTAACAAACCTCTAGAATACTTTATTCACACTAAAAAATGTTAATCCAACTTCTTGTAGCATTTTCATGATCAATTTCCTAATGTTCTAAGTCAAAGCATCATTTAAAATGATTAAAAAGATATCAAATGAGCACCAAATCAAGAGAAAAAATATACCACATAGAGTAGCTCATAACTATAAACAAATTTATAGTTTACACTAAGACCTGAAAATGCCCCAAGATTCACCAAAAATGCAAAACTTTGTAATCTACCATTAAAATCCTTACATAGTCATTTTAATAATCCTATACAAATACAAGTTTGTCCATTTTATAACACTTAAAAAAGTATGGTGGATTTTTAAGGCTTCATAGCTATTTTACCACAAGTCATGGGTTCAAATCCTTGTTAAGCACTTAAGACTCTTATCATATTCCTTTATTGGATAAATTATCTCACATGGGGCATGCAACATGGGGGATATGATGTGTGTGAAAATTATTCCTTTGAAATTGGCTTCATGCCACTTTTGGTGGGATTAAATTTAGTATATGGGTTTAATATAAATGCCAATTGTTTGATGTGTGGCATGTAAGTTAGGGAATATGTGCCAAACATGTTGTTGTGTGGGTATCACATGGACTTGACTTGTTGGAAATTGATATGTGGTATTTGGTTTAAAATAATGGGATTATTAGTCCCACATGCACCATGAAAAATACACAAAGGAATATATATACAAAAGTGTGAACATAGTAATATTAAGAAATGGAGGCAAAGGAACCCCTCTGTAAAAAGAGTGTGTTGACCCTAGTTGACGGTCCCCAACCAATAAATAATAGGGCCTATTTATCTGAACATGAGTGGAAAAGACTGGAGGTGAAAACCAAAAACACCTTTTTACCATTTTTACCATTTTTCCACTTGTCACATATTGATTGGTCCACTTTGTAATCATACACGCATCCACATCACCATTGACTATTGACCATTTTTTACCCAAAATTTGACTAGTGGTCTCTAGAGCATACAATGTCTATTTTATGCATTCAAATATGCATTAGAAATGTCTCAAAATATTCTTCCATACTATACTAGTCTTAGGAGATCTTGGGAACTTTTATTTCCTAAAAATGATATTTATATCATTAAGTTTCATAGAGATTGTTGATGTAGTTTTTATTCACACCACAGTCAATGAGGTAGCCTTTAACATTTTAGTATCTCAGTGGAGGTAAACTCTAATCTAAGGCATGAGTTACAGGTATGCAGTTTAAACAATATGGTGATGGAATAGTTGGTAGGTCATGTAGGTTATTGACAAGGTTTTTTGGATGAAGGTGTGGTCTCTTAAAAAGTGGTGAATTCTTACATGAGTCAGATTGATGGATGGTTATTAATCTAAAGTGGGTAGGTCTCAAAACAAACTCAAAAAAGGAAGGGTTTTAAGATAGAAAAGAAGATTCTATATTTTTAAGAATAACCTCTCTAGCTAGTTTCTAAATGGACAAGTGTTTTCTAAACCTATGCATATTTTAATCATATTTTACCCATGAAAAGTCAGACATGACTTATGATTCTAAGGGGATATTGATATAGGAAACTCAGAAGCCTCATTCAAAATTTTCTCCTTTTAGAGTAGCTATTACAAACCCTTAATCAGGAGAATATGGTTTAGGCTAATGAGGTATCTGAGGCAGACTTTACACACAAACATAAAACTATATCAAAGGAAAGCACTTATACACACTTAAAAACATGAATCAATCAACTTAATTTCCAATAATCAATGTAATGTACTAATCCTTCAATAGTTATTACACATATAATACTAGCATATCACTCAAGACAAGAAAGAATTCAATGTAGTTATTGCACATTAATAATTATTGAATCATACAACCAAAATAAGATAAGCCTAATTACATATAAATTGGAGAGAGAATACACAAACACATTAGATGAAAATAAAGATTGATGTTACTCCTATATATCAAAAATTTCTCACCCCTCAAACTAGTGGGTTATAGTTGTTTAAATAGGCTTGGGGAAGGGGTTGCCTCATCCTCCAAGTCCATGCAAAGTCATTACATGTGATAATCAGAACATGAGTTCTAAATGTGTTCAAAATTGTATAAGAGTCTACTTACAATTATCCATTTTAGTTAGCCTTTAAAAAAGCTATGCAACATGTATATGTGTAAAAAAGGGCAAATTTTATAAATATAGTTTGAACTATATGAAAATTAAATATATGCATTTAAATAACAATAATTTATCTTATATTTTATGAAAATAACATGTCATATATTTTAAGTTAGCCACTTTCAAATGTAATTTATACATGTATGAAGGACAAGTATCCCTTTACCAATACCTCAGAACTAATGACACTATTTAATGGTGACTAATCTAATCATAATTGTGCATTACATGTTGTCCTTGCCTTTATAGAAAAAAATATTCCTTCTCAAAATTTTATACAAACTTAGTTAATAAAGTAATATTCCTTATCTATTTTAATAGTGAAACCCAAAGGCTTAAGTGTCAAAAGATCCACATATTTGACTATGTGGCAATGCCCATACCAAGCTATCTATTTGATTTTAAAAAGTGATTGATATTGCCTTTAGATACATGTCCTTATTTTGTGCTCTCTTAAGCTGGATTGATTTTGCATCATTGATATTCATCTTCAATCTCATGAAAACATGCCACATGGTATCTTCTTATTAGTTCTAGGACCTTTGAAAAGTTTATGTTGATGTCAAACTGTTTATCCTACTTACACAGATCAATGTAGTTTGTTGATCTTGTGAATCTAGGGTCAAGAATGAACCATTGATATACTATCTATTTCTAATATATTTCCATCTATTTATCCCTTATTCATTCTTGGTATCCTTGACTTTTTTACATTGATTTTTCCCACAGGTAATTGGATCTCTATTAAGTGCTCCTATGATAAAGATACTTGTCACCACTATGTTTGATTTTAAAAAGCCTTCATTGCTTTGATCTTGATTATGCACCATTAGATATTCAGTATGAAATTTAATGTGCATTGTATATCTTAGGTTCTTAACTTAATTGACTCTAACAATCTTTGACACTTATCACTTTCTTAAGACTATATGCTCTGTGTGTGTGCCTCTTGGTAGCTCGATGGGGGCTTTGGTATATTGACTTATTGACCCTAGGGAAGGGCCCATAGATCATTAGATATATAATCTAAGCTCCCAAGATGTTTCCACTTGGCACTCTCAGGTTGCTCCATAGGGTCTCGATTTATGAACTATACCCCACACCATTAGATCTTCATTTTACAAACAAACATACACCATCAATCTTCATTTGAACTTTAGTAACTTTTGACCTTTTCCATGGGTCATTGATCCATTTTGAATCCCCTATATCTCACCACCTATCATCCCTTTTGTCTATTTCTATAGGCATAAAATATATAAAGTTTTAGTTTTAAAGTTTCATTATATTAACAAATATAATTTGAAACTTAGTAAAAAAAACTAAGATGAGCTTAGGATATAAAAAAAGAGCCCTTGTAAACCATAAGACATAAAAGACCTAGTATAAAAATTTCAACCTAAGTTTTGATTTGTATTAATACATATGATTAGGACCTAGGCTAAAATATTAAACTAAGTCTATAATATAACAAAGTACTCCCTAGTAATTTTGGCCTTGCATAAATTTTGAATCTATTTCAAAAGTAATTTAGGATAAAAAAATCAGGATAAGGTTTTAACATGATTTTAAACATTAATTTAATTTAATCAATAAGAGACCAAGGGTTAATCAAAATAAAGAGTCAATTTAACATTAAGGTGTGAACCCCTAGGAAATTTTCACATCAATGAGACCCCATTAAACCTACAACATGGAAACATAATAATCAAATGTAGGAACTTTGATGAATTCAAATGAAGATTATGTGCTAATAGACCCACATAAACTAGATCAACACAAGGTATTCAATATTAGTTTTTGATCAAGTTAAAAATATAATTTATAACAAAAATCTATAGAATTTTGAACAAGGGTACTCATATTTATAAATGGGTTGTGTTGGGTAAAATAAATGGTGACTCAAAGGGAGAATATTCTTGAGATTTAAAAACCCATAACTTTAGTTGGCAAGTCTTAAATCAATCATAAGTGTGTCACAGAATAATACTTAAATCAACAATATGAAAGAGACTCCTAAGCTAATTCACACAACATACTTTCCTTCCATTTTTTGGATCTATTTGTGTCAAATGTGTGATTAATATAACCCATACTGTGATGAGTTTTTTGAAGGCTTGATGAAGTTGCAGGTTTCATTTTAGTGTCTATTAAATCTTGAAAATGAGGGAAGCTTAGTCATTGGTGTACTACTAGATAGGCATCCATAGCCCCGATAGAGATACCTTAGGTTCTTTTTCTTATCTTTTCATTATTTTCTCCTAATCATGATGCATGGTACATTGACCTTATTTCATCATGTGAGCCTTTTAATTTTCTTTAGAATTTTTTTTCTCTTTTGAACCCATTAATTCTTTTCTTCTTTTATTTTTCTCTTTGTTCTTGAATTGAAAGAGAAAAACTATAACCCCAATGAACTAGTATAATTATAAAACAAATCACTACTAGAACATCCTTTCTAACTACACCAATACCCCAAATTATCATTTCCAATAGCTATTTAATGTAATAAGTGTATTTGATCCAATAAAACAAGAAAATGTTATAAATTTGTATGAAGTACTCTTAGAGAAAATTTTACATGTCTAGTAAAATTATTCAATTATGACAATATTCAAAATGGTTCATGATTACATATCTTTATCCTGAAGACTCAAAACATAGAGATAAGCCCAATCTATAAACTAGTCTCAAATTGCCAAATTTTGAAATCTCCCCCTTTATTTAAGTCATAAGCTTAGTTGGTTTGGATCTTTAGCTTGGTTACATTCAAAGCCAACACAATTCAAATCACTAGAAAAATAACTAATTTAAGAAAATATGAAACTAATCTATGAAGGCAAGAAACTAATCTAAGAAAGCAATAAACTAAATTAAGAAAGTAGGAAACTAATATAAGAAATCAAGAAACTAATCTAAGAAATTAGGAAACTAAACCAATCATATGGCTACATTCATCTATCCCTCATTACTCAGTAACATTAGTAGATGATACAACCCTAAAGTAGTGCTTCAATAGGTATCCATTCACTAGATATGTAAGTTCATTACCTTATAAGTCATTCAAATGAAATGCATTATTTCCCATTGTCTCTAAAATCTAGTATGGCCCAATCCATAGTGGGGAAAACTTATCATGTTATCCTTTCTTCTAATGGGATTTATCCCAAAGTATCACTAGATCCAAAATCCTAAATGTTTTTACCTTCACCCTCTTATCAAACCACCTATTGACCATATCCTGGTATTTGTTGAAGGTCTGTAAGGCCTCAATCCTTGAATCTTCCATTTCTATTATGTCCAACAATCATGACTCTATTTCATCACATGGTTTCATGTATTCTTGTAAGAACTAATAAGTGGGTAACTTCAGTATAATTGGGAATATAGGCCTACATCCATACAACAATAGATAGGGTAAAAATTTAAGGTCTTACTTATATTTAGTTCAGTCTACCCAAAGAGCATACCTCAACAAGTTTTGCTAGTCCCTAGGCTTGTCTCCTACTAATTTCTTAATTTTATATATTAGATTCTTGGTCATTGATTTTTCCATCCCATTTCCCTAAGGGTAATGGTTAGAATTTGACCTGATAATAATTCGGTTGTCATGTGCCCACTCAATAAATTATGCTGATATGAAATCTGGTCCATTGTCACAAACCAAATAAATGGGCATGCCAAATCTGGTTGTTATGTGTTCCTCTAAGAAATGAATCAAATCTTATTCTTTAAAATTATTTATGGCTATGGCTTTGGTCCATCTAATTCATTAGTCTATAGTAGTAAGCAAAAATTTATGGCTTAGTGAGGAATTTGGGTTGATGACACCAATGAAGTTTAAACCCCATTGGGCAAATGTCCTTCCTTTAATAATTGGTTGTAAGGGCATTGCTACATGTACTTCCCTTTTGGCTAAATATTGGTGTTCATGGTATGTCCTCATGTGATTTTGATCATCCTTAAAATATGTTGGCTAGTAGTAGTCCATTATTAAGATCTTGTGGGTTGTGCTATTCCCAAAAGGATGAACACTATCTATTTTATGATGCAAGTTTTCTAAAATTTCTTTAGCTTATTTTGTAGATAAGAATCTAAGATAAATGCCTTCATAATTTATTCTATAGAGAATTCCCTTCTTAATCATGTAATGAGTAACTTTAAGCCTCAAATATCTACTTTGTTCTTTGTTAAGTTATGGGGAATAAATACCTATAAAAAAATATTATATGACAGTAGTACACCATTCTCTTTTAGATACTTGACCCTTACATATCTCTTCAATGGTGATGTGTGGATTAGGTTCAGTCATGAGACAAATAATGCCTTGACCTTGAATGATTTTTATAGGCTTGATTTCTATGTTGAATTAATGTAATTTTTCCATCTATTTACCTTGACATTCTCCTAATTCATTATGTTGTAGGGTGAGCTTGAAATCATAATCAGGCATAATGGTAATGATTTTATTCCTCGAGATGTAATGCCAAAATTTATTTACTACCTTGATAAGGGAAAAAATCTATTTGTCAATCATGGAATACCTGAGTTTTACACGCTTTATATTTGTGCTCATGAATGCAATTGGATGATCAGTTTCATTTTTTTTTTGTGTTATGAAAACAATAATTGTATGTTCTAAAGTGAATTAAGACAGGTATAAATATTTCATGAAATCTAGACTAATTTATACTAGAGCTTAAGATATTATAGCTTTAATGTCTTGGAAAGACTTTTAGGATTCAGCCATCCATTCTACTTTGGCATCTTATTTGAGCATAGTGTTTAAAGGCCTAACAATCTTTACAAATATTGAGATGAACTTCCTTACAAAGTTAATCTTTTTGAATAATGATTTGAGTTCCTTCTTATTATTTGGTGGTGCAATCCTTGAAATTCCTTAAATTTTATCTGGATCAATAGTGATCCCATCCTTGGTGATAATGTGACCAAATATGTTTCCTTTAAGGACTCCAAATATACTTTTCTTTGGGTTTAGTGAAATACCAAACCTTTTACATCTCTCAAATATAGACTCTAGGTGACTTATGTCATCCTTCTTATGCTTTGAAAACATCATAAGATTATCTGTGTAAAGGAATATGCATTTTCCCATCAATGATTTTAAATCATGATCTATAGTCATTTAAAATGTTGATACCATGTTTATTAGGCCAAATTTCATCCTCTTATATGCATAAGTTCCCCACTTTATGGTAAATAAATTCTTCATTCTATCCTTAGATTACACCAGTACTTGATTATAGCCTAAGATGTCATCCAAGAAAGACATAATTATAAAACTAATTACTATTTGTATCATCTCATCTAGATAAGGGAGGGGATAATTTTCCTTTTTAAAATCATTATTTATATTCTTAAAATCCATACATAGTGTTTTCTCATCATTCTTATTTATTACTGGGACTAAATTGGCCACCCAGGTAGAATGTCTGATTGAGAAGATGATTTTTGCACTTAATAGCTTCTTCACTTCTCTATGAATGAGAGGATCTAGCATGGGATTGACTAGTATCTACCTCTATTTGAATGGATTATGATCTAGCTTCAAGGGGATCATATAAGTAATGACCTATGGGTCATATACTCTTAAATCTTCATATGTCCAAGGTATGGCATCCCTATACTAAGTGATTAAGTCATTCACTCATTGTATCTCTTATGGGGTGTATCTATGACAAATATTAACATATAATGGCTATGTTCATCTCTGATATTTTCCATTTTTCAATTTTGATTCATTTACCTTGGGCTGCCTAAGCTATTGAGCTTGGGGGTTTATATCAAATGACATTTCCAAAGAGACCAATCTAGCTGGGATGCAATTTTATTTGAGTTGGAGAACCCCCCCCCCCCCCCCCCCCCCCCCCCCCCCCCCCCCCCCCCCCCCCCCCCCCCCCCCCCACATTTTATTACTCTTGATAGAGGTGATTAATGTCCTTTTCATCAATGATTTGGACTCAAATCCCCCTAAATTGGATAGAAATTGAATAATTTGCTGGTCATCATCAAAAACCTAGAAATTTTCTATGTTATCAAGAACAGAGGGACAAGGCACCAAATTAATGGAGAACCTTTTTACCTTAGATTCTTGAAGTGACTTCAGATTAGTAGTAGTAGTAGATATAAAATTAGGAGCTTGATTTTTATCTCTAGGAAGGGATACTTTCAAATAATATAACTTATACTGATATTTGTTTTTAACTTGGTTGACCACCAGCTCTAACTCACCAAATACAAATATCTATTTTACATTGTTCTTAATTGCAAATTTTAATCCCAAAATTAAAGCCTCATTCTCAGATCTATTATTCATGCATGGAAATTATAATGTGTATGCTGCCAAGAAATTTTTACCTTGTGGATCAATCAACTCGATTCTCATACCTGATCCATATCACCATCAAAGTGTAAAGTCTATAGCTATTCATAACCTTTGGATTTTGGCTTTTGTACTTGATTTTGAGTAGTAAAAGTATAAATACCAAGGCTAGGAGACTCATAATTTACCTCTTCATTCTTGGAATTACATTGTGTGATGGGATACTTCATTTTTATCTCTCTACCAATTCTAATTTGATTTACAAATCCTCTTCATGGAAGATATATATGAGATAAGTCTATAAAAATATATTTGTTGAGTGTTTTGGATTAGTCTCTACTTAGTAATAGATCGTATCCTTTAGGTATGTCCACCATCAAGATATCAATGGCCATTTGAATGTGGATACTAATTGGATATGTGCATCCCTTAGTTTTCCAACTATAAGAGCTATTATCTTTTCCAATTATGAAACTATCCTCTTTAAAGGACTCAATATCAAACTAAGATTTTGACATATGGAAGTAGGCTTGATAGTTGTAGAAGCTCTCAAATCAACTAAAAATTTATGAATATTCTTACCAAATGCCTTGATAGTTAGCAAAAAAGGTGGAACTTGTAGCTTGGTCTTGTAGATAACATTAGTGTTAGATACTTTTAGTTTGTCCATAGACACTTTTACTTTCTCCATAGGTGTCTTCCTAGTAATATACCTATAAAATAGCTCCTTTTGTTTGATAATCTAAGATAACTCATGAAGAGTTATATTTGTTTTTGTATTCTTCATTTCTTCAATAATGTTATGTCCTCCCTTGTTAGGCTCTTCCTTAGTCTGAGTCTGATCATTCCCTTTTGGAGGAGGTGGATTGTTATCAGCTTTAAGATTAGGTATAATTGTAGTAGTATTTGGAAGAGTTGATGTTGTGAGTGTCTATTTATTCCTTATATTTTATACACCTTTCTAGAACTCTTGGAAAGCATGAACTTCATCTATGTTGTCCTATGACTCATTTTCATCTTCTCCAAAAAAGGGAAACTCATGAGTTTCAAAGATTATGGTAGTGCTAAAAGGGCCAAGATCTAGATGATGTTTAGGTAAATTATGCATCTGGTCTTTCCTAACCACCTCTATTTGAAATATTTCAAATGCTATAAAAAATGCAATGTAGTTAAGTTAACCATGCTTGAAAGTATTGTGAATTTTTCACCAATTGAGAAAAGTTATTTCTATCATGTTTATCTCTAGGAGATTGTTGGGCTTCTCCATATTATTTATGGGCCTATTGAATGACCTGTTGTACCTTTAGAATGCAATATTATAATTTCCATTTAGGGTATTATCATTACCCATATTTATTTGCATGCCTAGGAAGTAATTACTTAGATTTTGGAGCCTCTTTTGAATAGACTCAATTTATACCTTCATAGAGTCAGTGCCTTTTAGAATAGCAGAAGGAGAACTAGTTGATTATTGATTTTATTGGTAACTATTACCTTATATGCGATTGTTCAAGAATATGCAGTTAGGTTGCATTGTTTGTGTCATGGGAGGTAGTGTATATAGTTGGTTATGATTGAACATCAAGACATTCTACCTTGTATGTGGAATCAGATTCAACATGGGAAATATGTTGTGGACATTGGACATAGTATACACCTGAGGATTGATTTTACTATCAATATTAATGGCTTATTTGAATGCCCATGCTAAATCATTAGTGGTAGTAGCTATCCTCAAAAACACCATAGTAATTTCATCTAGTGCATTCTTGTACATCTTCAATGTTAACGCTTCCTCTAGCTTATAGTCTGGAGTTAACCAATTGTACATTTTTTGAATTATCATGTTGAAAGCATGGATAGGCTCATTAGGATCTCTCTTCATATTAGTGAAGAGATGGTATATTATGTTGGGACTGGTAGCCTATCCAAATTATGCAAGAAAAGTAGTTTGACACTCATCCCAAGAAGTGATGAATTTCTCCATTAGATTTAAATACCAATCATAAGCATCATCCATTAATGTAAAATGGAATAATATAAATGCAACATGTTCATTAATAACATTTATTAATCTAAAATTAGATTTAAAATATTTGATATGTTCTTCCATTGTTCTTGCTCTTGAAGGAGAAAAAAATGGCATATACTTGTCAATATTCCTAGGGAAATCATGCATGTCTCCTAAGATGGAAATAGTAGATTGAACTAACTAAGGTAGTTGATCCATTGATTGATTTATAGGTAAAGGGTTCCTAGATGGAGGAAGTGTATTATTATGAACTAGGGTCATTGGCATAGTTCTAGGTCTCCTATGATTTGACAATGTTGAGACTAGAAAACTAGCCTGGGAATTAGATCTAGTCACTCTCCTAGGTAACTCCAGTGTAACTCTATATAAATAATAACTACTATTATTAGAGGTTTAGGGAAAGACCCTCCTTCTAGCACTAGTGTAACTATTGATGTAGTTTTTACACACACCATAGTTAATGAGGTATCCTCTAACATTTTAGGATCTCAATGGAGGTAAACTCCATTCCAAGGCAAGAATTGTAGGCATGCAATTTGAACAACCTATTGATGGAATAACTGGTAGGGCATGCAAGTTGTTGACAAGGTTTTTTGGTTGAATGTGTGGTATCTTTAAAAGTGGTGAATTCTTACATGAGTTAGATTTATGGCTAGTTTATAATATAAATCGGTTAGGTCTCAAAATAAACTCAAAAAAGGAGGGAAGGGTAAGGCAAAAAAGAAGATTTTGATTTTTTAGAAATCACCTATCTGGTTGATTTCTAAATGGACAAGTGTTTTCAAAACCTATGCCTATTGCAAGTATCCTTTGCACATGAATAATTAGACTTATCTTATAAGTATAAGGGTATACTAATATAGTAAACTCACAAGCCTCAGTCAAAGGTTACTCCTTTTAGATAATTTGTTACACACCCTTAATTAGGAGATTAAGGTTCAGGATAATGAGGTATCTGAGGTAGATTTTGCACACACATAGAAAACTATATCAAAATAAAAGACTTATACACACTTAATAACATGAATCAATCAACTTAATTTCCAATAATCAATGTAATCTACTAATCTTTTAATATTTATTACACATCTAAGACTAGCATATCAATTAAGGTAAAAAAGAATTCATTATGGATATTTCACACTAAGAATTATTGAATCATACAACTAGAATAAGATAAGCCTAATTACACAAAAAATGGAAAGGGAATACACAAACACATTCATTGACAATCAAAATTGATGTTTCTCTTATATATCAAAAAATTCTCACCCCTCTAAATAGTGGATTATAATTGTTTAAATAAACTTGGGGAAGGGGTTGCCTCATCCTCCAAGTCCATGCAAATTCATTAAATTTGATAGTCAAAACTTGAGTTCTAACTATGGTCAAAACCATATAAGATTCTACTTACAATTATCATTTTAAGTTAGCTTTTACAAAAGTTATGCAATATGTGCATGCGCAAAGAAGTAAAAAATTTACAATTATAGTTCAAACTGCATGAAAACTAAATATATGCATTTAAATGACTATCCCTTATCTTATATGTTTTGAGAATAACCTATCAGATATTTTAAGTTAGCCACTTTCAAATGGAATTCAAACACGTATGAAGGACAAGTATCCCTTTACCAATACCTCAGAACTAATGACTCTATTTAACTATGACTAATATAATCATAACTATGCATTGCATGATATCCTTGCCTTTATAGAATATAATATTCCTTTTCAAAAATTTACACAAACTTAGTTAACAAAGGGATATTCCTTATCTAATTTAAAAGTGAAACCTAAAGGTTTAAGTGTCAAAAGATCCATGTATTCTATCTATGTGGCAATGCCCATGCCTAACTATCCATTTAATTTAAAAAAGTGATCATTATTACCTTTGGACACATATCCTTACTTCATGATCCCTTAGGTTAGATCGATTATACACTATTTATCTTAATCTCTAAGCTCATGAAAACATGCCACATGGAAACTTCCTATTTGTTTCAAGACCTTGAAAAGTCTATGTTGATCTTGGACCATTAATCCCACTTGCATAGATCAATGTGGTCCATTGATCTTATGAATCTAGGATCAACCATGAACCATTAATTTACTATTGATTACCAATATCTTGCCATATATAAATCTCCTATTCATTCTTGGTATCCTTGACTTATTGACCCTACTTCTACTTGTGGGTTATTGGATCTTTATTAAGTGTTCCCATGATGATGACACTTGTCACCACTACATTTTATTTTTAAAATCCTTAGCTATTTTGATCTTGATTACACACCATTAGATCTTCAATATATGAGTTAACATGCATTGTAGATCTTAGGTTCTTGAATTAATTGACTCCCATAATCTTTGACACTTGTCACTTCCTCAAGACTCTATGCTCTGTGTGTGTTTCACTTGAAAACTTCATGGGGCTTTAGTATATTGATTTTTTGACCCTAGGAAATGGCTCATAGATGATTGGATCTATTATCTAGGCTCCTAATATATTGCCACTTGTCACTCTTGGGTCACTCTACAGGGTTTTGGTTTATGAACTATGCCCCATAATGTTAGATCTTTGGTTCATGAAAAAATGCACACCATTGATCTTTGTTTGAAATTTATTAAATTTAGACATTTTCCATGGGTCATTGATCCATTTTGAATCCAAAATATCTCACCACCTATCACCTATTTTGTTTATTTTTATGGGCATAAAATTTATAAAGTCCTAGTTTAAAGTTTCATTGTATTAACAAGTATAATTTGAAACTTAGTAAAAAAAATTAAGCTAGGCTTAGGATATAAAAAAAGAACCCCCTTAAACCATAAGACATAAAGGACCTAGCATAAATATTTTAACCTAAGGTTTGAGTTATATTAATAAATACAATTAGGACCTAGGCTAAAATTTTAAACTAAGTCTATAATATAACAAAGTGCTCCCTAGTAATTTTGACCCTGTATAAATTTTTAATCTATTTCAAAAGTAATTTAAGATAAACAAATTAGGCTAAGGTTTTAACATTATTTTAAACATAAATTAAATTTAATCAATAAGATGCCAAGGGTTAATAAAAAAAAGAGTCAACGTAACATTAAGGTGTAAAACCCTAGGTAGTGTTCACATAAAAGAGACCCCATTAAACCTACAACATGGAAACATAAGAATCAAATGTTAACAACATTCAATGAATTCAAATGAATATTATGTGCTAACAAACCCATGTAAACTAGATCAACATAAGGTATTCAATAATAGTTCTTGATCAAGTTTAAAATCTAATTTATACAAAAAAATTGTAGAATTTTGAACAAGGGTTCTCATTTTTAGAAATGGGGTGTGATAGGCACAATAAATACCTAATCCCATTAGGTCTATTTTAGGACACATTACACTTTCCCTTCCTTTAAACACATTAAAACACCTCAAATGATAGGAACATATCATATTCCACTTATATATACCCACGATAGGCTCATCTAGGCTCCATAATACTTTATAGAGCTAACCACCACTTGAAGTACACCATTTGAATAGTTCACAATTAGGCTCATGCATATGAAAAAATATATCTTGAAAAACTAAAGAATAAATAAAATTTTACAAAAAAACAATGGAAAAAAATCACATATACATAGGATACATGACCTCAGGTTCATCACTATATCCTTTAGATTTCACAACTTAGGGTATACATGCTCAAATTCTTCTATGGAAAATGATCACTCTGAACTACCAACTAGACTCAAAACACAGTCATGGAAACTTGAAATTTTGACACATGAAAGAAAAGAATCAAGGAATTAAAATTAATTAATATGGTCCTAAAACATCCTTATAGCAACCTCCAAAAAATATCACAAGATCTAATGGCAACTATTGGTATTTCAGACCAATTTGTTGACCTTCTCCCTCATAGACCTCACGCAACTAGTCAAGCCATTTTTGCTTCAACATTTTCACTAATTTCAATAAGTACCAAAACTTATAAAAATAATTTATAGTAAATAAAATTTAAAAATATAAAAACCATGTACATTATTTTCTTCAACTCAAGTCATAGAGTCTCAAACTCATTGTTGTAACTTACTTACCTAGAACTACTAGTTTGACTTGAAGCACAGTCATGGTGATAATGCCCTTCAACATATATATGATAAATTTTAGATACTTATAATTCATTTGAATTACCGTATTATATCATTATACCATTTTTATATATAATTATACCATGGTCAAATGGCAATATTGGTCTTGCAGACTAATATCATAATCTTGTACCTCACCATCTCATATGAACTAGCCAAGTCAACTTATGAGAAACATTTTCATCACATCCAATGACCTCCAAAAAATATATCCACCATAAACATTTATTAAAATTATTTAAAAATTTCTCCATGTACTTGGATTCATCCCTATTCCATGATAACACATTCCTAAACATCTTCTCATTATTGCCTAGGTTTCTCACTATTTTCACCATTAGGTCTGTTAGTGACTAGTCAACTTGGATGACTAATTTAGCACCCCTAAGGGATATAAACTATCTATAAAACACCATGGACACACAATAAAAGTATCAAACTTTTTTCTCCATCAATTTATCAACTTTGACTTGGTCAACACTGACTGCTACAAATTTTTTCTAAGAAACTGGCACTTTCCTGTAAGGTCTACTCACACACCTAACAAATCAATCACACCTAGAGATTATTGGGATATTTGGATAAATGATAAAAAAAATTTATATTCATTTGATACCATTTTGTGATATTTTTAATAGTATCTTTCACATTGGGTTATTGTTAGCGTTTTAGATAAGCTTAACACTATTTTTGGTATTAACGATTGTTCATAAAAGACTTCCCCTTATTTCCAGAACTAATTCCTATATATATATATATATATATATATATTAGCTAGGAACCTTATACATCCATCCTTAGTAGATCGCATTCCCATATAGAGGTTACACATACCAGTGAACACTTTAAATTCCTTCTCAAGTTGAGAACCCTTAATTTTGTGTACTCAAGAGACCTCAAAACCACTTTTCGTGCCTTTCATTACAAACCATGACCTAAAAATTTGTGAAAATTATTGAAAAAATATACCATACCTATATAAATTCTCATGTGATCTCAAAAATCTTTAAATCAGATCATGACCCCTCATGAGGCCACACTTTCTCTTTGCTCTCTAGATTTTGACCTGTAAACCACATTAGGCATTGAAACTAACATTCTAACCACTATCCATGTGCTCTCCACCTTACCTACATGCTCAAAAAAAATATATCATTCTTAATAAATTTCAAACATCCTTCATATGCCTTGATAATAAATAATTATGCCTCATTAGGCCAAGCATGGTCTAGAAGTGTTCTATTTGCATACTAGGTTTATAGGTCCTACCCATGTAGGCTCACTATGAGATTCACATGAGTGATCTAATGCCTCAAATAAATGTTAAATTAAACTCATATATCTTATTATTTATATTTACATCCATCTCACCAAGCCACCATGCTCAAACATTCTCAGTGGGACTTTACAAGCTATGACTAGTGCCATGACTAGGCTTCAAAAGCACTTGAATCTTAACTACTGATCTTGAAAAACTCTTTGATTATTATACACATTGATCACATGCTTTAAATTCTCATAAAATAATGTCATACCTCTGTACATACCTCTTCATGCTCACCATGTACATGCTCATGGAATGATGATACTTGTTATGACTAGGCTTCTCAAGACACTTTGTGTGAACATACAAATTTGATAAGGGGAGATTAGTATCATGTTATTGCATGAAATAAAATCCAAAATAAAACACACTAATGCTAACACCTTATTCCTAGATCTTATGGGGAGCTTAGTAAGGAAAAACTAACATCAAAACATAACTAGAATGCAAGAAACAAACTTTTGCACCTTCCTTGAATGCTCTAAAGAATCTCCTTATTAGATTTCTCATTTTGTGATTCAAATTTATTTAGATATTCTCCACATTTTATTGGAATCATTTGGATTATGGATTTGTCTTGTGAATATTTTTTTAAAAATTTGGCATAATAACATTAATATCAAATAGATTTTGAAATCATTTAAGCATTATAACTCTAAACCAAGAAAGATTAAAATTATGAGTGTGAGGCCTTCTATTTATATATTTTTGTAATTGTGTTGGGTGATTATTTTGTCATCAACTAACTGATGGCAAAATGGGGATATCAGCCACAACATAAGGGATATTTACACCACGAAGAGGGTGGCTTTACCAGATCTAGACGAGGTAAATCTCTCCTCTCATCAAGGGGAGGTTCCCTATCAGTATTTGTGTGCTATTAGTATGTATATAATTAACCAGAAAATAACACATGGGGGTGGTATAACAGCATCTACTTCTCTTTTTTCAGAAGTAATGTATAAAGAACAAAAGGGAGAAAATCTTGGTCTAATGCTAACAACATTCCTCTTCTTTCAGGAACGGTATTAAACAGAGAGCAAGAAATCACCTGAAGTAACAAAGGCACAAGAACGCTCATGCAAGCACAAAGTCTTCCGTAGCTTCTCCACGGATTTGGAACAAGTATAACCGTAGAATAAAGTGAAGCACAAAGTCTTCACCTAAAACTACAAAAGATAAAATAATCTCAAAGGTAAAAGCAGCACAAAGTCTATCTTCTACCCTCTAGAAGCACCCTCAGATAATAATAAGACACCCACTTGATTATTAAATTAGATAAACAAGATGTTACCAGGAAAAAGACATAAGAACTATTTCCTAAATAACACAGACAATCTCAATACAAAGTCTGAAATAACTTGCTTCTCATTCATTCAACAGAATATGATTTACAAATTTGAGCACCAAGTCTCAAAAGTTGCTTCAATTTTAGCAGAGTGTTTGCTATTGAATTTTCCAAGATCCTTTTACAAATGAGGTCTCCACTATATATAGGGAGAAAATCCTCAAAAATAGAAAAATAATAAAATATAAAATATCTTGGTCAAAGATGACTCATCTTTGACTTTTTAGATATTTTCCAAAATATTTTATTCGTAATTACAAATAACAAAATTGCATGCATTCTGCACAAAACAGAAATGCATAAGGATAGAAGAAGAGAGGGAGAGTGTCAATTTTTGCTGCTGGACTTCTTCAAATGGGCATCGCACATGGTGATCGATGCCTGAATTCCTAT
Source organism: Torreya grandis (assembly GCA_037957365.1). Lineage (NCBI taxonomy): Eukaryota > Viridiplantae > Streptophyta > Pinopsida > Cupressales > Taxaceae > Torreya > Torreya grandis. The sequence goes on along the minus strand of JARHVA010001253.1, from coordinate 1,965,846 downwards.
GCTGTCTGGTGCAACTGCGTTCTTGGAGACGATTCTTACCCTGATCAGCACATCCTCCAATGCTGTGATGGATTTAGTGTGGTCAGTTAACCTGGATTTTAGATTCTCTAAAGTTAACTGAGCATTTAGAATGTTGTCCACTGAGGATATTGAGAAGGATGTTTCAACAAAAGCTTTTCGGATCATCTCTTTTGGATTTTGAAGATCAATGACTTCTTAATCTCGACATAGGAGTCCTTACTGGATATGGCACCAACAAACATCAGAGTGCTCTTCTCAGGATTTTTCATTTATTTCCCTCTGTCAGGATCTTTCTCCAAACTATCCATCTCTATTTTCAGTCTTCTTCATGGTCTTGGACTGCTTCAGGGAAACTTCAGTGACCTGGAAGAACTTCTGTTGAAAAGACATTGATGAAGAGGGACCCTTCACAAAAACCGCAGAAGGAACCATGATTGTGCAATCAGAGGAAGAAGGGAGTGATCAGGGAGATCCGCACAAAAGGGATGAGACGCGAGCAGGTCAAAAAGTAGAAGAAGAAGCGGAGCAGACGCAGAAAATGAAAAGAATGAAGGTTTCTCTAGAGTTGGAGAAATGTGAGTACCAGTTGCAAGGGTGGCAAAAATTACCGCCTCTGCATCGTTTAGATGTAAGGGTGGCAAAAATTGCCGCTCCTGCATGGGCGGAGGAATGGAGATGGCAAGAACGACCGACGCCGGTAGACAACACCGTCGATGTCGGCAAACCTACCAACGACAGCAGAATATCGGCCGATGACGGCGTAATCTTGGCTTAAATAGCCCGCGGGGAATTTACTGCCCGCTGAATGGGCGGCGAATTTGGGACGAAGAACGCATGTAAGGGTTGCAAAATTTTCCGCCCTTGCATAAAAAGTGCAGGGGCAGCGATTTTTGCTGCCCTTGCATAAAAAGTGCAGGGGCGGCGATTTTTGCCGCCCTTGCATAAAAAAGGAAGAAAAGTGCAGAGGCGGCGATTTTCGCTGCCCATGCACAGGGGAAAAGGGAGGAAAGACTAATTCCTGAAGGAGTTCAGGAGGGAAAAAAATTTGGTAGGGACGAGGTGGTAACCACTTCTCATTCCGAGGCCAAGATGGGAGCGAATTCGAAATCCATTTCGAAGAACGAACTGAGGGGGACGAAAAGACAAAACAAACAAGTTTCACAGGGGAGTTCCAAAAATAAGCACAGCTGATTTTGGGAACAACAGCTGGCTCCTGTTGGGGAACTGCCTTCTATTGCAAAAAGTGATGGAAGGGAGTAGAATTCAGAATCTCCAGTGCCTTAGAAGCATGCCATTGGGCCACGGAGTCAAGCTACTCAAAAAGAAAGGCTCCAAAAATGAAAACAAAACAAAGCAAAAAGACTATACAAATATACAGGTGAATTTATTTGGTACTTCAAGAATTGAAGTACTTTGAATGTTGCCCCTCAAGAGGTAGTGACAATGGTGTTCTATCCTGATAAACTAGCAAGAGGCCATTTTCTCCCCAGAATTGATGATGTGTGAATGGAAACCTCCACCAAAAAACCAACTTCCTGTGCCTTCCCTTTGGTTTTCTCCTCTTGCTCCACAGCAAGAACTGTCTTTTGACCCGAAAACCATGAATCTTTGTTTTCTTGGTGAAGAGTTCTTTTTTTTGATCATGACGCGTAGCAACATGGTCAACTACCATAATGGGTTGCTCTTTTGGTCCTATCCAGCATCTGATTTGATTGTCCTCATTTGACACCTGCCACTGATTGGCACTATCAGGTCCACTTGTCATTATTTTAGTTGAACCAATTTTATGGTTGGCATTCTCAAGAGCTATAACAGTTTCTTCATGAACGTCTTCTATGGTCAGAAAATAATTACCCTTTCCTGAGGACTCAAACAGAATCTGAGCCATAGGAGATGACGTTTGGGTGACCACGTACTTTGCCTCTCTCTCAGGAAGCAACCTTTGCATCACACCTTTCACAAGAATCTTTGCCTGGGATAAGTCCATGCTCAATTCTCCTCCGACATCTTTGCAAAAGTTTCGTCCAAGCAGAATGCCATATGAGGCTGGGACGTCAGCTACCAGCACTGTCATCTTAATCCTCTTGTCAGGGAACACTGCAAATGCAAATTGGGCATCTTTGATTTGTCCCAATAGTGGTACTTGTTTGTTCTCCATGGAGAAACATCTCCCAAAAGTTTTAGTCAATGTGAGACCAAGAGATTCTGCCACTCTAGCAGGCATAACATTGTCAGATGCACCAGAATCGATGATGTAGTTGCTCAACTTGTAACCATTTATTAACAGGGAAACATAGAAAGGTTCTATTTTCCCAGGAGCAACTGAAGGAGTCACGGTAAGATTATTCTGGGTGGATACATTCTTTGGGGGATCATGAGTTATCCTCAAAAAATTTTGTCTTACAGGGATGGCTATACCTTTCACACATTCTGCCAACATGTCCAACTGTTCAGGATGGGCTTGTAGAAATTCAAATTCAGACATTTGAATTTTAGTCTTTTTGGCATGCTCGATTATATCAAATGTCGGTATTAGACTAGGCACAGAGGATGGGAGTTCACTCTTTTGGTTTTTGGGATGGGAAGAGCTAGTTTGCGAAGTTGAAGTAGAGGATGCAGGGATGCTTGGGGTACGTACCTTTTCAATAGTCACCAGGTCCTTTGGTTGGAAGGGTAGAGTGGTTCCCCGCTTGGCAATTGAAACTGTTGGCCGAGGTTGCTCCTCTGTCTTCTCTTTATCAGCTTGTTGGGCTGACTGTTTTTGGGACTGGGTGAATACGGCATATGATCCCTCAGTTGCATTCCCTTCACTCCTGGGTTCATCTTGATAATTCAGGTAGCCAATGACAGAGTCACTAGCTAATTCTCCTTCTTGCTCTCCAAAGAGATTATCATCATATTGTCGATCTAACTCAGGTTGGAAAGGGGGAGCGCATTCTGTTTCCAAGTATCCAACCGCTGAGTTGGTTGGAGGGGCTTCAAGGGTGAGGTTCCTCTGTGGGGGAGGAAGATGATTTGGCTGCCCTTGATTCCCAGCAACAATACCTTGGTACGCTTGATTCTGAAATGTCCTCCTTGGTATATCTTGATTAGGAGAAGTAGACATAACTTGGGCCATCTGTCTCCTGAGAGCTAGCATTTCATCCGCTAACTTTTGTACCATAGGATCTGTAGTAGCTGTAGGAGAGCTCTCAGCAGATGAAGGGAATTTATTTTTATTTGGGTCTTTTCTGATCTTACCTGCTAGGATAAGATCATCCTCAATCTCAGTAGCCAAATTTTGAGCCAATGCTAGATCCATAGGGCCAGCTCGCCTTAATAGGAAACTTACTTCAGGAAGCTGCGAGTTGATGAAAAAGCACTTGAGGTTTTCCGGTGTGGGCTGAGCCACGATTGGAATTCGATTCCTCAATTTGTTGAATTTGGCTATGAAATCCCTCATGGGTTCCTGAGATTCTTTTTTCATCTGTGTTAGCTGAGCTAACAAAGCATGTGCATCTTCAGCTGGTTTAAATCTAGCTTCAAATATGGACTTTAGTGTATTCCAGTCAGTTACTGACCCAACCTGAAAGTGATAGAACCAATCCGCAGCAGCACCTTGCAAAGTCTCCACAAAAAGTCTCACCGCCACATCTTCAAATTCAACACCAATTACGCCACATGCTATAGAGAAAGCAGCAATATGCTCGTCGGGATGAACCTTTCCATCTCCAAAGAACTTAGGAAAATTTTTCCTAGAACTACGAGGTAGTTCATGCAGAGGTGGGGTTAAATTAAGGGGACCGAAAGAATTACCCCACGGGCCTTGAGCCATTATGATAAGGGGATGAAAAGGTGGGATAACAAACCTTGGTGGAGTGTTTATAGGGAGGTGGCAATTGACAATAGGAAAAGGGGTTCTACCTTGTGGTGGTGACCTGACAATGCTGGAAGGAAAACTCTTGGACCGTTGAAGAGAAGATGATGGAGGAAATAGATCAAAATTACTTTGTTGTGCTAATTCAAACACAGGGTCGACAACACCCTTAGATCTATGACTTCTGGTATAGCGTGGGGTTGCCAGATTTTTAAAACAAAAATGGGACCGAAAGAATTTCAAGTTGAAGCTTGAGGCTCCAAGATGTGCGTTCTTCTCAGCAGCTCTGGTTTTGCAGACCAGATAATATAATGGAGGCAACTGGTAAAGCTAAAATGATAATGGGTAAGACATGAAACGGAGTCGCCAGATTATGTAATGGAGAAGGGTAGGGACTGCTTCAATCTGAAACTTGAGGTTTCAGACTGCACATTCGATTCCCCAGCGGAGTTGCCAAAAAACTGTTGGGTGATTATTTTTTCATCAACTAACTGATGGCAAAATGGGGATATCAGCCACAGCATAAGGGAGATTTACACCACGAAGAGGGTGGCTTTACCAGATCTAGACGAGGTAAATCTCTCCTCTCATCAAGGGGAGGTTCCCTATCAGTATTTGCGTGCTATTAGTATGTATATAATTAAGCAGAAAATAACACATGGGGGTGGTATAACAGCATCTACTTCTCTTTTTTCAGAAGTAATGTATAAAGAACAAAAGGGAGAAAATCTTGGTCTAATGCTAAAAACATTCCTCTTCTTTCAGGAACGGTATTAAACAGAGAGCGAGAAATCACCTGAAGTAACAAAGGCACAAGAACGCTCACGCAAGCACAAAGTCTTCCGTAGCTTCTCCACGGATTCGGAATAAGTATAACCGTAGAATAAAGTGAAGCACAAAGTCTTCACCTAAAACTACAAAAGATAAAAGAATCTCAAAGGTAAAATCAGCACAAAGTCTATCTTCTACCCTCTAGAAGCACCCTCAGATAATAATAACACACCCACTTGCTTATTAAATTAGATAAACAAGATGTTACCAGGAAAAAGACATAAGAACTATTTCCTAAATAACACAGACAATCTCAATACAAAGTCTGAAATAACCTGCTTCTCATTCATTCAACAGAATATGATTTACAAATTTGAGCACCAAGTCTCAAAAGTTGCTTCAATTTTAGCAGAGTGTTTGCTATTGAATTTTCCAAGATCCTTTTACAAATGAGGTCTCCACTATATATAGGGAGAAAATCCTCAAAAATAGAAAAATAATAAAATATAAAATATCTTGGTCAAAGATGACTCATCTTTGACTTTTTAGATATTTTCCAAAATATTTTATTCGTAATTACAAATTACAAAATTGCATGCATTCTGCACAAAACAGAAATGCATAAGGATAGAAGAAGAGAGGGAGAGTGTCAATTTTTGCTGCCGGACTTCTTCAAATGGGCATCACACATGGTGATCGATGCCTAAATTCTTATGCTGTCTGGCGCAACTACGTTCTTAGAGACGATTCTTACCCTGATCAGCACATCCTCCAATGCTGTGATGGCTTTAACGTGGTCAGTTAACCTAGATTTTAGACTCTCTAAAGTTAATTGAGCATTTAGAATGCTGTCCACCGAGGATATTGAGAAGGATGTTTCAACAAAAGCTTTTCAGATCATCTCTTTTGGATTTTGAAGATCAATGACTTCTTGATCTCGACATAGGAGTCCTTACTGGATATGGCACCAACAAACATCAGAGTGCTCTTCTCAGGATTTTTCATTTATTTCCCTCTGTCAGGATCTTTCTCCAAACTATCCATCTCTATTTTCAGTCTTCTTCATGGTCTTGGACTGCTTCAGGGAAACTTCAGTGACCTGGAAGAACTTCTGTTGAAAAGATGTTGATGAAGAGGGACCCTTCACAGAAACCGCAGAAGGAACCATGATTGTGCAATCAGAGGAAGAAGGGAGTGATCAGGGAGATCTGCACGAAAGGGATGAGACGCGAGCAGGTCGAAAAGTAGAAGAAGAAGGGGAGTAGGCGCAGAAAATGAAAAGAATGAAGGTTTCTCTAGAGTTGGAGAAATGTGAGTACCAGTTGCAAGGGCGGCAAAAATTACTGCCTCTGCATCGTTTAGATGTAAGGGCGGCAAAAATTGCTGCTCCTGCACGGGTGGAGGAATGGAGACGACAAGAACGACCGACGCCGGCAGACAACACCACCGACGTCGGCAAACCTGCCGAGGATGGCAAAATATCGGCCGACGACGGCGTAATCTTGGCTTAAACAGCCCACGGGGAATTTACCGCCCGCTGAATGGGCGACGAATTTGGGACGAAGAACGCATGTAAGGGTGGCAAAATTTGCTACCCTTGCATAAAAAGTGCAGGGGCGGCGATTTTTGCCGCCCTTGCATAAAAAGTGCAGGGGCGGCAATTTTTGCCGCCCTTGCATAAAAAGTGCAGGGGCGGCGATTTTTGCTGCCCTTGCATAAAAAAGGAAGAAAAGTGCAGAGGCGGTGATTTTCACTGCCCATGCACAGGGGAAAAGGGAGGAAAGACTAATTCTTGAAGGAGTTCAGGAGGGAAAAAATTTTGGTAGGGACGAGGTGGTAACCACTTCTCATTCCGAGGCCAAGATGGGAGTGAATTCGAAATCCATTTCGAAGAATGAACTGAGGGGGACAAAAAGATGAAACAAACAAGTTTCGCAGGGGAGTTCTAAAAATAAGCACAGCTGATTTTGGGAACAACAAATTGATTAGAATGAACCTAAAATTTCCATCTCAAGATGAATATGTGTGTCTAATAATCCATTCAATTTTTTAGGTTAAAATCAATAAATGCCCTCATAAATATTTGGGATAGAGAGGCATTAAAGAGGCATGAGAAGGGTTAATTAGATGCTTATGGCACTTATGGCTTGTGGATGCCACCCCATAGAATGATGTCACCTAATGATGTAGTTATTCAATATAAATTTACATTAATGAAATATTCAACAAGTTTTATGGAAAATTAACTTAAGCTCTTGATTCAAATTAATTATCGTTAAACATTATTGATCAATTTTGGTGCAAATCTTGGTAATTGGTGTAAAAATTAATCAAACTGGTCAAAATGTTGTATTATTGGATCAAAATTTAACTATATTAGAATTAGAAGGTGATGTTAGATGCCTTGGAACTGTTATCCCATTTAGGGTGTTGACAACACAAAATAACAAAGGTACATGTCTCATACAAGAAATTTGGTATAAAAGAGAAATCCAAAACACCTAGGTGTAAAAATGTCATTTTGACCCACAATAATATGATCAAAGTTAGTTATCTCATAAAATTCATTTCCCCATTTAGGGATACATTGGCCAAAATGGGCACTTGTATATAATAGGTTTAAAACATTTAGAATGTTTTAATGTTTTTAGCCCAAATTTTGCATTTTAGTATAAATTCATCTAAAGCTTGGACAGAGGTTATTGATAGCCACTTTTAGGTATCTAAAGTTTGCTCCTATCTAGGAAGGAATTGCAAACCATAGGCATAATAATGTCTTCTCAAATAATGAGAAATGTCTTGTATACCAAAAGAAAGATAATAATTAAAGAAAAATCTCCAAATGGTGTTTGGGAAGCCCAAGATGATGTCCCCTTGAGGGAGTGGTCATCTCATATGTGGTAGATGGTCCCTAAAAAATAAGCAATAAGAAAGGTGGGATTAACCTATGGTTGAGAGTAATCCAAATGAGATATACTTGCATGCATTGATTTAAAAAGGATACTAATTTGCTTAAAGGTGGTTATAATAAAGAATAAAAGTCAAAATAATGATTTTCCCATAGGTGGTTATAATAATTAAGAGGACCTGAATTGGCTAAAGATGATGTTTGATATGGTTGTGCCCTAGTAGGGTGGATTATCAAGCATGACTCAAGGATATAATTTGGATTGCAAATTAAAGATGAGTGGGTATAAATGTAGGTTTGATGGTTTAATGACTAAAGAAGCCATAAATAACCAAGTATATAAGGATGCAAAGTGATGAAAGAGATGAATAGAAGAAGATTAATAAATATAAATGATTTAAGTGTACCTGATAATGTGAAGATGCGCATCCTTATTAGCATTGATACAACTAGAATGGTCAATGGGTTTATTTGATCAAGATGAGTGGAAGGATTTGCCAATATATCAAGGAGAAGCTTCTACATATCCATTGCTTATAGACCTTCTTGAAGGTAATTTTTATTGTATCATGTGACAGTAAGAATCATGATAGAATGCCATGAGGACTTGGCCAAAATATTCATAAGGATTGACTCTCATGATCTAATAAATAATTGAAAATAATGAACCAATGATAAAAACCATGATGACCATGTTGATGTATGAATATGGATGGATTCAAGTATAAATGTGTAAGGAATCACCCAATGAATACTTATAGACTTGAATCAAGGCAACAATTCTAAAAGCAAACAAATAGGCAAGTGAATGAACAAACAAACAAATAGATAGAAAGCCTAAAAATAAAAGCAATAGAAAGCATCCTACAATGGATTTTCCCTAGTAGGGTAGTTCCAAGATAATTGATTAGGCTTAGATAGGATGAATATTTTTGGATTTTGAAATTTATGATTATTTTTGGGATTTTAGGGTATCTCAACTTGATCAAGAATGATCTGATACTAAATTTTTCAATCTCAAAAAATGGTGAGAATGTGATGATAAAGGGAGACTAAGCTGACTCAATGCGAATCAAACATAACCCATATAATCCTAAAATGTCCTTAGGTCATAGTAGTTCCACCCTATAGTGGAGGAATTTGACTAGTGTAGTAGCCAATTCAAACAAAATAGGAAAAATTATAAGAATGTCAAGTTAGTATGGTTAAGGCATAATAAACAAGTGTTTCCCCTACTTTGCCCATAGGTGGTTATAACTAGGATACAATAACATAGATCAATGATACTAGTTTGCTCATAGGTGATTATAATTAGTGTCAAGATAATTAGAGATAATGAAATAATAAATGAAAGATGTAACTACCAAACTTCTATCTTACTACTCCAAAATATTGTCTTTGTCTAGAATTCTTGAAACAACTAAACTTAGTCTAAATATTTATGCTAAGAATGTGAAACCAATAGATAAACCAAGGTCAAATAGCCTATTTAGATAGTATTAAAAATATTCTTTGGTTGCTAGAATAGATATGATAGGATGAATAAGTGAATATCAAAGTGATAGGCCTAGTAAGATGATAAAAATGGTAGGATGGCCAAATGATATAATGCAAGGAAGAAAAGTGATAATATGGTATAACATGAAACAATCCTTATAGATAATACACCAAGTCACTCAAGTATAGTACCACTTAAGGTGGATAATGTTCATAGGCTCATCAAGTTCATCCCCATTTGGTGTGGCAAGCCTATATGCTCCTGCTCCATAGTTTGCCATAATTGTTGGAAATATTGTCATTGATGTCAAAGGTTTAGCATTATTGGTGATAAAGGCCCCATTGCATTTAATGTTGTTTGTAATAAATATATCTTGGATAAAATGAGTTAATATTTATTTAATATTAACAAATATATTTTTGGTTGTATATGAGACAAAAGAAGCCCTAATGGAGAAGTTGAAGAGCCATGAGATAAAGACAAAAGAAGGATAGGATGCATTTTCCCATGAAGAGTCATCTTGGGGAATACCAAGAGTCACTAAGTGAAGACAAAAGAGTAAGGGCACAATTTCTCATGAAGGGACACTTTAAGAAATACAAAAATTCACCAAGATGAGAATAAAAGATGGAAGGACGTTTTTGGTCATGAAGGGTCACCACATGACTTTTCAAAGGCTTGAATATGAAGGGTCATACAAGTTTGCCACCATTTTCCATGAAGATTGAAGGGTCACAAAGGGGGAAGGCCAAAGGTCATTTGGAAAGCTATAAATAAAGGCTTGAGAAGCCATTTGAAATATGGGAGATAGAGGTTGATTTGATATTGTAATATCTAGCTTAGAAGAGCAATTGTGAGAGATGAATATGATTTGTATTTGTTATATCTAGCTTAGAAGAGAAAAGGTGAGAGAGAGGAAAGAGATGTTGTATTGATCTATCATTTGTTGAGATAACAACATTGAGAGATAGGTGTGTGGTATACATAAAGGGGTTGGTGCTCTTGTGGGTTAGTGCTCATGAATTGTTGTTGGGTTGGTGCTTGGCAAAGGGGTTGGTGCTTGGTGCTCACGAATAGTAGCTGGGTTGGTGCTCAACAAAGGGGTGTGGTGCTCTTGTGGGTTGGTTCTCATGAATAGCAGCTGGGGTGGTGCTCAGCAAAGGGGTATGGTGCTCCTGCAAGCTTGGGCTTGTGAATATTGTTTAGGTTTGTGCTCATTCATATACTTGATATTTTTCTTCATGATTTTTCCCACATTGGGTTTCCACGTTATAAATGGTGTTTCTCTCTATCTTGTGTGGTGTTTATTGTTTGAGTTTTATTGCATATCTTGAATGTTTTATTAGGTAAAATTTGGTTAAAGGAAAGTTTTATAAGATATATGATATATTTATTCACCCCCCTCTCAGTATATCCTGTGCTTAATAATTGGTATCAGAGCTAGTTCCATTTTGAAAAGTTTTACAGCTTGAAGGTAGATCAGGAAAGCACGATGGCTAGGTCATAGGAAGGATTTTCTACAAATAAGGCACCTTTGTTTGATGGGATGAATTATGCTTTTTGGAGCATGAGAATGAAGGTTAATTTGATGGACCTTGGATTTGACATATGGAAAGTAGTGGTGGAGGAATATGAAGAGCCACAGACATTTGCAATTACTCCAACAAAAAAGAAGGCAAGTGAATGTAATGCTAAAGCTTTAAATGCTATTTTATGTGGTTTATGTGAATCTGAATTTGTTAAAGTTATGAAATGTAAATATACTCATGAAACTTGGGTAAAACTTGAGAATATTTACAAAGGTGATGGAAAGGTTTAGCAAGCTAAGTTGCAGATTTTTAGAAGGCAGTTTGAAAGTTTGAAGATGGAAGAAGAAGAAGATATAGCAAGTTATATTTTGCAAGTTGATCAAATCATAAATTAGATTTAAGGTCCTAGAGAAATTTTGGATGAGTCAATAGTGGTGCAAAAGGTTTTGAGATCTCTACCAATGAGATATGATACAAAAGTTTCAACAACCAAGGAGATGAATAATTTAGCCAATCTAAAGATGGATGAGCTTCATGGTATTCTCACAGTATATGAGATGCAGATAGAACAAGATAAACCCTCAAAGAGAGAAGTGTCTTTCAAGACATCAAAGAAGGAGAAAGCTAAGATTCAAGAATCAAGTGATAGTTCTAGTGATGATGAAGATGACAATGGAGCACTTTTCATTCACAAGCCAAAAAGAGGAACATGTAAATATCAAGGAAAATTACCTTTTAAATGTTTTAATTATGGAAAGATTAGACATTTTTCATCTAGACACCCAGATAAGGTTAATGATGATGAAGAAGAAAAGCCTACATACAAAAGGAATTTCAAAGGCAAATCTAAGAAGGGATTTGAGAACAAGAGCTTGTATTCTAAGGATCATAGCTCGGGCGAAGATAGTGGAGTCAGTGATTCTGAAGAAGAAGAGATTATATTCATGGCCATACATGAAGATAATCAAGAATAAGAAGAGAAGGAATCTAAAATGAATATGGAAGGAGAGCTCATTTGTGCCTTAGAAGAGTTAGAAGATATTCAGAAGAAGAATCAAAGATTAAAGTGCTATATTAAGAAAAATGAATAGGAGTGAAAGGAAATGATTTAAGATCTACAAGCACACTTTGAAGAAGCCAAGAAGAATAAATAAGATCTCATAGCATAGTTGGAAATATAAAGAAAAGAATGTCAAAGGTATGTTATTGAAATCGCCTCTTTAAAAGAAGATATTAAGAAAGTAGTCAGTGAAAAAGTAGTCAATGATTCAAAATTTGAAGATAGCACTAACATGCTGAATAATATATTGGAAAGTCAAAAAGAATATTCATATAAGACAAGGATCAGTTTTGAAAATAAAAAGAGCTATGCTAAAGGTCTTACACAAGAGGAAACAAAAAGGGGAGAAGTGAATAATACATAGGACATTCCAAATAGAGAAGGTTGGAAGGAACAAATCTACAAAAGGAAATCAGGTTAGAGATATACAGACAGGTCTTATTTTTATGGCTATTGTTTTTAATGTAATGTATATGGTCACAAGAAATTAGAATGTAGAAAAATATCTGACAATTTCAAGAATAAGGAGAAGGAAAGTCAAGTAGAGTCAAGAAAAAGCCACAACTCTTTTGCTCCTCTATCAAGCTTTGATGAAGAGACCATAGTATGCTACAAGTACAACTTCAGACACATAGCTTGGTATTGTAGAAGCGTGTTCAAGTTAGTCAAAAAGGATTAGAGTTTCAAAGCTCCATTTATCAAGAAGAAGGATCATAGTTTCAAATCTCCATTCATCAGGGAGAAGGTTCAAACATGTTCATGGCAGAAAAAACAACCTGAAGATTCTATGATGGTTTAGATAGCTCTGCATGTAAGAGGTAAAGATCAACCATGGTTAATTAATAGCGGATGTTTGAGGCATATGACACGTGATAAAATTAATTTCATATCTCTAAAGAAGATCAATGGTGGTACAGTGAGATTCAAAGATAAAACCACTACCAAGATAACCAAAAAAGGTACTTTGAGTTTGGATTATGGTAGAACTAAGACTAAGAATGTTTTATATGTAAAAGGTCTTAAGCATAATATATAGAGTGTTAGTTAAATATGTGATCAAGGATATACATTAAAGTTTCATAAATAAGGTTGTGAGATTAGAATAAAATATTCAAATGAGTTGATTGCAAATGCTCAAAGGACAGGGAACAATGTGTATGTATTGTCAGATATCTTCTTAAAGGCACAATTAAAGGATACATTCAAAGATTGACAAGAGGAGTTGGGAGTAATTTTTATTACTTCCTATCATTGATGTTTAGCATCAAGTGAGGGGGAGCTAAGTGTTAGATCTAGGTAGGACCTTTGCCATTGATGTCAAAGGGGGAGAATATTAGGTATAGGTACAGGTGCAAAAAATAGGTACAGGTTGCTATAATAAGGGAGAGTTACTGTATGTTTTTAGATGACAGTATGTGTAGGTGATAGGATGTGGTAGTTTCAAGATTGAGGTTTCCATCAATGACAAAGGGGGAGATTGTTGGAAATATTTTCATTGATGTCAAAGGTTTAGCATTATTAGTGATAAAGGCCCCATTGCATTTAATGTTGTTTGTAATAAATATATCTTGGCTAATATGAGTTAATATTTATTTAATATTAATGAATATATTTTTGGTTGTATATGAGACAAAAGAAGGGCCCATGGAGAAGTTGAAGAGCCATGGGATAAAGACAAAAGAAGGATGGGATGCATTTTCCCATGAAGAGTCATCTTGGGGAATACCAAGAGTCACCAAGTGAAGAAAAAAGAGTAAGGGTGAAATTTCTCATGAAGGAACACTTTAAGGAATACAAAAATTCACCAAGATGAGGACAAAAGATGGAAGGATGTTTTTGGTCATGAAGGGTCACCACATGACTTTTCAAAGGCTTGAATATGAAGGGTCATACAAGTTTGGCACCATTTTCCATGAAGATTGAAGGGTCACAAAGGGGGAAGGCCAAAGGTCATTTGAAAAGCTATAAATAAAGGCTTGAGAAGCTATTTGAAATATGGGAGATAGAGGTTGATTTGATATTGTAATATCTAGCTTAGAAGAGCAATTGTGAGAGATGAATATGATTTGTATTTGTTATATCTAGCTTAAAAGAGAAAAGGTGAGAGAGAGGAAAGAGATGTTGTATTGATCTATCATTTGTTGAGATAGCAACATTGAGAGATAGGTGTGTGGTATACACAAAGGGGTTGGTGCTCCTATGGGTTGGTGCTCATGAATAGTAACTAGGTTGGTGCTCGACAAATTGGTGTGTTGCTCTTATGGGTTGGTGCTCATGAATAGTAGCTGGGGTGGTGCCCGACAAAGGGGTATGATGTTCCTGCAAGCTTGGCTTGCAAATATTGTTTGGGTTTGTGCTCATTCATATACTTGAGATTATTCTTTGTGGTTTTTCTCACATTGGGTTTCCACGTTATATCTAGTGTCTCTCTCTATCTTGTGTGGTGTTTATTCTTTGAGTTTTATTGCATATCTTGAATGTTTGATTAAGTGAAATTTGATTAAAGGAAAGTTTTATAAGATATATGATATACTGATTCACCCCCCTTCTCAATATATCCCGTTCTTAATAATAATAATAAAAGGACCAAGCCAATACAGTTTGAACTTGCCTTTATGTTTTTTTTAGTTGTGGTATTCTTTTGGTTCTCTTTTAAGGATAAGATCACCAAGTTCAAAGTCTCTATGATTTATGCACTGATTATAGTGGCTTCAGAGTTAGTTCTGATAGGCCTAGAGATTATTCACCACATTCATGAATTTCTCATCAAGTAGTTCTAGCTCTTGCAGGTGAGTTGCTCGATAGTCATTATCATCTAGAACATGCTTGAAAGAAATACATAGAGAAGGTAACTCAACCTTAATGGTTATAATGGATTATATAACATAAAAAAGTGAGTATGGAGTGGCTTATATTAGTTTGTGGTGATGTTTATGGTATGCCTAAAGGGCATGCAATATCTAAAGGTCCCAGTCATGACCAACATCATTAACAATATGTTAGAGAATGTTAATAATTATTTTTTTGATGCTTTGGGCTGACCATTACCTTAAAGGTAATATGCCATGGAGAATTTTTTTTGTATGTTATATTCAATACATAGCTTCTCGACATCCTTGTTCTTGAATTATCCTCCATTATCATATATAATTTTGGAGGGGATACCATAGTGTCAAATGAGATTATTGAAAATGAACTTGGAAATTTGCTTTCCAATCACATAAGTGAGGGGTATAGCTTCCACCCACTTAGTGAAATATCCGGTAGTAATAAGGATATGTTTATGGTCATCTGAGAAGGTGGGTTTTATCTTTCTAGTGAGGTCAAGGCCCCATGTAGAAAATGGCCATGGTCTCAACATTGGTTTCAAAGTTTTGGCCAGGGCATGAATCAGATTGGCACAACATTGACATTTATCTCACTTCTTCACATATGTAGCTAAATTTGCATCCATTATGGGCTAATAGTAACTAGTATGCAAGATATTTCTGGATAGGACTACCCTGTTAGTGTGGGCTCCACATACTACTTCATGAAATTCTTGTAATGGTAGTGTATATTCTATCAAAGTTAAATAATGAAGAAAAGTTCCATCAAAATTATGGTGATAAAGGGTTGATACTAGTAAGGCATAATGATTGGTTTGATAAATGAAGGATTTGGATTGTTTACGAGATACGTCAAGTGGAATAATTTGGTCATGGATATAGTTGTATATGTTTGAATACCAAATAGAACTAAGACTAATAATATCATAGATCATCATGATGGTTGAAGATCATAGATCAAATTATCGATGAGGAATTGATACTATTTAGCCATGCTTGTTTGGTAAATCAGGGATCCAATAGTAGCCATAACAACTATGGTTTTGTTACTTACCCTTGGTATATGTTCAAACTTAATGCTAATAGTCTATTATTTGAGAGTGTCATCCATGGCCTTATATGGTACTAGCTTGTCATCTTTGGTCTTAAAGTGGTTTGTAAACTGACTGATAACTAAATAAGAATCACCATAAACCTTGATATGAGATATGTTCCATTGTATTTATTGGAAAATTCTTGCAATAAGTAATTCATATTCATCCATGTTGGTACAGGGAAAGTTGATCCTGAATGATTTAGGGATTAAATCCCCTTATGGTGTAATAAATAAAAGGCGCATCCCTAATCCATGTGTAGTAAATGATCCATCAAAATATAGATTATAGTTATATTTCTTGAGAGGTGTGTCAATGATGGTCATTATGGATTCACGAAGAAATTGTAATGTGAGCAGTTATGTATTGGAAAGGGGTGCTTCAACAGGCCAATCTACAAGAAATTGCCCCTTAATGGATTTTTAGCCAACATACTCAATGTCAAACTCACTAAGAATCATTATCCATTTAACCATATAACCTTGTAAAGTTTTTTTATATAGTAGATAATTGAGTGGATCTAGTTTTTAAATAACCATGGTCTTTTTATTTAACATGTAATGTCATAGTTTTTGAGCTATAAAGACCATAGCTAAATTGGATTTTTTAATGGGCATATAATTATGTTCATATCTGACTAGTGTATAACTTAAATAGAACATGACATGCTCCTTTCCATTATCATTGTGCTAAGCCAAAAGTTCCCCTAAGGCATTTTCGATAGCTGATAGATACAATAAGAATGGTTTTTCTAGCATGGGAGGCAACAAAATAGGTGGATTTACTAGATAGTCATTTAATTACTAAAAATCTATCTAGAAGTGATCATCCTAGTGAAATGTGACTCCCTTTTTTATAAGATGAATAAAAGGATGGAACTTGTCAGCCAACTATGATATGAAGTGTTAGATAGATTAGATATTACCCTACAAACTATGGAGCTACTTTGAATTGGTCAATGGTGGCATCTGAGTTATGGCTTTTACTTTCATTGGATTGACTTCAATGCCTTGATGAGACATAATGAAGCCAAAGAATTTGGTTTATGTAACTCCAAAGACACATTTCTTAGGGTTTAGTCTAACTTTATACTCATGTGGTCTTTTATTTATCATGTGTAGTACCACTAAATGATTGGCCCTAGTCTTTGAGTTGCCAAGAATGTCATCGACATAGTATTCAACAATGTCATGCATCATATCATGAAATATGATGCTAATGGATCTTTGGTATGTGGGCCCTACATTCTTAATACTAAATGACATACCTTGGTAATAAAATGTTCCCCATAGAGTGGTGAATGTTTTTTTGTGCTAGTCTTGTAGTGTTATTCTGATTTGGTTGTACCCTGAAAAGCCATCCATTAGTGAAAGCATTTCATAACCTATTGTGGAGTCAATGGTCATGTCACTATTTGGAAAAGGAAATTCATCCTTTGGGAAAGCTTTTTTTATGTCATAGAAATTAGTAAAATTTTTGATTCCTTTTAGATTTAAATTGACTGGCATAACATTTGATATCCACTCTTAATAGTCAATCGATCAAATATATCCTTCTTCCAAGAGTTTTTCCAAATCTTTCTTCACTTATACAACAATGAAAGGATACATATTTCATAACTTTTATTTCACTAGTTTGGCATCAAGATGTACTACAAGGTGGTGCATAACTAAGGTGGGGTCCAAACATGGCATGTCAAAATAGGTCCATGCAAATATATCTAGGTGTGCCATTTGTGAACATAGGAATATGATAAGGAGAGATTAGTATCATGTTAATGCATGAAATCAAATCCAAATAAAACACACTAATGCTAACACCTTATGCCTAGATTTTAGGGGGATTTTAGTAAGGAAAAACCATTGTCAAAACACAACTAGAATGTAAGAAATAAAATTTCTCACCTTCCTTTAATTCTTTAAAGGCTCTCCTTGTTGGTTTACTCGACTTATACTTCAAAGGTATTTAGAAATAGAGATTTGGCTATCCTTCACCTCATGTTAGCATCATTTGGCTTGTGGCTTTGGTTTTTGAAGCTTTTCTTAAGAATTTGGCATAGTAACACTAATATCAAATGGATTTTGAAATCATTTAAGCATTATAACTCTAAACAAAGAAAGCTTAAAATTTTGAGTGTGAGGCATTCTATCTATAGAATTTTATAATTGATCAGAATGAACCTAAACCATCCATCTCAAGATGAATATGTGTGGATAAGAATCCATTTAATTATGGAGGCTAAAATCAATAAATGACCTCATAAATATTTGGGATAAAGAGGTATTAAAGAGGCATGGGTTATTTAGATATTTGTGGTACTTATGGCTTGTAGATGCCACCCCATAGAATGATGCCACATGATGATGTAGTTATTCAATATAAATTTCCATTAATAAAATATTCGATAAGTTCCATGTAAAATTAACTTAAGCTCTTGATTTAAATTAATTAGCCTTAAACATGATTTATCAATTTTGGTGCAAATCTTGGAAATTGGTGCAAAAATTAATCAAGATAGTCAAAATGTCATATTATTGGGTCAAAATTTGATTAGATTGGAATCTGAAAGTGATGTTAGATGTGTTGGAGTTGTTAATCCATTTAGGGTTTTACCAATACAAAATAACAAAGGCACATGTTTCGTGTAAGAAATTTGATAGAAAAGAGCAATCCAGAGCACCCAGGTCTAAAAATGTCATTTTGAATTGAAATGATCAGATCAAAGGTAGTTATCTCATAAAATGCATTACCCCATTTAGGGATACATTGGCCAAAATCGGTACTTGTATATAATAGATTCAAATCATTCAACATGTTTTAGTACTTTTATCCTAAATTGTACATTTTGGTAGAAATTAGTCTAAATCTTGGTTAGAGGTTATTTATGGTCACTTTTAGGTGTCTACTTTTTGTACTCAAAGAGTAGTACTCAAACATGTTTACCTTAATGATGATATAAAACAAGAACATTCATCAGACAACACTCTTACACCACTAAAACAACCTTGAAAACAACCAATAGAATAATCATTAGGTTGCTTTTAAATTCTCTCTAAATAGAAAGAAATTAGGTTTCCTTCTTGTCACATCAAGCACACAAGATCATGTCTCATAGACCATTCACCATCACCATACATATTCAACAAATTCACCTTGACATAAAATAACATCAATGACAACACTTCTCAATAAACTCCCCCTTTGTCATTGGTGGAAAAACATTCTTCAATCTGATCACTCTCATCTTCCCTAATCTGGTCAATCTCCCTTATTGAACTTTCTCCCTCTTTGACAATAATAACAAAAGGTCTTCCAAAAACTACCATTTAAAACCACACTTTCATAAAACATAAGTTATAAAGCATTATAGGAACATGATCCCCCTTACTCTATGCATACCTTCTTCAAATGAACCTAGATTATAAGTCCACCTTTCAACATAAATCGAGTTCATTCAACAACTTGAATAACTCCCCCTCAAATCAAGTATCCACCATGTTTTTTCTAATTGAAGAGTGTCTCCATGAATCCTAATGGAGTCACCTCTTTCCATAGGGTAGTAAAACAACACAAGCTTAAATATTCCTAGATTTTTATGTTCTCACAAGACTAAATATCCTTTAGTATCCTTTTAGGCTTTATTGGCACTATAGGCTTGACTTATTCATCAACCATTTGATCATCAATATGAGCTGATAATAGACATTCCTAACTTGATTTCACATCTAAATTATGCTATATCACAATAAATAATACTTTTGAGTTTATAGATTGAGCATGAATCATATTTACTATCTTTGGTTTCCATACATTCATTTGCCTTCTTTCTTGCACTCTAGGGGTTCAAAACTCCTATTTTGACTTGATGAACTTATAAATCTATTAGGACATAATGTTTCAATGTGTCCTAAATTATGATAACTTTACAAAACAACTTCATACATACATTTTTAGTGATGTGAACTATGACTCATAAATTTAAATGAGTACTCATTCTTGGAGGGTCTTCTACACTCTTTTGCTCTATGACCAAATTTAATACATACAAACTAGTAACCATTGAATGAACTAGAATAACTCATAGCATTAAGCTCTTTGAAAGGTATTTTCATGTTGACCTTCTTGTCTTCAATAGCCTTCTCCTTGACTTGAGCTACCACCTCTTGGTCTTATTTAGAAATAAGACATATCTTATCACTTAAAGACTTTTGACTACTCAAAATGTCATATAAAGCATTAGTACTCTTTTCAAACTTCATAAATGTCTTCAAATTTCTAGATGTTTGATCCAACTCATATTTTAGGGATTATACTTCAATTTCATACATGGTGTATTCTTCCTCTTTAGCCTTTAAGCTTGTATTGACTATCTCCATATGTGCTTCAATTTGATTTATGATCTCATTATACTGATTGAAAGTGTTACTCAGTTTCTCCTCAAACAAGCCAATCTACTCATAATCCTCAACTAATGATCTTAGTTTGTGACTGTTTCTTCTTTGGAACTTCAACTCCTATAGGGTACTTATCAATTCTACCTCAAGGTTCACTTCAGCACCGCCTTCATCAAATTTTGCATCAACCATCATACCTTTCCTATTTGATCAACCCTCATTGTCTGATTCTATGGCCATGAATAAGGTTTTATTATTATCATGTTTAGGTTCATTACTTCCATCATCACTATTATATGTACTTGTGTCACTTACATCAGATGAGTTATTATCTTCTTCGGTATATAAACTTCTCTTTTTATTTAATGACCTTTTCCTATCTTCATACTTCCTAAAATATTTCTTGTTCTTGTCAAGCTTATAGACTTTCTTATCATCTCCATGATCTTCATCATGTAATTTGTCATGCTCATTTTTATCCTTGTTAGGAAATTTGGATGAAAAGTGACCAATCTTACCATAGTTAACAAATTTGAAAGGAAACTTAACCTTGTACTTACCAGATCCAAACCTCAACTTCCTAACAAACATGGATATTAATTCATCATCATCAACATTTGAACATTCTTCATTATTAAACCTTCTGGATTTTGAATTATTCTCAAATTTTAAATTTTATTCCTTCTTAGGACGTCTTCCTAAAATTTTTTCATCTCATAATAATTTAAGATGCCATGAAGCCCATCCATTTCAAACATGTCCAAAGCTTGCATCTCTTCTATTACAGACACCTTAGAATCAAACTTAAGAGTTAGTGATATCAATACCTTTTGAAAAACTATAGATTATTTCACTTCATCTCCTAATACTTTAATGACATTTATAACTTCATCAACCTTTGACATATAAGATGAAATTATTTCATCTTCATTCATTTTTAGACGTTCAAACTATCTCCAGTAGGTATACAAATTATCCATATTCACCTTGGTGTCTCCTTCATAAAGAGTCTTCAATTTGTCCCATATCTCTTTGGATAATACATAGTTCATCACCTTCACAAAATCTACCTATGATAGGCCACAAAGAATGGCATTCATTGCATTAGAGTCATTTTTACTAGCCTTATTACCTATTGCATCAGTTGGTGGAATAAGAGAAGCACTACAGTCATCCAAAAATGATTTCCAAATATCATGACCTTGAGACATAAAATATATCTTCATCTTGATGTTGAAAAAGGTCTAATTAAATCCATTAAATAACAAAGCTTTACTTGTAGATAAACCACCTTAAACTTGTTGACTATCTAGCCTTGCTTCTAGGATCTCTTTTAGCCTTTTAGACTTGCTTCAAAGGACCAAGATCTAATACCAAATGTTGGAATCAAAATAATTGATAGGAGGGTGATGAATTAGTTTTTAAAAACTTTCTTATCAGTTTCACTTATGCAATGATAGGCCATTCAAACAAGCATATAGATCTAGCATGCATAAACACCTATCCACATAAGCATGAAATACAAGAACACATAACATATGTGTGAAACCTGCAATGTGGTAAAACCCAATGATATATGCAAATGGACTATATTATTATAAGACAAACACCAAATTTAATAAAGCACCCACTTCACATGGATCACCAACCCTAACTAGATAAGAACCAACTTACAAAGAGGAAATAACCCCCTATATATCTCAGCACCAACTCATCCAAATAATCACCTTTAAGACACATTATTTCTAAACCAACTGATGATGATCACCTCTTCATCTCTTCACACTCTTATCCTTCTCAAACTATCTTCTAGGCTCCTTCATTCAAATAGGTCTCTTCAAGATTGACTATGTCATATGACCTTGATCTTCATATACATAGCCTCTATAAAATATTCATCATATATACTATATACTATTTGAATGGTATAAAAGACATAATTCTACTCTATAATATGTTATTTTTATATGCTTACCATCTACACACCAATAGGCCTAAAATTTCCTTATATTTATACAAGTCTCTTGTTCATGTCCTTCTTGGTCAACCAAACACCCTTGCCCTCTTAGGTCAGACATGTAATAGATCTTATGAAATCTCATAAACATTTATAAGGTTTTTTTTTCAGTCCCTTTAGGACTTACATACCTCAATTAGGCCTTATTTCATCTTTAGGTCTCATGGAGACCTAATCTCATTAGGTCTATTTTAGGACACATTACACTTTCCATTACTTAGAACACATTCAAACACCTCAAACTAAAGGAAAACATAATTTTACATTCATATATACCCATTATAATGTCGTTTAGGCTCCATAATAATTTTTAAATCCAACAACCACTTGAAGCACACCATTTGAACTATTCACAATTAGACCTATGCATACCATAAAGTCTATCTTGAATAAATAAAGCATAAAAACAATATTTATAAATAATCATGGAAAAAAAATCACATATAAATAATCTAAATGACATAAAAATCATCACCATGTGATTTAAACTTCACAAATCAAGGTATATAGGCTCAAAATCTTCTCGACAAAATGATCAGTCTGAACTACCAACTAGTTTCAAAACATAGTCATGGAAAATTTAACTTATAACACTTGAGATAAAAAAATAAAGGAATTAAAACTCATTAATATGATATTAAAACATACTTAGAATAAATTAAAACAAAAATATCATAATATCTAATGTAAACTATTGGTATTGTAAACCAATTTGTTGACCTTTCTCAGAGACCTCACTCAACTAGTCAAGCCATTTTAGCTTCAACATTTTCACTAATTTTACCTAGTAAAAAGACTTATAAAAAGAATTTATAGTAAATAAAAGTACAAAATATAAACACCATGTAAATTATTTTCTTTAACTCAGTTCATAGAGTCTCAAACTCATTATTGCAACTTGCTTACCTAGAACCACTAGTTGCCTTGAAGCATAGTCATGGTGATAATGACCTTTAACATCTATGTAACCAATTGAAAATAATTATGATGAATTTTAATGATATTAAGATAAAATTTTACCATTTTTAGATATAAGGATAACATGTTCAAATGTAAATATTAGTCTTTCAGACCAATCTCATAATCTTGTACCTCACTATCTCACCTAAACCAAATAGGTCAACTTATGAGCAACCTTTTCATCATATAAACTAACCTATACAAATTTTATCCACCATGAACATGTACTAAAAGTATAAAAAATGTCTCCATGTACTTGGATTCATCCATATTCCATGATAACATATCCTTAAACATCTTCTCATTATTACCTGGGTTTTTTGCTATTTTCACCATTAGGTTTATTAGTGATTGGTCAACTTGGATGACCGGTTTATCACCCCTAAGGTCTAGAATATATGTAGGAAACACCATATACACAAACTAAAGGTATCAATATTTATCATCCATCTATTTATCAAATTTGACCTGGTCAACTCTAACTATTATAATAATTTTATGAGAAATTAACACTTTCTTATAGGGTCTACTCACACACTTGACAAACCAATCACACCTATAGTTTCTTGGGAGATTTTAATACATGATCAAATAGTTTTTATATTCATTTTAGACCATTATAGGCTATTTTGAACAAGATCTTTCACATCAGGTCATTATTAGGGTTTTAGAGAGGGTTAACACTATTTCTAGTGTTAATGATTGTTCATAATGGACTAACCCTTATTTCCAAGAATAATGCATGGATATATTTTATAAGACCTTACCCATTTATATTTAATATCTCAAGTTCCCATGTAGAGGTTATACATGATAATGAACACTTGAAAGTCTTTCTCAGGTTGAGAACCCTTCATTTATGGACTCGAGAGACCTCAAAACCACCTTTCATGCCTTTTATTGAAAACCATAACCTAAAACCTTGTGAAAATTATTTAAATAATATACCATACCTATTTCCTTTCTTGTGTGAGATAAAACATATTGAAATATGATCATGACCCCTCATTAGGCCACACTCTCTCTTTGCTCTCTAGACATTGACCTATAAATCAAATTAGGATTTGAAATTAACCTTATAACTATTCGTCCATGTGATCCCCACCACACTTACATGCTCAAAAAAAATATCTCATGCTCAAATAATGTAAAACATACTTCATATGCCTTGATAACAGATCATGATGCCTCATTAGGTTAAGAAGGGTCTAGAAGTGGTCTATTTTCATATTAGGTTAGTATGTCCTACCCCTACAAGCTCTCCTTAAGACTCACATGAGTTCTATAATTAATCATATACATGTTAAATCAACTTCATGTATCCTCTTATGACTATATTCATCCATATCACCAAGACTCCATGCTCAAACCTTCTCAATAAGACTTTACAAGCTATGACTAGTGCCATGACTAGGCTTCTCAAGCACTTGAATCTTGAAAACTAATATTTAAACACCCTTTGATGCTTCTACACCTTGATCACATTCCATACATGCTCTTTAATATTGTCATACCTCTTCATTTTCACCATGTACATGCTCATGATATGACTATGCTTGTTATGACTAGGCTTCTCAAGAATATTTGTACTCAAATACTATTATTTAAGCATGATTACCTCAATTATGATATCAAAAAACAAAATTAATTAGAGAGAATTATTACACCACTATAAAAACCTTGACAACAACAAACATATAATCATTAGGTTTCCTTAAAATTATCTCTCAACAGGAAGACATTAGGTTGCCTTCTTGTCACATGACTTCCTTGTCACATCAAGCACATAATCTCAATTCTCACAGACCATTCACCATCATCATGCATCTTTACCAAATATGCCTTGACATTAGTTACATCAAAAAACATCAAAATTGGCATCAATGACAACAATTCTCAAAAATTAAGGGTGTAATCTAGTCTAATCTAAATATCTTGGGGCTACTTTGATGATCTCATATTAATAATTTTAGATGTTTGATATATGTGTAGTGGTATCTTATAAAATTTAATATACCTATAAGGGTCAGATACCAATTCAATGGATATCATTCCATATATAACCTGATTTTATTTTAGGCTCATGACAATATCTAGGTTATAGTCCACATCTATTAAATAATCCCTTTTATCCTCATCTATGACTTGGGTTTCAAATATTCTTGTATTATTGAGTAATTATAAAATATGTTGGTTATCCTCAAATACATGGAATTTTATGCCATTATCTAAGATTGAGGTAAATGGGAATAGTTCAATAGATAACTCATGTAACCTTGTGTCATCCAAGAGTGTTAGATTTATATAAGCAATTACTAATGAATCATCCATGTGGTTTTATTTTATAGGAATAGGGATTGCATTGAAATCACTAAACATTTCTAGGAAATCCCATGAATTATTCTTGTATTGCATCAAATAATATAATTTGCATTAGAACCTACTCTAGAATTTGTTCACTAATGTTTCCAGCCTTGAGATGTTTTATACCTCTAAAGGGATTCATGGGATTGAGTGTTCTAAAAAGGAAAGTGGGGGATAATGCATGGGATAAAATATTCCATCATTAATTTTAGGAATGATGCTGGTTTAATCCAAAGATTGAGTAGGTTAACCTTTTATACTCTAAGAGTCATGAATATTACCATTAAAATTTCAAGATATGTGCAATTGAACTTTAAATTAGTTATCAGTTAAAGTATCTTTTGGTCATCATTTGCTATTGAGTAACACCTTAAAAATTTCTAATGCAAGGGATAAAATTTGGATTCTAAAATAAACATCAAAATCAAGGTAAGGTAGAGTAGGAAATAGTGTTTCCAATCCTAGAAAGAGATAATGCTTCAAGAGTCAAAATAAACAAGAAAATCAAGGTAAGGTAGAGCAGGAAAGAGTGTTTCCAATCTTAGAAAGAGATAATAGTTCAAGAACTAGAATAAGTTCCCTTCTACAATTATACCACTGTGTGATGATTTTATCCAATGGTTATGACTTAATTTTATACAAAGCGGAGAAGTCTAAGGAAATGAGAGAAATTGATTAATTTATAAACCATTCACAATATATCAATATTCAAGAAGCATATAGTAAATAACACATAGATTCTTCAGACTTATTCTATAGATTAACATAGACCAAAGATATTTCAAAGAAAAAAAGGGTTTATGAATGGTTTAAAACATCAGAAAACATTATAACCACTACAATCATTCAGTAACAAATCATTAAGTCAATTTATTAACATTAACATGTATTAAAGAACTAAAAATAGTTTATAATCTTTAATAAATAAATAAAAAATTGTAGAAGGTGAGAAATAACTATTATCTCTCTAGATAGCACCCAATAGAGATCAAATTTATCAAGTCTAACTCATATCTATACTAATATGGGAATGATTTAAGGATGTGGGATACTAATATCTAGATCAGACCTCTAGATTTTGATGAGGCTAGCTCCTCTGAAATATATATTTTAGGATAAATTAATAAACCTACTAATGTTGGGGGTGAAAAGAGTAAGGAATAAATTTAAAATGAAACCCATCTATGATGGTGATGCACTTGAATATTCATTGATCCTCTATAAGCTATGAAAGGTAGAAAAATACACATAAATTAAGATTAAATAATTTGTTAAAATAAATCTCTCAGATCATTCATAAACATTAGTGATTCACAAGGTGGTTTGAAATAAGCTTGAAGATTAAAGATGTGTGAATGGAGGTCTCTAAAGACACTGCATACTAACAATCTTCAACATAGTTTCTGTTCTTAACTCTTCAAGTGACCTATAAAGGATGAAACAATAGTAGTAGGTGAGGAAAAAAACTAAATAGGAAAATATTTATCACACTTATATGAAAATAAAAAATAAAATTACACACTAAAACCATAAATTAGTTTACAAAAAAACTCTTTTTATTGATTTCTAGTGCAAGTTACAATTTTTGCATAACATTCCTATATCAGCGTAAGGGTTGACAAAAATGGATTAAAAAGCCTACATATATAATAAATTTTTGAAAATATCTATCCAATGTGGCATGGAAAAGAGAAGGATTACTCTTATTTGAGTTAACTTAGACTAAATTCCTTTTACAATATTAAACAAAGTTTTCAAAATCTTCCAAGTCTTGAAAAATTAGCATGGCCTTCACTTTGGTGTTGAAATGGAGATGGTAGGCCCATATTTGACTATAAAATCTTATTTTAATGAAAATAAATACCATTCCTTTGATTAATGTCCTTTTAAAATATTAAATAAAGTTTAATAATCTTTCAAGTATTAAAAAATTTGCATGGCCTTCACTTTGGTATAGAAACAGAGGTGGTGGGCCCACTTTAACATGTCAACCATAATTGCATGATAATGCATGCCATTAATTGGATTATAAATACATATATAAGTTATTTTAAGCTGAAGTGGGATCCTATATTTCATGGAAATCATGAGAGGTGTATAATCTTATCAAAAAATCAACTAAAGCGATGTGAACTCAAAGACAAGTGAACTTTCACTTTAACTCAATTTGCATGAAGTAACACTTTTTTATTGATATGAGAATTATATATCCACTTAAAAAAAATATTAAATGTCAAAACTCCAAAATTACATCCTTCATACAAATTCAATTCCATTCTTTACTTACTTGATTGACCAATTAGGCTTTTTAGGTTAATTATGCCTAAAAGTCTATTTTATTGCATGTGATGACTCCATATAACCTACATAAAACTATTAAAACCTAAAAAAAATGTTATTTTATACCTATAATA
This sequence comes from Torreya grandis, assembly GCA_037957365.1. Classification (NCBI taxonomy): domain Eukaryota; kingdom Viridiplantae; phylum Streptophyta; class Pinopsida; order Cupressales; family Taxaceae; genus Torreya; species Torreya grandis. The sequence goes on along the minus strand of JARHVA010001253.1, from coordinate 1,938,132 downwards.
AACTCATACAACCACGATATGGGTGATTTTGATGAATAAACTCTTACCATTTAGTCAATAGGGTTGATTAAGTCCATTTTGCTCCATTTTTCTGTAGACTGGCTATTTTGAAGGAGCTAGTTGGGCCACTTCCAAGAATATTTTTGAATATATGAAAATTTAATGATTAATAAAAATTATTAGGATTAAAACTCCATGAATTATTTTTTATTTTACTATCTTGTAGCTCATTTTACATGCTTTTTTGTACAAAAAAACATGATTTATGCCATGTTCCATACATATACATATAAAATATTTACATTTATGGAATACTATATAATTTTAATTTATGTTTTAACATGTTTTCTTTTTATCCAATATATTTATATTTTAATAAAAATCACTTTTCTCAAAATTGGTCACTATCAGGGTTTTGGAGGGTTTTAGAGCTAAATCTTCCAAATGATGATTCATGAAGCATAGACCTCCAAATACAAAATTATTATCTTTAATGTGTATTATAGATATTCCCTAAAAATAATTTAAAATATTAGGTTATTTTTCAAAATTTAGGAGAAGATATCATGTGGATTAAATTTGTTAGTGGGGTTTTGCTTGCATTCTGGAATGCCTATGCTCTTAGAGATTATTAGTAAATAAAAACCCCTTAAAAAAATCTCAATTTTTCTTGAATTGTAATTAAATATGGTTCCATAAATAATGATAAGATATTTTTTAAAAAATCTTCATGTGGTGAAAGATATGAGCATCTGAACAAGTGGCTTAGAAAGGTGTTCAGAACTACATAATTTGAATTTTCTCCTTTGAATAAATTTTACTTATCCATATCTAAAAATATCATCATGGGACTTTTAACATGTCATAAAATCAACTTGAAAGTATCCCCCTTCTTCATAGGTAAAAAAATGCTCTTTTAGGCCAAAATATGTTGTTTGACTAGCTTGGCAAGGCTACTGATAGGACACTGGAAAGTTTTAGATTGTGGGGATTATAATCTGGAATTGAAAGGATATACTATAAATATTTATGGTGATTATTAGGGTTTTAACATCTTTATAATCATGGAAATGTAGAATCTCTGGATTATAACAGGCTTAGATTATACACAAAAACTAGGAAAACTTGTAGACACTGACACAAATAGACAAACTAACACAAATAAAAACTAGAAACAAAAACTAAGAAAGAAATAAAAAAACTAAAATAGAAAGTAATTAAAAATAATCTAAGTAAAATATCAAAATAATGAAAGGAAAGTAGATTATTTCTTCTGCTACTCACTTATTGAAATAACTCAAACCTAGAATAACTAACCTAAATTGACAATATTTCCTCTAGGATCAAATGGAAAGATATTTGGTCCACCATAGAGCCTTGAAACATGATTTATTCATTTTTATGACATCTTCTTATATATAGGATAACTTATATGTTCACATCTTCTAGATTATGTAATTAGGCCTCCTATCTCCACTCTCAAGTACATGGATTGAAGATATGGACCTAAGACCCAATCATCTTCTTCCCAAATTCTTCTTTATTGCATCAATAATACTAAATATACCTTAATCATAGGCTGATATTGATTTAAATTAGCTAGTATACTTGGATTGGTATATTCATTATGCTCCATTTGAAGTAGTGGCTTGTCAAAGTCTTCAACTTCTTGATAGGTATCCAAACTTGGTTGTAATACATCATTAAGTTCTTCTTAATGAACACCTATAATAGTAATTTTTATAAAATATTCCTCAATATCCATATGAGGTGGAGATGGACTATCAATCTTTGCACAAAACACTTTCCAAGTCATCCCAAAAGGCCTCTTCATCATGATCAACTAAGAGGACATGAAATTTATTTATAATCTTACCATTTGAAACATGTTGATCACATATTTCTAACCTTTTGATGGAGTCATATAAAATTTCTTGATCTTCTCCACTTGCTTCATCTTCATCTTCTATATAGAATGACATCTTAGTGTCCCACTAGACGTGCCAAAACTATTAGCTCTCCAAATAGCACCCAATAGAGATCAGATTGTTAAAGTCTGAATCATACCTAGACTAACATGAGAATGATATAAGGTTATGGGATGTCTATATCTAGATCAAACCTCTAGATTTTTACAATGTTAACTCCTCTAAAATATATATTTTAGGATCAATTACTAAACCTACTGATGTTAGGGTGAAAATAGTAAGGAATAAAGTGAAAATGAAACCTATCTATGATGGTGATGCACCTAAATATTGATTGATCATCTGTAAACTATGAAAATTAGACAAACACACACATATAAAGATTGAACAATTTGTCAACACAACTCTCTCAAATCAGTCATAAACATCAATAATTCAAATGGAGGTTTGAAATAAGGTTTCAAATTAAAGGTGTGTGAATGGAGGTTTTTAAATACACTACATACTAACAATATTCAACATAATTTCTATTCTTAACTCTTAAAGTGACCTGTAAAGGATGAAATCATCATAATAGGTGAAGAAAGGACCTACAAAATGAGATATTTATCACACTTATATGCAAATCAAAAATCAAAATTACACACTACAATCATAAATTGATCTATAAACAAACTCTCTTTATTGATTTCTAGTGCAAGTTACAATTTCTCCATAATATTTCTATACCATCCTAAGGGATGATAAAAATGTCTTCAAAAACATATGTATTGTTTCTATTAATTTCCAATCATTTTTTAATTTGGAAGGAAGTAATGAAATTAGTAATATAGTGTGTATAATAATACTTGATAAGGTGTGTGTATGATCTAGATGATGGTGGGAACTCCTCTTTGGCTCGGAAGGAATAACCTATAGATAAGAAAGACACTAGAAAATGGGTTCTTAGATGGATGGTTAAGTGGACTACCTAGTGTGAACTAGATCTAAGAAGTGTATGATTTTTAGGAGGCTACAAATCCACTATTTATAACATTTAAATTGATATAAATGAAAAAGGAAATTTTCATTCAATAAATTGAAAGTAAATGCATATAATATGAGATGAAAGTAAATTGCTTGTTAAATAAAATACTAAATATATAAAAAGTAGGTCAAAAATCATGCTAAGATAGTTGGGGTTAGGTTAAAAAAATCAAAAAAGTCTCTATGAATATGTAAAAACACAAAAAATAAGGTCTAGTTGGGGTTAAGGGGGTGAAAATAACTTATTATTTTTTTCCAAAGTGACCATCAATGGTTAGGTGAATTGTCAGTGGTTGGGCCAACCATCGATAGTTGAGGTGACCATTAATAGTTGAGCTAACCATTGGTGGTTACCTATATAATTATATAAATTATTAACAAAAGATTGTAGATTGGGTAATTAGGTAAATAGAGGTTTGTTATGTATCATGGGAATGGAATATAAGATAGGGATGGGTCTGATAGGGCAGGAAGGTTAGAAATGGAATATAATTCAAAGAAAATAAGTAAGAGATACCTAAAACTTTATGGTGGAAGTCTGAAGTAATTTGACCAGAGTGATAGTACTTTGGCATTTTGAAAGTGATTTTGATAGAGGTTTGGGTCTCTATTGATGCTTATTTCTTGATGAAGGGATGTTGGATAACTAGATGCAAGCTAGTTTGGATGTAGATTACTAGAGTTCTATATCCTTTTCACTTCCTACTTCTCTCCTTTTATAGGATGAAGTTACTAAATGTGTAGGAGGAAGTTAATAATTGGATAGAGGAAAAATTTACTATTTATGATGCTTTAAAATTGGTTTGCATCATAAAATATAAATTTCTAAATGTGCCATTCTTATCTCATACAATAGGTAATGCTTTAAAAGTAAGCTTGAAAGACTCAACCATCGATGGTTAGGCTAAGTATCAATGGTTAGGTTAACCATCAGTGGTTGAGGTTCTAAAGGAAAATGGGTTAAAAGGGGTGAATTAAAAAGTTAAGTTAATAAATTGATAAATGAGTTAAGTCAACTAGGTGGTCAACTAGCTTTAACATCAGGTAGTGGTTCCAAGCATTTCGACATCTAAAACTGTGTAGTTTTTGAATGTCTACATTTTCCCCCCTTTTATGTAGCTTTGGATTAACAAACTATAAAATAAAAAATGAAGATATTTTTGGTCATGGTCTAGTTACCCCATGTATGGGAGGAGGTATTCCCCCTCAAATCAAGTGTTGATGAAGTGAAGGTGAAATTAGGTCAAGGTTTGATAAATAGTAAATAGATTCACAAGGTGGGTGATACAAAATGGTTGGGTATTTGAAACACAAACATGTGCATAAAATGTGACTAAGTGTGATAATCTAGATCATATAAATACTTGTTAATGTTGATAAAAATAAGGTTAGGTTATAGGGAGACATATGATAGGATAACTAGGCCACAACATTGGTCATAGAAAATTGGGTCATTCCTAGAAAGTCATCTAGATAGGGTCAACATCATTGGTAGGTATCTAAGGTGTGAAGTGCTCCCAAAAAATAACATAAATGGTTTGGTTGTGTACAAGGTGGTGTGTATTTTAAAAGTGCAACATGGAAAGGTTGGTTAGTGTGGTCAAAAGGATCAAGGCAAAGTTATCACAAAACATGAGAATATTTTGGTTAAAAATAACTAACATTGAGGTGGACATGGTCAGATGGGTTGGTCAGAGAAGGTACTATCCAATGGGTCCAATTCTATTTTGGTGGAGATTAGGTGATATCCCAATGTTAGCACCTAGGTGGGGTGCATTGAAAATCTTTGAAAAAAGTTGGGGAACCTTAACCATCAATGGTTAGGGGTTTCTCTAGGGTTGACTATTGACAATCACCCTAACCATAGATGATCAGGAAAAACCTAAAAATACAAGAAGATAAAATTAAAATGTATCTTATTTTTTACTATTTTATGTTTGGTAATTTGTTTTCTAGGTATTTTGTAAGATTTTTCGCTTGTGTGGTGAGCTTACTGAGTTGATAATATTTGATTGGTTGATAGCATGTTTGAGGGTGGCCCAGATGGAGGGTAGATGAGGATACAATTGGGTGGTAGGATGACGAATTTAACCATGTCAATGATCATATAATGAGGTAATTTATGTCTTAAATTTTATAAGATAGTGTAAGTTATTAGATGTGGAAGTGGTATATGAATGTCTATGAATGATAGGGATTGGGGTAGGGTGTTGAACTAGTTTTGGAAAATGATGCCCTAGGTTAGGTTTTTGTGGAATTTGAGAAAATTAAGGGGGGAAAGTGATAGGTATAGGGTGTGTGGAGTTGGAATTTGGTTTTAGGATAAGTTTATGGAAGTAAATGTTGAAATTAGGATGTGTTGAGGAAGTTTGGGAGGTTTAAGGCTCGAGGGTCATGCCATCGATAATCACACATAGTGACCATTAGTAGTTTAACCTAACCATTGATGGTCAAACATGGGGAAAAAGGGTCCCTAGGGACCATCAATGATTCAAATAACCATCGATAATCGAAGGAAAGTGGTGTTATAAGGGGAGTTTCAAGACATTGTGTTCAAAGTTGGTAAAGTTATGTGAAGGGTTTGGAAAGTTTTCAAGTTTGGAAAATGGTAAATGGTAGGGGTTGCTAAAGTTTTGAAAGTTTATTAAAGTCAAGTGATGTCATATAGTTGTAAAATGTTTGATAAGTTGAAAAGATTTAAAGTGGTAGATTTATAAGGTGTGTAAAGTGGGAAGAAGGTATAAGCGATGTAAAAAGGTGTTACAAAGTTTGTAAATAAAAAGCTAAGAATTTGTGAAAGTGTGTAGTTAAGATGTGTGTGAAGTGGTTACATATTTGAATAAGTACTAATAAGGGTGGTATGTAAAAGTTCAAATGCAAGTTAGATAGGATGAGGGGTTGATGGGTAGAGTGAATAGAAGATTTTAGGTGTTTTTAAAAGAGTTTATTGGTGTGTTAGGTATATAACTAGAGGTTTAACTGATCTTGAGAGGTAAGAGGGTAGATGTAGGGGGTTATATTTGAAATGGATTGAAAAAGATGAATTTATATTGATAGAGAACATAACTTTAACAACTAAATAAGCATGTTAATGTTTTTTTATTAGAAGCCCATGACCAGATCTAAATGGGGGATGGAGTCCCTAGGATCTTTGTCAAGGTTAAAAATTGGATGAGAGATGATGAGTGGAGGCATATGGAGGAGGTGGGCCTAAGGGCCATGATAAAATACTAGCACTTGCCAAATGATGTGGCTATGATTGTGGCTCTCATCAAGTATGGGACCTAGTCATAAATACTTTCTTACTATCGATGGGGGAGATGATGATCCTCTTAGACGATATTTAATGTATCACATGGTTACCTATTCAAGGGGAGCTGATATATCATGTAGAGAGTGATGAGAGAGATTATTTTATAGACATGATATATGGAGTAGATCAGGTATAGGTTAGATATCATACTAATGGGGTTTGTTATGGGCCCTTAAATTAAAGGGCCCCAACAGATAGATGATTATTAAATATAATGATGATGGGGGTGTCTTGCTTCACATTACTAGATTTGATCAGTGACTGATTCCCATGTTTGTTGTTAAGAGTACTGGTGGAGATGTTGCTAGGTAGGACCATGTTTGGTTTTCCCCTCATGTTATTAATCTATATCTATAGGGAGATCTAGGCCTTTTAAGCACACTAGTGGTACATGATCAACATTGGGTTCATGCTCTATTTTTGTGCATACAAATACATATGAGTGTTAAAACCATTGGGGATTCTTTGGGATGTGTATGTGCCAACTAACTATAGGGTTAGCTTCATGAGATGGAGAGGTTAATATGCATTGATAAGATTTGGTGGTAGTGACAGAGATATAAAGTGGTTTAGAAAGGGTTTGGATGGTTTGGAGGTATGTGATGTAGTGTGGAGGCCATATCTGAGCTAGCCAAGTTAGGCAAGGTAAAACTACCACACATTATCATTATAGAGATAAAAATAGATATATGGTATGTAGGATGGTGAGATGAATCTTATCCCATTTGATTGATTGTGCAGATAGTTTGGACTAGTGCAAGGGATCCCACCAAATTATCCTAGATACATGAGAGAGGATGAAGCGTTCTTACTCTCAAAGTTATAGCCATAAGACATCATTTTGGACTAGGAGGATTTACTAGTGAGAGATCCTAGAGATGATGTCAATGATGTAGATGGATGTGCAACCTGTACCAAGCTAGATATGTAACAATAGATTTTAGATGGGGTGGTAGTGGTCAGTAGCCTATGGATGTGGATCTTGCTAGGGTACTAGTATAAGGTGGTGGACTAGATGAATAGGAATAGTCAACACTCAAAATAGCATAGGCCTAGATCATGAGATTATAAGGACAAATGGATACCTTAAAGGGGTAAGTTAATACTTTAATTAGTGAGTGTGATTAGGTGAGGATCTCTCTTGGGTTAGTGACTTAAGAGAGAGATTCATTGAGACAAAGGGTAGAAGTGGTTGTAACAATAGTAGGAGGACCACTTGACATAGTTCTGAGGATATGATACTTAGCCACCATTGAGGAGATGAGATATTATGAGGTGATGGTGATGGCATAATTTCCATTGGAGATGAGATATAGGGAATATATGGCTAACCTATCAAGTGGTATATCTATAGCTACTCTAGGATATTGGACCTCCACAGTCAGTCAGGTAGGGGTATCAAGGGGACCACCACCAGATGGAAGTATAGGTGTAGGTGCCAATGGAATGAGAGGGAGTGGTGCTTTAGAGGATTGAGTTTTATTTACATTGATGGATATTGTTTTGATTCCAACATGTGTGTCAATGACAAGATGTATATGAGTGAGAGAGACAGATATATTATTTCATGTATTTCCTTATTGATGTATATGATCATTATGTTGATTATATCGATGACATGTTGACATTTGATTATATTGATGACATGATTATGTTTTGATGTTTATAGATGTTTATGATACATATTTATTATGTATTTATGACATTTATTCATATTGATGACATAGACTAGATGTTTTATAATTATGATGATGAGGTGATGATGACTCTCAATATGTAGATTGATTTTTGTTGTTGATGTTTTGCTCATGTGATGATTATGATGTATTATAATGATGTATTTCATGGTGTTATGATGATGATGTTTATAAATGATGACATTAGTTTAAGGATGTGTGTTTTTAAATATGTAGATGATTGATTTGATTATGTTATCTTTGATGTTGTTCATATATGTATATGCTTTGTTCAATTTGAGTGCGGGTATACAATAATTTTGCATATACGATCATGGTTACTTTATATTTGTGACAAATTATTTGAGGTATAGATGTTGATGGTAAAGAGAATGATGACATAGTTCATAGATATACATGGTTATTTCATGGTTATGATGTGGTTTGCTTATAATGTAAATGGTAAATGGTATGATGATAAGATTATGGATATGTGATTTACTATTATCTCATTGGTTGTGATATTGATGAATGTGTATGATGTTTTTTTCCCCCATGATTTATGATACAAGATGTGTATATAGGAGGATATGTGAAATAGAAAATATGTTGGGTCTTGTCTTTTGATAAATATGATGTGATTTTGTATGTAAGGATGAGACGAAATGTGGTCTATTATTAGAGGTTTGAATGTGATATTTATGCATGTGTACGATGTGTTTTGATGCATATATGGGGATTATGTGTTTGTTTATGATGATGGATAGGATGGTTTTGATTTTTATTTTGTGTATATATGATGAATGTATGTTTGATGTTTGCTTGTGGTGCATAGATGGGATATGGCTCATAATGTTGTGAGGCATATGGATTAATGTTGTGATGAAAATGATGTGTTAAATTTTTAGATATGATATGTGATATTGGGATATAATGAAGATACATAAATTTGGTATAGGTAACAAACTAAATATTGTACAAAGATAAAAGAATCATGAGACATATCTATTCATGAATGAATAAGTATAAAGTAAGAAAGGCATGATGTCTCCATTGCTAAGGATCTAAAAAAATTGAAGTCGGATTGGCTTAATGAAAATAAATCTTTCAAACACTTCACATGAGCATGTTGTGATAAAAGATTAGGGTATTGGGATCACTTTGTGTCAATTAAGCTCATATTCCATTTATTTTTAGAGAGTTTTAAGAATGAAAATTAGGTGATAGGTAGATGGGTTAAGGAGAAATAGGTGACATGGTAACCTGATGTGGGTTAGCTTGCCCCTTATATAGGTGACCAAGAAAATATAATAGACAAATCCATGCCTTAATATAATGAGTAGACTGATCGATCTAATACCATATGTGAAAGATGATTGTAGTTTGCTTACTATGATTTTGTATTTTTTATAGATTAGTGAAGATGATCGATGTAGGAAGGTTCAAATATTTGTTTTTTGATAAACTTTTTTTTAGCCATCCTTCAAAAGAGTGGTCTAAATATGGATTTTAATAGCTATCCTTCAAGGGATTAGTCTATCTTTAAGAAATTTAGTTGTTGGGAAGTTTTCCTTCAAGGGAGTAGTCTAAAATGCTAGAGATATGGACCTAAGTGATATTTTGGGGGCCTAATTTTAATTTGAGTTCTAGTTTTAGACATGGACAACTTTATTTAGGCTTAGAGTTCTACCTTATGGAGGTAAGACTTTTTAACATAAAAAGTTAATGATAGATGAGTGAAAGTGGAAAGGACAACTAGTCATGGGATTTCATCTGACTAGAGACAAAAAGTATCCATGAGAACCATGCCATGGGTAGATCCATAATATCCATACTTAGGATTAGGATGTAACTGTGACATATAATCACATGGTCCTATGTTGTAATCAATTTTCCCTAAAAGTAATAGGGATAGGTAGATGAAAGGAAGTGAAAATATCATAAAAAAAGGGATGAGCTTAAGTTAGACACAAAGGTGAGTTTGATCCTTATTTTAAAAATAAAAAGGATGTAGATACGAAGTGTTGAGAGGCTTAGGTTCTAGTTTACCTTCAACAGAAGATAAAAGATAATCCCTTAATCCATACTTATGGGCTATAATGTAGGGTCCAAGCTAATTGAAAGTAAACTTACCTTTTTAAATTTTTTCCATATTAGTTACATGTTGGTTTTCCTTAAGGATGAGGTATTTGATATTGAATTCTCACTCTCTCAGATGTTGGTTGTAAGCATGCTTGATTTATTTTTGATAGACATGAAGATGATTAGTGTTATGAGGTAATGTTCATCAAGGAGTTCCAGATATATGAGGCATTCTTGATGATAATCTCTCTCCAAAATGATGTCATGAAAAGATATGCAAAGAGAAGGAATATAGAATTTGAGGGGTAATACTACCTCTATTCTAAAAATAAGAGAGAAATGGGTAGCACATGAAGAGGTTTGAATGATAGTACAATAGGCTCATAAAGAAAAGGGAATGTGCAAATGCCAATCCCAACTTGAATCACTTACTACTTTGATCAACATGTTTTTGAGGATTTTGTTAGAGGCTTTTGCTAGTCCATTTAATTGTGGATGGTAAGGTGAGGAAAAGCTTAATTTGATGCCAAAAGAATCATAAAGGGATTGGAATTTATTATTTTTATAGGATTTACCATTATTAGTGATTATCTTATGGGGAACACTAAAGTGGTAGATGATATGGTGATTGATGAAATTAGTAATATTTTCAGCTTTGGTGGAGATAAGAGGGATGGCTTCCACCCTCTTAGTGAAATATTCACTAGTGGTAATAATAGATTGGTGTTATTGTGAAGAATGAGGATTAATTTACCTGATAAGATTAAGACCTCATTATCAGAAAGGCCAATAATCCTTGGATAATGAAAAGCCATGGGCTAGTGTATGATGTAAATTATCATGATGTTTACATTTGATACACTTCTTTACATAATCACAATAGTCTTGATTAAGGGTGTGCCAATAATATCCCAGACTAAGGATACATTTAGCGATGACTAGGCCACTAAAATTCCTCCATAGATTTTATCAAGTGTTTCCTTGATAACAAGGAAAGATTCATAACTAAAAAGGAAAAAAATAAGGAGACCATGAAATCCAAATTTTTAAATTATTCCCCCTAGTATGGTGTGACAAGAGGTACTCTAAACAAAATCTCTTCAGGCATTCTTTGAAAGTCTGGGAGGAATGATGCCAGGGTTAATGTAGTTAAAAGTATGGTCATACCCAATGTTGAAAGGAGATTATCCCATACTAAAAATGGTAGGAAGGTCAGAATTGATATATGAAGGTGTGATAAAATAATTAATGGTGCAAAATATTTTAGAGTCAGTAGGTTGAGATGGGATTTAGGAAGCAAGGGAAGCTATTGTATCTGTGAACTTGTTGATAGAGCATGAAACTGACTAGACAAGGTAATTATTGAGTGATGCTAAGAGTACATATATGAGTTATTTATATTTCAATAGGACATATTTTTTACATTGATAAGATCCATTGACCTTGTTTATCATAAGTTAGGAATTGCCAAAGATACTAATTATTTTGACTCCCAAAGCTAGAGTGGTTTGGAGTCCTATGACCAGGGCTTCATACTCAGCCACATTATTGGTGTATTCTAAATCAAGTTTAAAGGAAAGGGGAAAAGGTTCACCATTAATAATAATAAGAATAACTCTAGCACCCCCCACCATGTTGGCATTTGGAGATATTGAAAAACATAGTCATTTGATAGGTGGATTCCTCTTGAGAAAGAGTTACAATGGACTCATCTAGAAATGCAAAGGGAAATAGTTGATTGTTTGGTAGATGAGATTTAGCTAATTTATTAGTTATCACTTTCCATTTAATTTTATTTTAATAAAGGAACTCAAGATAAAATTCACCAAGGAGCATGAGCCACTTAGCCATATGCTAGCTTTGGTATGGTTTAGAGTGTATGTACTTCAGTGGTTCAATATTAGTTATGACATAGGTTTTGTGGTAAAGAAGGTAATGATGAAGTTTGGAAACCAAAAATACTAAGGCAAGGTAAAGTTTCTCATGATGGGTATATTGAGTCTCATACTCTATAAGTTTGAAATTAATTTAGTAGATGGCTTGCTCCTTTTTTTATTCATCATGATGAGTGATCATTACCCTTAAAGAATGGTTCATGGTGTATATATAAAGGTAGAAGGGTTATCTTAATTGAGTGGGATGAGGATAGGTGGAGAGATAAGGTATTATTTTATTAAATCAAAGGCATGTTGATAGTCCTTGGTCCACTTAAAAGAAGTGTCTTTTTTGAAGAGATGGTGAAAGGGTTGACATCTATTTGATAATTGGGAGATGAAGTAATGAATGGATTAGAGCTTCCCCTACAGGCTATGGATTTGCTTAAGATTATTAGGAGGAGGCATCTCCAATATTGATCTAACTTTGGTAGGGTCTATTTTGATTCCTTGAATAGAAATGATAAAGCCCAAAAGTTTACCGGATAAGACCCTAAAAATGCATTTCTTGGGATTAATCCTAAAATGATAATGGATTATTCAATCAAAGATGATTGCAAGAATGGCTAGGTGATATTTATGGTGTTTTTATTTTATAATGAGATAATGCACTTAACATTATACAAGTTTATGGATGAGATCATTCATGAAAAATATATGTCATGGCATGTTGATAGGTTGCTCTAGTGTTCTTCAGACCAAAAGGCATGACCCTATAAAAAAAGGTCCCCAATGGGGTGATAAAGGAAGGTTTATGTTGATATTTAGGGATAATCAATATTTAATTATATCTCAAGAAACTTTCCATGAGGGATAACATCTCACGGCTAATTTTAATATCAATAAGTTGGTCAATATTGGGCAAAGGGAAGTCATCCTTTGGTCAAGCGAGGTTAAGATCATAAAATTTGATGTAGAGGTAAAGTCATCCTATGGGTTTTGTGATGGGAATAATGTTAGAAACCCATTTTATATAGTCAATTGGCTTAATGAATTCAATGAATAAGAGATGTTGATGTTCTTCTTTGACTAGAAGGGTGATGTGAGGATACATCCTACAGAGCTTTTACTACACTGTCTTCACTTTAAGATGGGTGAAAATGTTGTGGAGGGAAATATAAGGGTAACTTAAAAGCATATCCTGATAGGACCAAGTGAATGATATGTTAAAGTCATAAAATAAAGAAGGGTAATCTTGTTCCTCCATGGAATTTAAGGATTAGCTAATTTTGATGATATAAGGGTTATCCTAAGTACCCAAGTTGACAACAATGGTATATTCATTAAACATGGTTTGGTTCTCAAGAGGAAGGGATTTATGGATAAAATAATCCATTGCATCAAAGTAGGTGATAATGGAATCATCATCCTAATGTTGGAGTGTATTGATCATAGGGGAATCATGCTCAATCATTTTAGGATGAATGAGAGGAAGGGTTTTAGTTTGACCACCCTTTTGATAGGTCAAGGGGCCCAAACTAATGGTGTTGATAAAAAAAAATTATATGGGATGATATCAAAGTCTTCAGACTTTGATGGAGATGGTGTTCATGAAGATGGGACATCCTCTTTGATGGTGGTGGTGATGGGTTTTGGTGAGGTGGGTTCTTCTAGTGGTACGAACCCAAGGATGAATAACTTAAGATGTTTTTGATTTTTTATTATAGGTAGCTCATGAGGTCCCTATTCATAAAGGATGAGATCATATCCCTTCTAAGCACATATATAAAGGTAGGCTTTAGAAAAGGCTAGTTTTTTGAGATAAGATAAGTTAGAGGTGAATGGTCAGATGGATGAGCTAATGATAGGTGAAAGAAGTGGTTGATCAAGCCCCCTATAAATGAAATTTGTTTAATGGTTGGGAAGCCTAAAATGGGTGATGGTTCTAATTTTGGGATCATAAGAAGGGTCATGTTTGAGGTTATCATACTCTTAGGGAATAGGGAAAGCATCTAAGGATAAAAGGAAATATTCCCCAAGGGAGAGATGTTGAAACATAGATTCTAAGGGGTCCTCTATGGGATTATAAGAACAAGGGATAGATGAGATAGTCAAAGCTTCATCACTATTGTGAATGGGAGTGTTGTTGGTTTTAGTTGGATTTGAGGTGGTGTTATGAGTAGTTAATGGAAGAGGAATAAGAATGTCATTAGGTTGATATGTCATGTTGCAAGTGGAAAAATGACTAGGGTCAACTTTGATGGTAAAAACTTGACCCTCATGTTCAAATTTTACACATTGATGTAAGGTAGAAGGGACACAACTCATGGCATATATCTAAGGGCATTCAACTAACACATTATATTGGAACTCACCCTCTATAACATAAAATAGTTTGGGAATGGTGTGAGGTCCCAACCAAATATGAAGGATAATTGTCCCCAAGGTAGTGGTCATGGTATCATTGAAGGAATGAAGAACCATTATGATTTCTGACATGATGTTCTTGGGTAGCTATAATTGGTCATAATCATGGGAGGAGATAATGTTGATGCTAGTACCTCTATCAATCATTACCCTTTTGACATAGGTGTGATTGATGTATACGGTAACAAAGAGGGGAAGATTAGAATCCTTATAATGAGTAAGAGGTATTTTAGAATCTTAAAAAGTGATGAAGGTAGAAAGTTAGAGGGCTCCCATAAAGGGTACAAGAGGTTGAGGGTCATCTTGTTGAATCTCTATATATTGTAGAGACTCTATTAGTGCCTGATGATGGTGAGGCAAGGTGTTGATTAGTTCATAAAGGCTCATCTTTACCGGTGTCTAGTGGATCTCTTTCAACATGATACATTAGATGGATTTAGATGGGTTAGAAGGAGAGGGTCTTGAAATGGACACTTTGGGCTTTGGTGGTGGCATAGTTGAAGGTGTAGGTGTTTGGGTTTAGTAGAAGGTTGAAGGGTCTAAGTGTATGTCTAAAGAATGGAGAAATTGGTTTTTCCCTTATCCTTATATTTTTCCCAAGATTAAGTAACCATATGAATAGTGTGGATAGACGGATTTACCAAGTTTGGTGGTTGCTTCAGTTCCACTCCCTCACTCTTAGATGAGAGTGGGGGAGTAGGTAAAGGTTAGGTAGGTTGGGTTGATGGTAGGATTGGTAATTGGGGTAAGAGGAGTTCATCTAATAATATATCATCTTCATCATATAGGCTATGAACAAATTCTTGGAGAGATTTGTAGTTTTCCATGTCATGTCATGGTGCCCTATGGTGTGCATAGACCAAGTTATCATTAAACTAAGAGGGTTTGGTATTGGAAGGGTAGAATGGTTTTATATGTGGTAAGATAATTAAAGAAGTTTGAAACAAACTTTTTAGTATGGTTTAATAAAATTCATGTAAAAGTGTTAGAGGTAATGGGTTTATATTTTTAAGGATGGGAGCCTTCTTAGAAGAAGTTTTCACCTTAGAAGTTATGGGTGGTATAATGGTTTTGGTTGGTGGTTGGGATTGATTAGTTATGGTTTACTTTGGGGTAAATGATTTTAAAGTGGAATATTTAGATGATGAGGGGTTGGATATAGGTGGAAGTGTAAAGGTAGATAAGTTAGTTAAGAATGAAGGAGAACTATATGATTTAGTGGGTGTAGGTTTAGGTAAAGGAAAGGGGGACAATTTACTAGAGGAAGAATAGGTAATTGAGATGGTAAAAGGATGGGGTCATAAAATAGAAGGTAAGTGGGAAGGAGTTGGTATGGGTCTAGTTTGGGGTTGAGGTTTGGGCAATTATATCTTCTTAATTGGTTTGGTTGGGAGTTTCTTTGGTGGATGAGGTGGAGTTAAATCTAAATTTAAATAGGGGTGAGTTTGACTAGGTGTGGGAATAATTCCTATATTCTTGATAAGCTTGGTAAGAGGGGCACCAAGTGATTTGGAAATGGTAGATTGAAGTAGTTGGGATGGTTCTCCTATAGTTTTGGAAGAATAGGTATTCGGTGGAGATGTAACAATGGGTTTAAGGGTGGATTCAAGTGAGGATGAGGATTTGGATTTATTTTGGTATGGGAGACCAAAGAGATGCCAAAAGGTGGCTCTATCAAAGTTAGGTTGAGAAATTAACTCTAGACTTTGGACTAGTCTAGAAAAGGGCTTGTAGATGGGTTTGGTTCCTTGGTCATTGGTTTCAAAAATTAAGCCCCTAGGTGGAGAAGAGGGAATGAATATTTCATCCTTGTTCTTGATGGAAGGTTAAAAAATTAATAGTTAGGTGGATGAGGTAAATTTATCTTTATAGATGGTTTCCAAAGAGGGAATGGTTTATTTTATGATGGGGGAGGTAGGTATGGTGTCTTCAAGTACAAGAATAGACATGGTTGCTTCCTTAGTTTGGGTGTCCAAAATAATGGATGGAAGTTCTTCCACTTTAATGGGTGGAGTGGAAGAAATGGTTAAATCAAAGGTTGTCTCCTTTGGTGTTTCTATCAAAGGAGAGGTGGATGAAGCTAAAGACTCATTAGGTAAAGAGAGAGGGGTGGTTGATTCTTTAGTTTGGGTATCCAAAGGAATAGAAGGTGAGTTCATTACTTTTATAAGATAAATGGAGGAAGAATTAGTCTTGGTACCAATCTCCTCAATAATGGGATTACTAATAATAATGTTAATTGTATGTACATCATGAGAGTGAGATGATTCTAATTTGTTATCATGATGATGGGTAGATGGAGCATGATTATGAAAAGGTTTGTAGAATATGACAAGGGATTGATTAGGAGGTGTATTGGGATTATAAAGTGAAATTTATTCACTATCAATTTAGCTTTGGACCAAAATTTTGAAGGTATTACATCTATTGATGTCATGTCTAATGACTCGGTGAAAGGCACAATGGTCATTCTCATTGTACCAACCAGGCACGAGGTAAGAATCATAAAATTGTTGAGGTGGCTTGATAGGTGGATGTTGGATAAGGTTAGATTTGAGAAATTTATCCAAAATTGAAGCATAAGACTCCCATATGAGATTGTATTATTCTGGAGGAGCTTGGTTTTGGTTTCAATTTTATTGGTATGAAGGGTTGGAAAAATTGGTTTGATGGGTTGGTTGACAGTTGGTGGTGGGATAGTATTTAGGAAAACTAAGTTTGTAAATACTTTTGATTTGGTATTGGGATGGTTAGATTGGTTAGTATTTTTGGTGGAGGGAGGGTCATTGTATTTAAATCTATAATTCTTATTTCATAATTTTAATTTCTTTTTGTCAATGGCTTGGTTTTCAAGTTTACATATCATGGTGAATGCCTCATCAAAAGTTTTGAAAGTTTGAACTTGAAGAGTAGGTGAAATATGTTTGGCATAACTCTCAAGAGAATATCTTGATCAAATTTGGTTGGGGTAGTGAAAAATTAATTTGGTTGATGAGTCATCTCGATCTTGCTAAGAAGTTAACAATTGATTTATCATCAAATTACCTAATAGAATAGAGGTCAGTAATAGAAACATTTTTAGATATATTTACTTAGAAATGCTCTAAAATGATTTGGGCAAGTTAGGAGAATGAAAAGATGGAGTGTTTGGTGAGGACACTATACCAATCAAGGACTAGTCCTGATAAAGACATGGGGAAGGTAAAAAGGAAGAGAGCATCATCATATGCGATCAAATAAAAAGAGTGATGAAGTTCTCTCAAATGTTTCTAGGGATCCTCCTAGATTTAGAATTTGGAAAACTTGGGTAATTTCCATTGAGGAGGATAAACATGGAATGGAATGGATGGATTGATGGGTTCATTATAGATTTAATCATAGAATAAAAGGTTATGAGACTTAGAGATAAATGATTCTAGGTGGGTCATTTTGTTCATTAACATCTAGACCAAATCTATTTGAGGTTGGGAAGTAGCATATTGAGGTAGTAAGCTTTGTTGAGGTTAGGTGGTAAGAATGTATGGATAAGTGATAAAGGGTGTTAAAGAAACCACATATTGGCAAGTTGTGGTAGGAGGTTGGGATAGTGTCGCATAAAGGTTGATTGGCACAGATGGTTGGGTGGAAGGTGATATGTATCCTTGTGGGTTAGACACATATGGGTAAGATGTCATGGGTGCTTGTTAGGAGGCTAATAGGGGTTGTGTTAGAGGTATGTTTAGGTTGGTGGATGCTGGAATGAACATAGATTATGTTAGGGGTATGAAAGTGCTAGTGGGTTGTTGGTGAGTGGTAAGTCTAGTGCTAATAGGTGGGAGGGTTTGAGGTATGAAATGTACCAAACTCTGAAGTGGGGTATAAGTTGGTGGGTTGTTTGAACTAAGGTGAATGGTATAAGTAGGGGTAGAAGATACCCATATGGTAGGAGTATGGGTAACAAGAGGTAAAATTGATCCAAGGTTGGAGGTATTGGTTAAGATGTTGGATGGAGTTTGGGGAATGGTGGTAGGTGGTATATTGGAAGAATAAGAGGCTTGGGTGAGAATGGGTTGGGTTGATGTGGCACCCATCAAAATTAGGGGATGTATACTATAAGGTGGATCTATAGGAGGAACCAAAGTGAAAGGGATATGGTTAGATAAGGTGTTTAGGTAATTTTGAAGAGCCACAAGGTTGTTATCAAGGAAGGTGGTGAAATATAGATCACACTCAACAATAATTGATGGTCTAGTAGGAGAGGGATAAAAATGAGTAGAACCCTCAACATCAGAGGTATACACTAAGGAGGAGGAAGAATAAGGTGGTTGTTGGTTGTTTTGATTCCTCAATTATTTTACAATAAAGACCATGAGAGGAAATAGGAGATAAAATGATGAAACTCACATCTCAAACAAAGAGAAAGCAAAAAAATGAACTCAAGAAAATCAAACATACACTAAAGTGCATTTAACAACCTAGGGTTATTTTTAAATCACTTTTGGCTTATGCTTTAGTGTGAATAGGAAATTTGGTTTGTAGATCAGGTACTAAAGAGGAAACCTAAGGTTGGTTTCAAGTTATGATTAGGTGCTCAAGAGAGAAATCTATATTGATCTTCAGTATGTGGCTTGGTATTGGGGCCTACCCCCTCACTTCACAAATCATAGTGATAAAGGTGTTAGGTGCTTATCCAAAATATACCAAATCTTAGAGTTTATACCCAACTAGACAACTGAGTTGGTTATCCCCTTGGTAATGACCTCCAAATAGGATTATTGAGAAAAGGTAAGGTTTACTGCTAGGTGATGAAATCCTAGTTGGGCCTTGTCTCAAGTATGTTTTGATGTGTTTCTTACTTATGTGGTTGTGATAACTATATGATAACAAGGGTGAAAACTATGATCAATTACTTTGCTTTATAACTACTAGATGAACTAAGAAAAGTAAGCACTCAATGTATGCAAAAGGCTTATTTTAAGCCCAAAATAAATTTAGATTTCATTCGATGATCATATAATAAATGAGTAAAAAAGGGATGTTATGTCCCATTTGGTGTGCCAAAATGTTTTAATCAATTTTTGCTCATTTTTTAATTTGGATGAAAGTAATGGAAATAGTAACAAGGTGTGTAAAAGAATACTTGATAAAGTGCATGCATAATCTAAATGATGGTGGGAACTCCTCTTTGGCTTGGAAGGAATAACCTGCAGATAAGAAAGACACTAGAAAAAGGGTTTTTATATGGATGGTTGAGTTTACCACCTAGCATGAGCTATATCTAAGAAACATATGCTTGCTAGGAGGCTATCAATCCATTTTTTATAATAATTAAGTTGATATAAATGAAAAGAAATGAAATTTGCATTAAATAACTAGAAATTAAATGCATATAAGATGAGATGGAAATAAATTTCTTGTTAAAAAAACACTAAATATAGCAAAAGTGGGTCAATACTCATGCTAAGATAATTGGGGTCAGGTTTAGAAAATTAGAAAAGTCTTTGTGAATAGGTAAGAACACAAAAAATAAGGTCTATTTGGGGTCAAGGGGGTGAAAATAACTTGTTATTTTCTACCATAGTGACTATCGATAGTTTGGTGAACCATCGGTTGTTGGGTAACCATCGATGGTTGAGGTAACCTTCAATAGTTAAGCTAACCATTGGTGGTTACTTGTGTGATTATATAATGATTAGAAAAAGGATTATAGATTAGGTAATTGGTTAAATAGGTCTGTTATAAATTAGGGGAATGGAAAATAAGATAAAAATGGGTCTGATAGGGTAGGGAGGTTAGAAATGGAATATAAGTCAAAGAAAACAAGTAAGAGATACCTATAACTTGGTGATGATAGGCTGAAGCATTTTGACTAGAGTGATAGTAATTTGGATTTTTGAAATTAATTTTGATAGATGTTTGGGTCTCTATTTATGTTACTTACTTTTTGAAGGGGTGATTTTATTAATAAACTCCTACTAATTAGTCAATAGAGTTGTCTAGATCTATTTTGCTCCATTTTTCTATAGACTAGTCATTTTGAAGGAGCTACTTTGGGCACTTCCAAGCATATTTTGGACCATATGCAAATTTTATGATGAATAAAAAATCTCAAGATTCAAAATCCATATTTTTTTTGTTGTACTACCTTGTAGCTCATTTTACATGCTTTTTTATATAAAAACATGATTTATTCCTTGATCCATACATATTTGTATAATAAATTTACATTTATGGAATAATCTCTAAGTTTAATTGATTTTTTAAAAGGTTTTAGGTTTATCCATGATGTTTATAATTCAATAAAAAAACACAATTTGCAAAATTGGTCACTATTAAGGTTTTGTAGGGTTTTAGAGCTGAAAGCACAAACCTCCAAATCCAAACATCTTTCAATGAATGTGTATTATACTAAACCCATAAAATACCTTAAATAATTGGGTTATCATGCAAATGAGAATATATCATGTGGAGGAAATTTACATATGGGGTTTTTCTTATATTCTAGACTTCCTACGCTCTTAGATATTATTCATAAATCATAGATCCTCAACCACCCTTAATTTTTCTTGAATTGTAATTAAATAGGAGTAACAATATGATTCTAAAATATTTTGGAAAAACTCCTCATGTGGTGAAATTTATGAGCATCTAAACAAGTGGCTTGGAAGGGTGTCTAAAACTACAAAATTTGAATTTTCTTCTTTGACTAAAAATGACTTCTTTATTTCTTCTCCTCATTCAAAAAAATCATCATGGGACTTGTAACATGTCATAAAATTAATCTTAAATTTTCCTTTTTCTTGGTAGGTCAAAAAATGCTCTTTTAGGCCAAAATAAGCTTGTTTGACTAGCTTGGCAAGGCTACTGACAATATACTAAAAAGTTTAGGATTTTAGGAGTCGATATTTGTCCTTGATAGGCCAAATTACCAACAAAAACATTCATTAAAATATGGTTTATTTTATAAAAGTGCCAATCATGGTAGACATTCACAATCCAAAAGAGTGATGGAATAAGCCAGTGAATTTATTTCTCATTTCCAATAGTGTTTTGAAACTTACTAATATTCAAAAATAGAATATAGTTATACATTTATAGATAAGGATGGACCTTTCCTTCAAGTAACATGAGATTCCCATCCTAAGCCATGATGGCTACTCTAAGTTGTTACAAATATATTGATTTCAAAAAATAGAATATCCTCCCCCCCAAATCTTTCCAAAAGGCATTCCAAAACCCACTTGTGGAGGGGTCACAGATGGAACACCTCCCAAATATTTGGAGTTCTTCTCCCTAGTTACTAGTGTATCTACTACTAGGTCAAAATACTAATCTAACATAGCTAAATTCATTAGTGGTTCAAAAAATATTACCTATAATTGGGAACTTAACCTTTGATAAAATTAGAGTTGGGCCCCCATGGATACCTTGACCTTTGAAACTTGACTAATGTTCATAGTTGATTGGGTAGATATTTCAAGCATTACCTTAGCCCCAACCTTGTTGGCTTTAGTCATCTTCCTTCTCATGACATATTATAACTAACCCTAGTGAACTCTAAACTCACTCTTGTCTAGTAGAGTACCATCTAAGTGGAATAACACTATGATGTTGACCTCCTTGAGTAGGCCAATATATTTTTATTCCTTATTCTAGGGGATCCACTAACATCCACACTAGGCTCAATCAACACTAGGCTCAATCATACTTCAATTATAGATCTCATTTTCCCAACATATGTTTGATATATGCTCATGTCCAAAGTGGGCATGAACTTAAATTTAGAGAACATGCCTTTATGCATAATTACTACCAGATGAATGCACTTACTCTCTAATAGATCAACACTCTCTATGTAGGTTTGGGTCCTTTGAAACTATGTCTTTTTATTTGTTAGAATCTCAACCACCTTATCCAAAGATAATAAAAGTTATAGGAGGGCATCCTCAACTTGTATAATCAGCCTCACTAGGAAGGATCTATTCACTTGGGCTTCTAGGGCTCATACTTGCTCCTACATATCCTCCATCATCTATTATGACATGTCATGCATATCCTAGAAGATTGAGATTGGGTCTTCAACCAATTTATCTTCTCCCATGGATGTTGTCACTTTGGTGAGGGAGAATATATCTTATTGAGTTTATTAAACCATAGGTTTCCACTCATAGATGAACCTTTGGGTGAGAATCTTCCATATGTTTCTTATGGTGTAGTTAAATTCTCACTCCACATTTGGGTCACCCTGTAGAGTCATATCAAGTTCCTACATCACTATAGCTATTCCTTAAGTTGAAGGAAGCATTGGTGGGTTGAAGGAGTTGTTCATGACAAGTGAAGGCCAAGGTGGAGGGGGAATGGATGAAGTGAAATGGATGAGAGAGGAAATTAGTGGAGGAGGAGGTGGCATGGGGGTGTAAGGAGGTAAGATGAATGGGGAGGCATAAGGGAACATTTGTGCCTACCATCAGCTCTAGGTAAAATTGACCTATGGACCAATGACCCTAAAAAGAAGGAAATTTAGTTGAAATGATGATATTAGTTAGTTAAATCCAAATTCATGGGTACCCAAGGTGATGGAAAAATGAGTCCTAGGAATGATGTGGGGAACTATTGAAGGTCGTATAGGAGGAATAGTGGGATCCTGTGGAGGAGGCCAAGATGGAATAATAGGAAATTGAATAGACGATTGAGTATGGTCTAATTTTTATTTATTTCTAGGCTTATTAATCAAATCAGCTTCAACTATTCTAATTTAGGGATCAAGGGTGGTAGAGGACATGGGAGTCGATCGAGGAACCTAATAGGTAATCATAGGTGTAGTTAGAATAGACCAAAAATATTTATTTATACACATAAATGCACTTATTATTAGTGATATAGATACACTTGATAAAGTTAGAACACCTAAAAGTATTTGGACCTAGGGTTGAATGAGCAAAGGAGGCACAAAGAACCCTTCTTATGGTATGGATGATGTACATGGATATGAGGAGGTGTGGACACTATGCATTTCTAAGGCTAAAACCACTTAGGTGAATTGTGGGGGAGTTGAAATAGGGAAGAGGGGAGGCTCCACCTAATTATACTTCTATAGAATTAGGAAACCAAGTGGTTTCATGAGAGGTTGCTAGAGAGTGGAGGGAATAGGGAAAAGGGTTTATGTAGGTGATATTGTTGGTCCTTTCTTAGACTTATCTCTGGATTGAATGATATGTTAAACTTGAGTGCTTGAATAACATGAGGTTGAGTTTCTTGGAGTGGATCCATTTGAGGTTAGGTCACCATGGCTAAAATACTTAAGGCTAAGCTATTTGAACTAGAGGAGGTGGTGGAGGTGGAGCTAAGAGATGAGGTGTAAGAGGAGCTCTAGGAGGAGAAGTTAATGAGACTCCCTATATAATCATCCTCAATATATTAAGAGAATCACTTAACACCCTCATCAGGCTGGGTTGACATGGAAGAGGCAAGACCAACATGGGAGGATGGCCTAGTTTGAGCCTAATTTCTTTTTTTGTTCTTTTAAGCCTTAATTATGGTGAAATGGTGAATACCTCTTGATCATCCACTAGATTTAGGTATAACCTATAATCATCCTCTAGTTGGTGGCCATAATTGAGGTTAATATGGGCTTACTATTTGGATAGGGGAGACTACATAACACCTCATGGGTCCCAATACCTATGATTTACCTTGATTAAGGCAAGAGAGTCCCTTCCTACCACCATATTATGTAGAGGGGAAAGGCTCTATAAATGTGGTGTTCTATGGTGATCAATATGGAAACTAATATTTTTGTTAATAATTGATGTAGTGACTGAATACACCCTTCACTAGTTGGTATGCAATTTACTACTCTACATAATGGTCTAAGACTTGATAGGGTAGGCATTAAGGACTCACATATCTCTCTAATGTCATTCTAATAATGGTGGACATATATATTTTAGAAAACTACATGGATTACTTTGCCCCTAGGAACTCGTGCTAGAAAAGTAGAAGGTTTGAATTTAAGAATCTTTTAAACTATGTCTACCAGGCATCTCATCATGTATAATTATCCACCTCCTCAAGCATCTTCCACCACCTTAATCATATTGATTATCCCTCCAAGGTCAAAGATTGACTCACCTTGGAAGATTATGTGGAGTGTGGAAATACACAAGAGGTTGATGTGTAGATAGTCACCCCATTGAACAATCATTTGAGCAAGATCATCTTGACATGGAATCCCTCATTGAAGGTGTAGATGGTACACATTTTCACATCCATCTTGTTAACCCACCTTACATTAGGTTTCTTAGACTATTCCATCAAGATGTCATGAATTTGGTGAGTGTTAATCTAGGTGGTCAAGGTGGCTAAATCGTAGGTGATTTTAAACTCTTGAGGGTTATAGTATGAATTAAAGGAAACTCTTGAAATGTTAAGGATGTGATGATAGGATTTCATAGACTATACCATGTAATGAATACCATTTTGTACCCATTTTACTATGAGCAATAATTTACCAAATAATTTGGTGTAGGGAAATACCTATCTTGGTTGTGGTTTGATGTAGCCCACACATATCATATACCCAAAGGGAATATATGAACTCATCCTTGTCTTTGTCATTGATGCCCTAAGATTCGGGAACCAAGCTGATGGATTTAAATATATCATTGTAGTGATTGAAATGTGTTAAGCCATCTAGGAATGTTGTGTTTTTGTACTCTGGATTGAATTTGGGGTTTAAGGATGAGGTAGAGTAGGCACTCCTTTTTGCCACACTCATGTCTAAAATGGATTTTAGATTGATTTCTACCCAATTATGCAAATTAAGCATAGGGATCATTAAACATCCAAAATTCATCTATATATTATATGTAAGTATTTATAATTGAATCAAAGCATCCCTATTAAGGGTATTACCTTATACACAATGATAACCTCTCACATATTCATCCCTAGTTAAGTTTCACCCTAGAAAACTAACATTTTTAACTAATTAAGTAGGGAACTCAATCTAATTCTTAAAATGATGAAAATCCTAAGCAGAATTAATTAAGAAATAAAATCAAATTAGATTCTTAGTTAAATAATCCATGTTGAATTACTGAATTTATAATTTCAAAAAATCAATATTCAAAAAATATCAAAGGGAAATGAGGTCATTGGCATCATCATTCTAAAAGTCTAGAACTATAAAATATCAACATAAATGCATTATAAATAAAAAATATTGAGCCATGCCTCAATAAATGCATAATTAAGGACATTATTTATTACATTTTAACTTCCAAGTCTAACCCAAGTTTAGCTTAAACCTAATCACATCTAAGTTGGGGTTAGTTTAAAACTTATAAAAATAAGGTCTCAAACTCACTTCCAGTAGGCTCGTTTGTCTAAAGTTATTATGCATAATTTATAAGAGAATATTCATATACCAACACATGTGAAGACCAAAACCATAATATAAAAAGTGGATGTGTTGCCTATAAAGCAAGAGCACCGATGAAGAATCCATTTAAACACAAGTTGATCAATCAAACTACCATTTCAATAAGTGATTCAAAGCTACAAAGAAGGTGAAAGGCATTTGTCTCTTTTCCTTCTAGTTGTGTTGTGTTTTGTCTTGTTTTAGCTAATCTCCCCCTAGCATCTGAGTTTGACAATGCTTTGTATTAAGCTTGTTTATTTTAGATGTTTGATTCTAATAAAAAGTGACTAATGCATCTTTTACCTTGGATTTCTCTTTCACACATAATGACATGTCTGATGGGACCATGCAACCCACTTACATCATAGGATAATTTTTAGACCTATTAGAAGCCAATAAAAACTCATTAATGACCTTTTTATTACCTTCTTTGCCTAAATTTTTCATGTTTTATCTTTGCCTATAGAGTTGTGAATTGTCCTACTATAAATATATGAATTCAAAGATAGAAATAGTAAAAACATCATAGGAAACTATGAAATCATCTCATAAATAATGAAATCATCTCTATTTTAGACTAGACCTATAAATCTATGACTTCAAATCACTATTTTGTGAATTCATAAGGGTAAACGGTGAAATCATCTTATAGTTTTCTATTTTTCTGACTTGTCTATGTATTTTTGAATTAAAAACAAGTAATTACAAAATCACAGTCAAAAATATGAAATCATGTTGTGTAGTTTCTATGTTTTTTTAGGTTTTAGGAAAATTATGAAATATTTTTCATTAAGTGCAAAAACAATATGAATTCACCAAAGAGAAGTGTGAAATTGGTGAAGATAACTATGAAATCAAAGAAAATAATTGTGAAATCACCAAAGAGAACAATGAAATTGGTGATGTGAGTTATGAAATTATTGGGTAACTATGAAATCATTCCTATCATCTTTGTGTGATTTTGGGTTTTCTATGTTTTTTATTAACCTAAAATTTTGCAATGTACACTAACTATGCAACTATGAAACCATTACAAAGAGCATATTTTCATAGTTTTTTTATCTAATTTACTAATTTTCATGTTTTTTTCATTAATTAATCAAACACAAATCAATCATCTAACATTTTTAATGGGGAATTAAGTAAAGAGAAGAATTTTTAGCATTAAAAAGACCATTTCACATTTATTTTGGTGCTTTAGAACCTTAAAAACAACATTAAAAGTTTAAACAAAGGCCAAACTTTAATAATATTTCAATATGTGCTTTAAAAATAAAAATCACATTAGACTTAGAGCTCCTAAGAGAACTTTTCTTGTTTTTCTTCATTTTTGAAAAGCACTTAGTTATTTTCATTTTCAGTAAATCCTTAAACATATTCTCTCCCCTTTCCCCCTTTAGGGAACTTGGATGACCAAAAAAACATTTTTTACTTAATTTATTGATTCAAACCTAAATAAATGTCATGTATCTCTCCCCTTGTTCCTAGGGACTTAGGTGACTTATAAATGACCTAGTTATTCATTTATTTTTATTGTTTGGATTATGAGTAGGAGTCCATCACCTCCTCATGGGTTCTTTAGGAGGACTTTGAATTTGTGCTTCATTTCCAAACATTTTTCCAACCTAAATCTCTAGTGTGGTTTATAAATTAGATGTGTCATTGGATTGGATAGTGATTGTGTGGTTATCCTAATAAGTCCAACTGGGCCATGTGGTCGTCTAGACATTAGACTTCACTAAGAAGTACAATAATGATTTTTTTGTGCAAAGGACAAAATTTTTTCATAAAAAGATAATGGTTTGGATCTAATTGATATGAATTTTTTCCCAAGTATTTTTAGGCACTTGTAGACCATATAAATAAGACAAGTTAAAAATTTAGAATAATTGACCCCACTTGCCAATGATTATCTTGATATATATTATGTTGCTTTGATAATCTAATTTTTTTTCCTTTTATTAGTTCTTAAGGGATAGAGGGGGGCTTAAAAATTCTATCCATGTGAGTTCTTTATTTTTAGATTAGCAATTAATTCCTTTCAAGACTAGTATATTAGTGGAAACTTTGGAAGATATTATACACACCTCATGTCATTTTTAGTCTAGGAACATCTACTTAGGTGTTACTTCTTTTAATTGTATTGTTTGAGTCCAAAATTACTTTTCAAAATAAAATAAATCATAATGTCAAAAAAACACATGTAACACAAACCACTTTTCACAAAT
Source organism: Torreya grandis (assembly GCA_037957365.1). Lineage (NCBI taxonomy): Eukaryota > Viridiplantae > Streptophyta > Pinopsida > Cupressales > Taxaceae > Torreya > Torreya grandis. The sequence goes on along the minus strand of JARHVA010001253.1, from coordinate 1,910,177 downwards.
AAGTGTTACACTACCAAAATTATTCCAAACTATTTGCCTTATTCAAAACAAGATCAAAACCATTTTTTCCCTTTATTTCTGACTATCATTTTTACCTAAACTAGTTGGATTTTACCTTAACCAAGTTTCAAGCACCCTAAAAGGGTGAAGCCAATTTAAAATATAGTATGGCTATGCCATTCACATAGACCATTTGAACCTTGTGTTGAGAGTTAAGTTTCCTTTTCAAACCAAGTCCTAAACCCTCTTATAAGTATAAGTCTAAGTAAAACTAGTCTACATTTAAGTCTTGCCTACCACTTGGGTTTGAATGTTTTAATTTTTACACTTAGTGATACTTGAGTTGGTTTTCTAATTGGTTTAAAGACATTTACATATAACAAATTCAAATCTTCATTCTATGATTTCAAGTCCCTATTAGACTGAGTTCAATTTTGACCTAGTTTCCAATATTACCTTGACCAAGTGCACTTTTTATTTTAGACCAATTGCCTTTAATTTAGGTTCATTTCAAGCTTCATGCCTAGACCGAGTTCATTTCCAAGACTAGTTTTACGACTTTTACCAAAGACATAGCACATTTTCATTCTTAGACATAGACTAAGTTTATTTTACCTTTATATAGTCCATGACCTTTGAAAAATAATGGTTCCTCATTGTCTTTCCAAATTTTCCTTAGACTTAGCATAGACCTTTGCTAAGACCATGTTCACTTTTAAATTTTAGACCTCTTTCCAAGAGCTAAGTGTGTTTTTTGTGATTTTTTAGATTGCAACCAAGTTTGTTTCAAGTTTTTGTTTTAGACCAAGTTTCAAACATTTTCAATGATAGACCAATATTTTCATAAGATACTTACCATTGCTTTAACCATGCCTTGATATACATGTAGTACAACCATGTATAATTGAAAGAAAAAAACCTTATCAAAAATGACACTTTTACCCAAGAGCCATATGGATATGACATAGCATATGAGATGGATCCATATCATACATACAATAACCACTAGATAGAGTAGGGCCAAGACCCATTAAAACATTATCTAGCCAACACACCTTCTTATCCAAGGCAAGACAAATATCAAACCATGCAATAACTTAGTATCATATGACCTGACATGGAATAACTCCAACAAAAATAGACTTAATATATCACTACTTGAACTCAAATCACTTATGATCCTTACTTATTTGATCACCATCTCTTGGATACTAGAGATGAAATCCTAGTTAGAGAAGTAGAGGTAGGTGATAAAATCCTGACTAACTTTCCACATGAATGTTTACCTATCATGGTTATATATCTCAATAATGCACCTACCATTAGAAAATTTGAGTAGGTATCATATAGCCATAACTAAGACCTCATACCAATGAATAAAAAAGAGCTTGTTACACTTACATAAGGAAAACATCAAATTAATAACCAAATGGCACAAATGTAACAATCATACCAAACATACCTTACTGCATTGGAAACATGTTGCTCATAGAGTTAACTCCATCAACTGTGGTGTAAATGGGATCATTGAGATATGCTAATATGAACATAGACCCATTAGCATAAAGTAACCAAGTTGGGGACCTATTTAATACCCAGATCATTGAGTAAGAAACTATAGATCCTACATAGGACCCTTTGAAAAATGTGGTGGATAACACATAAGTATACCCCAATTCACACCAAGGTGGGCCACATGTACAATAGATAACTTTAATACAAGTTTCTCCCACAAACACCTGTAGTGTTTCAAAACAACATGCGGCAACAATGTCTAGTTAACAAGCATAACAAATGTATACTCCTCTATCAATTACTTACTCAACTATACTATAGGTATAAAAGAACCAAATGCAAACCAACATTACAACCCAAAAGGGGGTCACCAATCCTCCACCTCAATAGGGTGTGAACCCTATCCCACCCAAATAGGTGGAAACCAATATCACACAACAATAGATAAAGATTAATATGCCACCACAATAAGATGTGAATCCATCTCAAAATTTGTCTAAGAAATAATTTATCTTATTTAGTCAATAGTAGTTGGTGGCTAGTCAGTAACAAATGCCAAACATTCAAGAACTAAATAGTTAATAAGTGTTCACCAAATAATAGAGGATTAACCATACTATGCAATGATTTCCTATTTCTTAAAAAATTCCTCTCATTCAATAAGGGCCAAATATTCAATACCTTCAGTAGTAGACCTATGGACAATAATGTGTGCCTCTTATATAATAGGGTTAGACTAGTCAATAACATGTTCTTATTCAAAACCAACACACATAGTACTTTCCACAAGGTCAAATATCTCCATCAAAGCCATATTTACCTATAAAATAAAGTTGTATTATTAATTTTAGATAAAATATTTACCAATAACATGTATTGTATCAATAATACAATCCTAGATAAAGGATGCATATTCAAGGTTAGTTGATTAACCAAGCCAATATTATATAGTACCACATTAATCCATTATACCCTAGTCAAGGTGATCTACCTTTGACATCCCATCCACAATTGTAACAAAATGTGTCATCTATATTTTTATCCTAATAACTATAAAAAATGAAGTATGTGATTACAACCATCCAATCTGGGAAATAAAAGAAAATGTTTAAACTGGATGTAGTATGTTCATATCCATTCAACATGGAGTACCTTCAAATACCATTTCCAAAATGTTATGAGCCACCATAGTTTGACAAATACAAGGTCAAAGGTGACCCCAGGGATCATTTGAAGGGGTTATTTGTTAATTTATAGCTAGTGGCTTATAATTATATATACTTGCTTCTACTTTTCCCCAAAAGTTTAGTTAGACAAGCCTTGGAGTGGCTTCTCAAAATTTTAAATAATTCTATATCGAACTTTGATGGATTTTCATACAAATTAATAAAACATTAATCTTATAATCTTGAACACAATCTTACCATGGTAGATTTAGGTTAGGCTAGAAAAAGAGTTGGTGAGATCTTTGTAAGCTACTTGAAATAGTGGAGAGTGTATGCAAATAAAAATGCAACAAATCTATAATTTAATCCTAGCTTGGAGAAGATAAATCCTTTTACACTTCTGATTGTTGATACATTATATATTCATGTACATGACCAAGATGGATCCACTAAACCTAGACAAGGGATATATTACCACAATAATATCATTAGGGAATTTTCTAAAGTCTTTAGTCAAGAAAAACTATGAAATTACCCTAACTAGGTACTATGATTTCATATTCACAAAGTAAATGATAAATAAAGTAAATTCTAATCTAGTTCTCACCAAATATTGTAGCACAAGGTAGGGGTGGTAAACATAAAATTAAACATGTATAAGATAATCCTAATTAATCTATGTATAGGTAAAACCTTAATATATGGATAAATAAATATATTCAAAAGCCATTACTTATACTACTATATACTAAAAAAGAGAAGTAAAGTTAGAGATACTTACCATGAACATGAACCCATTGAGTCTCAATATATCCCTTGGCCAAAGGTGCCTTGCATGAGGTTGTTTTGGTTTGTAAGGATCACTAAAAAATGCCAAATCATCCACAACTTTTCCACAAGATAAGATTCTTCTCCAAGTAGAAACCCTAAGTTATAAATCTTCAAGTAGAATGGTAGAAGAACATATTATAAAGAACCACAAATGAATTATTAACTCTTGATGTCTCTAATAAATTATGATATAAATGTGTTTATATAGTTCAATTTAACCCTAAACCTTTATAAAAGTTTAGCCAATAGGGTCAGCCCAATCAACTCTATATCACTATTGAAAAAATCAAATTATGTCTTGGTGTAGGTCAGACCCCAGTGGACCTAGACCCTAAATGAGTTTTATCAATTAGATTACAAGCTCAATGAGGTTGATAGTGTAATGTAAACTATTGGAAAGGGTTTTTAGGCTATGAAAGGGATATTGAAAACATAAATGACTAGATGAGGGAGAAAAAGAGGAGGCAAAGCTTAAGTGACTATTTTTAGGAGATGTTTGTGTAAATAGAAAGTGGTATTAAAGGGAAACAAATCCTACAAAGCACCAATTATCTACCCACCCCTATCTTAGTGCACCCCTTAAGGCATGCACTTAGAGATATTGGGACTCGATGGGTTTTTGCAAGTAAAAAACATTAGTAATTAATAAAAATTGAAAATATTATGTATATAAATATTCCCCACTTAGATATCATCACATGTAACTCAAGTGTAATAGGGAATGGTGCTAGAAAAGAACATAGTAACACATGATGTTGAAGCAAAGTAAATTATAGTATTTTAAAACATAAAATAACTGAAAGAAAATGATTAAAATGGAAATAAATGAAAAAATAATGTGTGTACCTTTATTTGCCTTTATCACTAGATGGATTTATACCATGTTTGTAATTTTGGTCATGGAGGGTGCAGAGACTGCTTTTGACAAATGCAAGGATATAAAACTAAAGAGCAAAAATAAACAAATACAAGAAAGCCAAGATAACTAATGTAGTTTAGATGAGACATACTTGGGAATTTGTTAATTTGTATGGATATATGATAAGTTAGGACCAAATGACCATGCCAAAAGTTTGAGTAAATTGAGTAATAAAAAATTCAAGGCTACTCAACCTATAGAAGAATTTGTACTTGGACTCTTCTATTTCATTCTATTATTTTTGAGAAGATTCAAATTCTCTAAATCTTATTGATCTGTGAGTAGATTATTTTTTTTCATTATATTTTTGTGGTTATTTACGTATTTTATATTATAACTTAGATGATTGTGGGGCTTCAACATATTTTATTTTCTAGATCTTCCATCTTTTCTAAACCAAGATATTTCCCTTATTGACAAATGTAGGGTAGGTTTTGGTTTAGTGTCTAAGTTTTTTGCATCCCTCGCATTTCAGAGTAGTTTTCATTTATAATTTTTTGGACCCATTATCCCCTTGATGAGTCCAAGGAAATAGACATAGGTATATATTGATTAATTTGGGAATTTACATAAAATCTTGCGTGAATCATTGGAGTTCTATTTTTTATGGTTGTGTTAAAGGCTATTAAGTATATAATGGTTTTAGAAATAATAATAAATTCATATTCATAAAAAAATTATAATGGGAATAATAGGATCCTAACCCATATGAGCATAAAATTTATTTTCTCTTCCTTGAGGTCAAAACCCACTTTCCATTTTCTAAGGAATAGTCCTAATTTCCCAAAGAACCAAGGGCCTCCAACTAGGATTTTTTCATAATTCTTTTAATTATTGTAGTGGATGAGGAATAAATCATTACTGATGGTGGATATTTATATATGTCCCTTTGGCATCCATATTTTTTAATCCCATCATCTAGAAGTATCTATGTTAGGGTGAGCTCTAAGGAACTTACTGACTAGGGCATTTGTCAGTCTGGCTGAGCATTAAAATTTTATTATGTCAAGGATAACTATATGAAATTATTTTAAATACTTAGATATTTTGAAATATTTATTAGGATTTATATCTTCATATTTTCCCACTTTTAATTTTATTTTTTCTTCCTAAGATAGGTTTACTTCTCAATTTCCAAAGGTCCCTGATTTTAGCATCTGACTAACTAAATTGATAATCTTTGTCAATTTGTTTTTCTTAATGTCATCCTCCCCTTAATTTGGATGATCCCATAGACTATCATTCCCTTGGGGTTGTACTTATAAATAACTATCTCTTTCCTTCCCTCCCTTCACTAAAAATTTTGAATTCTCCATTTTAGATCCTATCCCATCAATCTCTTGTTAAAGATCATTAAAATGTTATTTTTATGTGAAGTTTCAAAAAAATATATTTAAAAGACAAATTGTTTGCCTAAAATCACACAAAAATGAACAAATACATAACACACATGATATCCCAATCATTTGAAACAAACTTGGAAATAAAATCTTAAGCTAAAAATTACTCATAGTACTTACACACCATAACATCACTCATGTTACCTATATACAAACGTTCTTCATTATTATTGATCAATGAGTAACCTATAGGATAAATTATATATGATAAACTAAAAAATATACAAATAAGAAGGCTAGACTGATGATACAAAGTAGGAAAAAAAAATAGAAAGTATTAAATAAAAATAAGAAAGCAAAAAGAATGTATTTACAGGAACTTTCTAGACCAATTAAGGCTTGGAATTAGTGTTTTAGTAATTAACCATTGACATTAAATGGGATGTTATCTCTAATTATATTCCTAATATAAACCAAATTCTTGCATTGGATTTCAAAAATTTGGTAGGGACCTAGCCACAAGTCATCAAACTTATCATGTTATCCTTTTTTTCATGAGTGTTTTCTTAGATAAGGACTAAATTAGAGATCTAAAACGGTTTCACTTTGGCTTAATTTTCAAACCAACACTTAATTAATCTTTGATGTTTGATAAAGTGTATTAAATTTGCATCATGTTTTTCTTCTAGTTGTATCCAATTAAAGAAATGATCCTTTATCTTATTTCCAGTTTCTAGGTAATCTCCCACAAACTACAAAGTGGGAATTCTCAAGTTCACAGGGAAGATAAGGTCTTGGCCACAAACTAGATGATATGTGGATATGGATAGTGATGTTTTATCTATAGTCCTATCAAACCAAATTTCAAATTTTATAACATTATCCTAGTCCCTAGGGTTCTTTTCCAAGCCTTTTTTAATTACATCTAATAAGTTCTTGTTCATTAATTTAGCTACCCTATTACCTTGCAGATAATAATTAAATGATAATATGAGGATTTGTATGCTCATTTATTAAATTAAAGAGAGGATAAATTGATACTATTATCATATAATAGAGTGAACAACATCCCAAACTTAGTGATATATGCTCCTCGAGAAAGTTGATTTCCATGTCTATTGTGGAATTATTGAATGCTTGAGCCTTAGTCAAATGGGTGAAATATTTAGTTTTTGTTAGAATGCTTTTTTTCATAGATGAATTATTTTTTTATCATGTTATGTATATTTTTGGCACCCCTCTCTTTTTATAAAATTTGATTTCACATGAGACATTCTTCCATACTGATGACTTAGTGTCATGAAATTTAAAACTACTTATGTGGGTCTAAGTCCTTTACTTTCATTTTGAATACACATTCTTATGTTGAATAAATAGTAATGACTAGTGAATTTAATGAATTTTTTACTTAATGTTAACAAATGGTTTAGAAAACATGAGTGATGATTAATGAAAATCTATTTTAGTATTTGTTTGAATATATTTAGTTAGTATTTGTTTGAATATATTTAATTTTATGACATATTTAGTCAATTTGAAAAAATGTAGATATTATTATTGACAAAGTTGTGTAATTTAATATATAGAGGTAATTGCATGCATTGACTGATTTATAATACATGATTTGGATCAAATTAAAAAGTTCTTAATAAGGTTAATATGTTTGTTTTTAAATTAAGATAAAAATCCTAAACCTAAGATTTTTGGTATAAGTGTTAATGATATTTTGAACAAATCATTTTCTATAATCTTATACTAAACCTAAGTTTCAAACGTATTACTCAATCTAGATTTCAGTATGTTCAAAAACTTAAAGGGGAATTTATCCATGGACTCTAAAATAGTTTTAATATATCAATGTATAAATCTAGGACATTGGTAGTGGGTTATATTGAACCTATTTTCAAGAGAAGTTGATTTCATCTTAACCTTGGTATATTAGTGGTGCCACCACAAAATTTTTAGGTGCTATGAAATTAATTTTTGTTCATGCATATTTATTTTGGATAAATTTATTTGGGATAAGTTTGAGCCTTATATATTATAGTGAAGTAAAGGTTGAGGTATAAACATTAGCTTTTGATCATTGGTATAATATTTGGAAGGAATTTCAATGACTACTATGTTTATCAATGATGCATTTAGTTTGGCTGAATCACTAACTATTCAGTGGTATACGAGATAGAAATGGTGATTAAGCATGTATACATGAGTTGTTAATGTGATCTCATAGAATAAAAAAGGTGGTTATTTTGTATTTTATCAGTCATTTCACAAGCTTTCTATGTGGAAGTGAAACTCTATTGGTGGAAATAAAGAAAGGGTTTGAGCTTAGAAAAAGCTTCATGAATCTAGTTTTGTTTGTAGTAGTAAGGTATGCCAAAAATATATGGGTGTTACTTTGTACAAAATATTTAGTTCACTAGTTCATTTAAATGATGGTTAAAATGTCAATTTTTCTCAATATTTTACATGCATGGCATTATAGATGAAACTCTGATAAACTTTCATGGATTTTTTTTACACAAAAAGTTTTGCTTTCAAGTTACCATAAGGTTCATATGAATTAATTTTATATTTTTGTTACTGTTAGATGAAAAATTTGGAAAATATAATTCATTCAAAGAATGTATATAGTTATAAAATGGTTTATGATAAATTTTGAAGGTTATTGATGATCCATATTTGTGGATTCATAAAGTTCAAAATCATTTGTGTTATTTTGAGTGTTTATAAGTCTACATGTAAATGATTATTTTCTTATATTTTCTCAAAGGTGAATGAATAAACTATATATTTAAGGAACTACCATAAATATTAGATCTTGAAGTGACAAAAATAGAATATCTGTAACTAGTTTGATTTTTAGGTTTCAACATAAATTTGAAGGTCAATACAATATATTTTATGATTTTTTTCAAAATACACATCTTGTTAAAAATTCAGTATATGTTATTGTGGTAAATTTATTAGATAAATTAAAGCATGTATAATGGTTTTGAAGTTTTGAATTCATTTTTACATATCTGGGTTTTCAATGGTTGCTCAACGAAAGTTTGGCATAAATTTTCATGGTCAAATATCTTGGTTTGTTCAGTAGCATTTGCATTTATTATTTGTACAAAGGCTATTTCAAGTTTTTTCAATTGCATGCAATCATTTTATTATGGTAAATTCAAGATGAGGTTATAAGGTAGTTGAATATTGTGAAAAATGTTAAAAAGTGGGCATTTTTTGCTAAAACTCATTCTTATTTAAATTTTAGTGCTCATGAAAATTGTCCTCTATCAAATTCATTTTAGGATATGTTAAGTTTTTTTTTTTTTTAATATTTTTTTTCTTAAAATTTGAATTTTTCATGGAAGAGTATATTAAAAGTTGCAGTGGAATACTTTGAAAATTGATATTGAATATTAAAGTTGTTTGATTAGAGTAGTTTTGAGGATTTTCAAACACACATAATATGTGTATTTAGTTATGCTTATAAAATTTTGTTTATCAAAGGAATTTTTGGAAAGAATTGTTTTAAATATTTTAGTATATATTTTGATATAGAGTTTACATTACAGTGATTATTTGATCTTTATAGTGATTCTGAATGTTGTTGAATAAACATCAAAGTTATAAGATTACAGTTAGTTTTGTGTTTTATATTTTTGAAACAAAAAATTATTGTTGATATTAAATATATGTAATTCATTAAAGATGTATTTATATGTATTTTAATTCATATATTTAATCAAACTATTTTATAAATATTAATTATTATAGGTTGTTGATAACAATATTTTGATGTGAATAAGTTGATTTAGAAACATTTTTAGATGGTATTTTAAAAAAATCAGTTTTTTATTTATAATTTTAGATGTTTCACAAGTTTTTGAAATTAAAATATCAAGTTCTATTTATTTACTTAAATTTATTTTAAAAAATTTATGGATTAATGATTAAAATACAAATAGGTTTTCTAAACATAGTTATGTTATTTTAGTTTTCTATCATCATTGAGAATGTCTGGTTGGACTCTTATAAAATTCTCATAATTCATATATAAATGATTTTAGAGATAATATTTATCATAAAATATAATATACTAGTATTATAAGTTGTTGGTAACAATATTTCGATGTGAATAAGTTGATTTAGAAACATTTTTAGATGGTATTTGACAAAATTATTTTAAAAAACTTAGTTTCTAATTTATAATTTTAGATGTTTCACAAGTTTTTGAAATTAAAATATAAATTTATATTTATTTACTTGAATTTATTTCAAAAAAAATATGGATTAATGATAAAAATACAAATAGATTTTCTAAACATAGTTATGTTATTTCAGTTTTCTATCATCATTAAAAATGTCTAGTTGGACTCCTCTAAATTCACATCATTCATATATGAATGATTGGAGAGATAATATTGATCATAAATACTCATACATAAAGGCATGATAAAATGGGTTAGCATTTTTGAGGTCATAGGGGTGCTAGTACTTTTCTTGGACCTTTTAATTGTGGTACCTGCATGTTCATTTATTTTGATTTTGTTGACCCTAATTTTTGGAATGTGTTAAATTATTTTTAATATAATCCTATTTATATTTTTAAAAATATAGGTTGGATAGGTTTACTTATTCATAGGGAAAACCAAACAATCTCACTCTATCTTTTTCGAAAACACTTTCTTAGCAATGGCTCATTGGTTCATTCTTCATGAAAAGGTTGTAAGGTTCACTAGATTGATTATGGTTCTTTGAAATATTAAAAATGATAATATTACCCCTATTTAACTTCTTATAAAACCTATACACTTTTCAAATAAATAATTCACTCCTTTGACAACTCTGCATACCTTGTCAATCAGGTCAATAGCCTTTTTTTAGGCATTTATGGCTAATACAAAAATGTACAATGGAATTATTAGAAACAAATTATTGTTTTAGATAACCTTTTTATTTTATTTAAATTTAAATTAATTTACAAGGTCAAAATATACTTGTAGTTCTTTCTTTCAAACCTTTTTAGGTGACTACCTAAGTCTAATTAGGCATATTTAAGCCCTAGTCATTCATAAGTGTTGATAACTATATTATCCCATACGAAACCAAGTCCAAAACTAAATAATATCTTCAATAATACATAGTTATATAAAAATAAAAAATAATGGAAAGTTTCATTGGTGGGATTAATTTTAATTATTTTTATAAAGAAACCTTAGAACAGGGTTAACAATGGACTAGTAGGACCCAAGAGAAAAAATTTAAATTTACATTAATTAAATCCACTTTAAAATGGATGTGATGGTTTCCATAACTATTCCTAATTACCATACATATTATCCATGAATTTAGTGTTACTTTGGACAACTTTATTGAGTTAAATGTGTGAATGGTTACCCAATTCTATGTGCAGACATAGTCTACAAAGTATGAGAGAGTTTTGGTTTATGGATTAACAAAGTATAAGGGTTTCCAAGGTTTAATTAACATTTATTATAAATTATCCAAATTACACACACCTATTTCATGATTTATTTCCTCACCATAACTCTTCTATTACACCTTTTAACAATGTTTTTGGAAAACATAGAATACACAATCACTTTATGCAAGAGTTGAGTGCATTGTCTTAAGGTTTTTTGAGACACAAATATTTCCAAAATTATATTAAATGTTTTTTAAGTATTAAAATAACCAAAAACACATATTTAAACTAAATTTTGGGTCTCTTAACATGTCTATAAGGCATTTTTTAGAGTGTTCTATATTTTGACTTTGAAAAAAGTAAAGCTACAGTCACAGGTAAGTGTTAATTCCTCCTCATTTAATAAATGGATAATAAAATTAAATAATGGTTTAATAATGTCTTAATAATTTTTTAAATCAATTAAAAATTACATTACTTTTGTTCTTTCTTCACACTCAATGTTCCCAGTCTCCCTTTCAACACAGAAACAAAACTTGTAAGGTTTGTACGATTGACCTATCATGAAAATATTGGAAACCAAAAAATAAATTATTGAATCACAATTAAAAAATATATATGTAATATTAAAAATACAATAAACTATTAAATCATCACAAAATTATACCTTTCTCCATTACTTGTTACATAGTCCTTGAATCTTTTACATGAGAGCACAAGAGATTGACAAAGTCTACCACTTTTTTTAAAGAATAAGAATATTTTTCATTTACTTATAGTGGTTAAATACATTTCATACTTTTATTACAACCCCCTACCAATCTGAATACCTTTAATGACTCATTGAAACACCAAAATAACTATCTATTCAAAAACTCCCATAACTACCTCAACTAGCTACTAACTCCTTTTGTACATTGAGGAAAGTTTTTTAGCTACCTAAACCTTATAAAAACACTAATTAATATTAAATACCATAATTAAAAAATTTAATAACACTTTTACCTTTTTAAAACATCAAAAACTTGAGAAACACTACCATATTATTCAAATATTTGAATAGACCATTTAGGCAAGAGAATGCATAAGTAGACCAAATTCAAATTTATTAACACTCTAACACCTAGGATGATTATTATAGACCTAAAATGGATATATTTACTCCATAATGAATCCAAGCATGAAATTAGACTACTATTTACAAGGAAGTAGTGATGATCCTGCATCATACTATCAAGGAGCAAAATGAAACTTTCCCTAAAAGTTATAAATGATATGAAATTAAAGTTCTATTACAGTATCCTTCTTCAAAGTGTAAGTACTCTTGAATCCAAAGGCCTATTTGAAACACATAGGTATTTTTTATTCTTGATGAAACTTATGATGTTTTCTCCTTGATTCATCTCTCTCATGCTTTCTCCTTTGAGATCATATTCTTACACACTGATCTCCTACCTGATCATCTTCAACACCTTCTTATGATCCTAAAAAAAACCTACAAATGGAAAACACAAGTAAATAAAAACATTATCCTTATTTTTTTATTTTAATTCACTCTCTTGTGCTTTCATTTTTGTACTCCTTCTGCTTGGGCTTGTTGTCTATTGTGTTGATGTTGATCATTCCACCTTCTCTCCTACAAACCTTTCAATATCTTCAAACTATTTATCCTCCTCTTTCTTATATTCACTCTTAACATAATAATTGACTTATCCTACCATTTATAATTTTCTCAACATACCCAAATTCTCAACAAAGTTGTTTATATTATCCCTTTATTAAATGAATGATAAGTGATAAGATAGACTTGTAAACAGTCATGCCACATGCTCATCTAAAAGTATATCACCTATCTCTTTTTCTCTCAGTTGTTCCTTTGGTTTAGGAAATTTTTCTCTCTTAATTAATTATTTTACACCTTGCTCCATCTTAATCAAGTCTATTACACCTTGCTCCATTCCTTATACAAGCTCTCTCCTTGGATCTAATTCTTTGAGAAATCACTTTACTCTCTCCTATTGAACTTATTTATCTCCTTATCTCTTCTTAATCCTCTCTTATATTTTAAATTTATTTGACTAAATTCCTTTAATCACCTGAAATATTCTTTAGTGGCCTTTTCAAATAACCTTGATCATACTTTCAATGAACTAATTAAATACATGGAATGAAAATTGAAAACAAAACATGTACCTTTTATTATGTAAACCTTATCCATAAAATCAAATTTGATGTGTTCAAAAATTATTCTCATACTTCCTAATGACATTTAGGCGCTGATAAAAAATGATGTAGAGGGAAGTATGAGAATAATTTTTGAACACATAGGCTCTGATACCAAATGATGTAGAGGGAAAACCAAATAATCTCACTCTTTGTCTTTTTCAAGATACACTTTCTTGGCAATGGCTCATTAGTTAATTCTTCATGAAAAGGTTCTAAGGTTAATTAGATTTAATATAGTTCTTTAGAATATTAAAAATGATAATTTTATCCATATTTAACTCTTTAGACAACCTATATTCTTCTCAAATAAATAATTCACTCCTTTGACAACTATGCATACCTTATCAATCAAGCTAATAGCCTTTTTTTAGACATTTATGGCTAGTACATAAATGTAGAGTGGAATTGTTATAAACCAATTATTGTTTTAGATACAATTTTTATTTATTAAATTTTTAATGAATTTAAAATTTCAAAATTTTCTTTTAGGTCCTTCTTTTAGACCTTTTTATGTCACTACCTAGGCCTAATTAGGCCTATTTAAGCCCTAGTCATTCACAAGTGCTAATAACTATACTATCTCATATATAACCAAGTCCAAACATCCATAATATATTAAATAATAACCAAGGATATAAAAACAAAGTTATATTTTCTAGTTTCACTTGTGGGATTAACATTAATTCAAGTTTTTGTAAAGAAGCCCTAAAATAGGGTTAATAGTGGACTGCTAGGACCTGAGAGAAAACATTTAACTTTACATTCATTCCTTCCACTTTAAAATGAATGTGATGGTTGCCTTGACTCTACCTAATTACCATGCATCTTATACATGTATTTATTATTTATTTAGACACCTTTTTTGAGTTAAATGTGTGAATGGTTACCCAATTCTATGTGAAAACATAGTCTATAGAGTCTGAGAGAGTTTGGGTTTATGGATTAATAAAGTATAATGGATTAAAAGGTTTCATTAAGATTTATTAGACCTTATCCAAACTCCATATACCTATTTCATTATTTATTTCCTCACCATAACTCTTTTATTCAGCCTTTTAACAACATTTTTGGAAAACACAGAATACATAGTCACTTTATGCAAGACTGGAGTGTACTATCTTGAGGGTTTTTTAGATAAAAAATTTCCAAATTTATCTTAAATAGTTATTAAATATTAACATAACCAAAAAAAACTATTTAAAATAACTATTGGGTCTCTTGACATGTCTGCAAGGTCTTTTTTACAATGTTTTGTATCTTGACTTTGAAAAATGTAAAGCTATAGTCACAAGTAAGTGTTGATTCCTATTCTCTAAAGCATAGAAATTTCTTAAGAAACACATAATAAACTTCAATAATGGTTTAATAATGTATTTCCAATGTTTTAAATCAATTCAAAATTACATTACTTTTGTTCTTTCTTCACACTCAATGTTCCCAGTCTCCCTTTCAACATAAAAACAAAACTTGTAAGGTTTGCAAGATTGACCTATCATGCAAATATTGAAAAAAAAAATATGGAATCACCATTAATAAATATATATACAATATTCCAAATACAATAAACTATGAAAGTATCACACACTTACACCTTTCTCCATTACTTGTTACAAAGTACTTGAATCTTTTACACAAAGACACATAAGATTGATAGAGTCTACCAATTTGTTTCAAGAATAAAAATATTTTTCATTTACTTCTTGGGTTTCAATACATTTCATCCTTACATTATATCTTCCTACCAACCCGACTGCCTTGAATGACTTGTTGAAACACCAAAACAACTATCTATCCAAAAACTCTTATAACTACCTCGACTAACTACTAAATCCTCTTGTACATTGAGGAAAGTTATTTAACCAAATAAACCTTATAACAACACTAATTAATATTAAGAACAATAATGACACAATTTAATAACACTTTTACCTTTTACAACATCAAAAACTTGAGAAACATTACAATATTATTTAAATATTTGAATGGACCATTTAGGTGAGAAAATGCGTAAGTGGACCAGATTTAAATTTGATAAAACTCTAACACCTAATATTTATTATTATAGGCCTAACATGACTATATTGACTCATTAATGACTCCAAACATGAAAATAGACTAATATTTACAAGGAGGTAGTGATGCTCTTGCATCATCTCCATTGGAGATCTCATCCTCATATATGAGGTAATCCAAGTGGATCTTCTCAACATATCCATATTGTAGTATAGTCTGAGCCTCATAATTATCATGAACATAGAATAACCACTCTTAAAATTTAACTCTAAATGACCACAAAATTTCATCTATGTTCACTTATACCATTGAATACTAGAGTTCCTTCACCTGAACCAATAAATAGACCTGTAGGTTGTTCTAAATTGAGTCTTGACTAGTTTACACCTTTTTCACATGAAAATATAGGATTTATTGTTATAGTGGTAAAAAGAATGCAATTAGTCCTTGAGATTCACCTTTAATTAAAAATATGATTAAGAAGATATAGATATAGATAAATGATGAGGGTAGCAAGTTGGGTACTAAGTTGGTCAAATTCCCTACAACTGCAATGGAATACACTAAGTTCATGATAGATAAAATCCACCCCTTTATTGAATTAATTTAAAATATTGATGCTGAGTAGACTTATACATAAGTTATTTTTTGATTAAGATTAACAATTTAGTTTGTTTTGGTGATACTTGATATTTTTGAGTGTGGATACTTTATATTTTAACTTTTATGGATGCATGAGTTTAAGTTAACACTTTATGTAATATAATTTATTTTGATTATATATTTTAATAAAATATAAGGTTAAATGCATATGTAATTAAAAATTTTAGTATTTAATTTTATTTAATTACTATATTTATTATGTTTTTGATAAAGTAAGGTGGCAAACCAAAGGCCGAACCCTATACAGTCAAAAAAGACAAGAAGGCAAACAAACAAAAAATGCCTTCAGAGAGACGGCGACACAGCTGAGAACAAAAGATAAAAACAAAACACAAGCCATGGGAAGACCAGAGTCAGAGAGGTCTCCCCTTACATAACTATTGATTTGATAATATCATTGAGTTTCTCATTCTCTGCATTGTCAGCATACCCAATATTACCCACCACTTCCATCATAGACATGTTCAGCAGAATTGTATTACGAAGCCCTTTGGCAAAGACCTTTTCTAGCTTCTGAATGTAGTCCTTCAAGGCCCCAATTTTAGTTTTCCAATCAGTCTCATTCTTAGTGCCCTCACTATCTTCCTCGACATACATTTTCCCCTTATTGTCAGTAGTTCCCATAGTGGCAACACCTTGCTCCTAAATAACCTCAAAATCCCTAGTAGCCTACTTCCCTCTAGTGTCCTCCAAAATTTATTGGATTTCCAACTCTTGAGACTCTTCCTCCTAGGTTGCTTCTTTTGAATCACTTTCTAAATAATCAATCAGTCTGGCCTTCAGGGCTGGTTTACCAGCAATCTGCCCTGACCTTCACACTCTAGAGGGGAATCCTTCCTTATTAATTTTGGAAGGCTTGTGAGATTTGCCACCTTGGCCCCTCATGGCCCTACCCAGATTCCTATGGGTCCCTTCCATAGTCTCTTTAATATTTTCTTCCTCTTCATTAACCTTTCTCTTCTTGCCCTTCTTACTCACAAAGGAGTCGGGGGTATCAACAGGGGTCTTTTCAGGGTCATCAATATGCCTCATTCCTGAAAAGTCATCTCCTTTTGAATAATCTCCCTAATGTTTAAGGGAATATGAACACCTTGTCACCACACCCTCCAACCTAAAAATTGTTGGCCAAGGTTGGCACAAGCATCATCAACCCTATTGCCTTCTTTGTAGGTATGGGAAATCTCAACTTTAGAAAACTTTTGTAAAAGAAATTGGATATCAGTAATGATGTATTTTAGCTTGATTCCCATGTTTAAAGCTTTATTAATGGCATCTATGACCATCTTAGAATCTCCTTGTATATTTAAGTTCCTTATTCCTAAGGATATGGCTAACTTTAATCCCCATAGTAAAGCCATTGCTTCAGCATAGTTGTTGCTCTAGCATCCAATTCCACTAGCATATACAGCAGACATCCATCCTTTATCATTCCTTATAATTCCTCCTCCACTAGATTTACCATCCAACTTGGATGCCCCATCAAAGTTGAGTTTCATCCAGTTAGGTTTAGAGGGGATCCATTTAGTATTAAGTCTCTATAAAATTTTGGAGTTATTATACCTAGGGATCTGGTTTAAAACCTTCCATTTGGCTGTAATTTGGATTTCAATTTGAGATAGGGGTTTCTTCACAACATGAATATGATATATTGTAACAGTTTCCATATGGTCTTAGAAAAGGAGTTAAACACCTAAGAAGCATTTCTAGCAGTGTCCCTAAAAATTTTGTGATTGCACTCTTTCCATAAAGTCCAACTCAAACATGGCAGAGCTTGCTTCCATAATTCCATAAGCCAGGGATGTGTGAAGGTTGGGTTCTAGCTGAGAATTACTTCTTTAAGGTCAAAATTATAGACCCATTCAATACCAAAGTTGTTAAGTATTGTGCCCCATAATTCTCAGGCAAACTCATAATGGATAAAGAGGTGTGAAACTGATTCCTCTTTTGAACCACACAGGAAACATCTGTTAACCAAAGTAAACCCTCTCTTTTGAAGGTTATCCTAAGTAAGGATTTTGTTATGAGCAGTAGCCCACCAAAACATGTTAATTTTTGGAATAAGTTTATGATTTCAAACCTTTTTCCATACATCTTTATTCTAAGCTTCAAGAATGAGCAAATGGTAAGCAAATTTGATAGAGAATGATCCATTCTTATTTGGCCACCAATATTGTTCATCCTCTCAGGGAAAGAGAGGGATTCTAATCTTCTGAATGCACTGCTGGATCTCTCAAACTCTTGAGAAAATCTTAGGCTAGTGCACATAGCAATCCAAAAGATTTTTCCAGCTCCTCATCCCATTATTATTTTCCATATAATCACTGACCCTATCTCCAAAAAACTAGGTAGTCAAGTCATCAATCTCTCCATAGTTTCCCTATGTGATGAGAGCCTTGTACTTTAACTAGATTTCATCCCAAAATTTAATATGCTGGCCATTTCCAAGTTTCCATCTAATTCCTTATTTGAGAAGGCCTCTACTTTTTAGCATTTTATTCCATATCACAGATCCCTAGGGTAATCTTGTTTGTTGAAGAAAGTTGGAATCATCAATGCTATGCATGTATTTGGTATACATTATTTCCCCCCAATTTTTTTTTATGGATCAGGTTCCAACTAACTTTTGAGAGAAGGGCTTTGTTCATGTTCTTGATGGACCTAATATTAAGTCCACCATGAGATTTTAGAAGACACACTTTTCCCATCTGACTAAAGACATTCTCTATTTGTCTTCCACTCCTATCCATAAAAATTTATTTTAGATATGTTCTAGTTTCTCAGCAAAATATGTAGGAATTTTAAAAAGAGATAGGAAGTATGTAGGAATACCTTGCAACAAAGCTCAAAGAAGTTGCGGTTTACTAGCACTACTGAGTAGTTTCCCCTTCCAACCAAGAAGTTTTCTCTACGTTCTTTCCACAATTTCATTCCAAAATCTAAGAGATACCTCTTTGACTAAGAGTGGGAGACCCAGGTAGGTATTTGGTAGGCCAGCTTCAACACATTCTAATATATCAATGATTATATGTGTAAGTTCATTAGGAGTGTTGAAGAAATACACATTGCTTTTCTAGAAATTTATCCTTTATCCTGACTCTCTGGCATAATTATTTAAGATATTATTCCATATTCTAGATTCAATCACCGATGAGATTCCGAAGAAGATGGTATCATCCACAAACTGTTGTACCACCATAGGATGAAGGGAGGAGGCAGGTTTGATGCCCACTAGCTTTTTTTGAGGCTATATCTACTTGTATGTATCTTCCCAGTGCCTTAGCCATAATGATGAATACATATGGGGAGAGAGGGTCTCCCTAATTAATTCCTCTCAAGGATGAGAAAAATCCCCTAGGAACACCATTAACTAGCACTAAGAATTTTGTAGAAGAGACCGCATTCCATAGGAAGTAAGACATTTTATCATTAAACCCAATTTTTTTGATCACTTAGAAGAGAAAAGTCCATGAGACTCTATCATAAACTTTAGAAATATCAAGCTTGAGAGCCATCCTAGGGATTCTACTCCTATCCATGGAGTGAATAGTCTCATGTGTGGTGATCACAGCATCAAGAATCTGCCTACCCAGGATGAAACCTTTTTGTGCAGGAGAAATAATTTTGTCTAGCAAAGGTTGAATTCTCATGACTAGCATTTTAGTAAATAACTTATACACAGTGTTGTATAGACTAATGGGCTTTAAATAAGTGAGGTGTAAAGGTTTTGATTTTTTAGGAATAAGTACTATGAAGGTATTATTAGCTTGTTTCAAAATTTTACTTGATCTGAAAAAATCATGCACAACAGCCGTGAGGTCTGCTCCTACTATCTCCCAATATTCCTGAAAGAATATAGGAGGAAAGCCATCAGGATATGGGGCTTTAAAATCACCCATGGAGAATAAAATAACATCGACTTATTCCTTAGATATAGGCTTTAACATCTATATATTATCTTCTTTCATTATTAAACAAGGGATTTTATCAATAAATTGATTCATAGGTCTATCGATTCTATCATTATTATTTTATTTCGTAAGCAAATTCTAAAAGAAAGCCCTAGCTTGTTCCCCTATTTCATTATCCTTGGTAATAATGTCACCATTATCTAGGATAAGCTTAGTTATTGAGTTGGCTTTCCTATGTTTCATAACTGAGAGATGAAAAAAGACAGTGTTCCTATCCCCCTCTTTAAGCCACTGAACATGAGATTTCTATTTCCAAAAAACCTCTTCTCTTTCCATAAGATAATTCCATTCTAAAGATAAGATATTCTCCTCTTCTAAAGTGTCCTCAGAGTCATCCCCTTGATCCATCAATTGCTGTATATCCTTGAGTTTTCCCACTATATTTTTCTTCTACTGGAAGACCTACCCAAAGCTGTGTATATTCCATCCATGAACTTCTTGTTTAATGTGTTGGAGTTTCCTAACTATTCTAAACATAGGAGTACCTTGAATAGGAATTTTCCATCATTGGGCCACCATTTGTCTAAAGTCTGTGTTTGATCCACATAGCTTCAAAATGGAATGGGGAAGGTCTGGAATGTCCCTATTCTCTCCAACTGAGGAAGATCAGGCAGTGGTCAGACATGGTTCTATGGAAAGCCTGCACCTACATATTATGATAATCCTTCTAGTTGCTTGATATAAGAAATCTATCTAATTTAACCTAAATCATTTGATCTCCTCTTCTTCTATTGGTCCAAGTAAAATTTTGGTTTTGTAGCTCTATGTCCAATAATCCCCAATCATTGATGAGTTCAACAAAGTCAAACATGCTATTTGAGTAATCCATAATTCCACCCTATTTTTTATAATGGTATAGAGGAGTGTTAAAATCTTTGGCTAACATCCATCTAATGTTCTGGGCATTATTCCTGAAACTGCTTAGGTCTATCCATAATTTTTGTCTCAAAGCTCTGTTATTCAGTCCATAGACATTGATCAATGACCAGTTCAAAGATTTCATAGAAAAATTGGTAATCAAGAAGTGTTTATTATAAGCCATAAGAGACCCTTGGATTTTAGCACTATTCCACATAGTGACAATCCCCCCTGAAGCCCCTTTAATAGGACTAATGCAAAAAGCCGCCTTAGGCCATATATAGGTAGTAATTTTCATAAAATTATCCTCATTCATCTTGACTTCTTAAAGTAATAAAATATCTAATTTATTATCTAAAATGTAGTTTTTAACCTCAAATTTCTTTAAGGGATTGTTAAATCCCCTCAGGTTCCAAGATAATATTCTCATTTAGAGGGTTTGGGGGGTTGGGTCTCTAGTGTATTCTGTTTACCACTGGCAATCTCCTTAGAAATCTCTCTTTGTCTTGTTTCTCTTAGGGTTGGCCTCCCTTGTTTGGGCTCAGTGCCAACATCTACAGATTTTTTACCTTTTCAGTTCTTTTTCTTTGGGGTAACCCATTCCTCCTGTTCATTACTACCACTTTGTCCTATTACACCTATTGCTAAGTAGTTTCCTACTTGGTCTCCAATTTCTAGAGCATGGAAAATGTCTATATTTAGCTGTGGGTATGTTTCTCCTTTAGTGGGACTTTCTGGAGTTACTTCTTCCTATCCAACTCTAGGAACTTTATCTTCTTCATTGACTTCCTCTATCAAAAGGTTACCTCTTTCTCCTTCCTTAGACATATTAGTCTATTATTCTAGAAGGTTGGATGTGTTAAATATAGCCTTCTGACTATCAGCTGACACTATATTTTCCTTTGGGATAGCTTTTCCCTCACTACTAGTGATATCCTCCTTTCCCGTCTCCTCCTCTCCCTTTTCTATGTTGTCAAGATTTTCCACATTACTCTTCATTTCCTACTTGTTGTTCTTTCTATAATTGAGAGCCTGATCCTTCCCTTTAATCTAGGAATCATCTTTCCTCCCCTTTTGCTTTGCTATGCATTGTGTCATTAGATGTCCCTTTCTCTTACATATTTGATAGAAAGTGGTAGCATTTTCATAAGTGATCGACTGAGTCCAGATCCCATATTTAGAGTTTAGCTCTATGGTCGTAGGGAGAGTCCTATTTATTTCAACATTGACACAAAGTCTAGCGTACACACATCTGGACTTTGTTCTAGTTGTATGATCTGTAGTGACATATTGGCCAATAGAATTGCCAATAGCTGTGAAAAGTTTTTTATCTTAGAATTCCAAAGGGAACCCTGGCAGTCTTACCTAAGTAGGAGCAAACTTATTAAGGTCTAAGTTAGGAACAAATCCTAGTTTCCACGAGCATAAGGTAAGAGAATGTGGGCCATACATCCATGGTCCTCTAACAAAGTAGCGATCATGTCCTCCCCATTTGTAAAACTAAAAAGGAATAGGCCTCTTGCCATGGCAGTGTTCAAAACACTACCCTTAACTTTCCACCTAGACAGAACCCATTTCCTAATCATTTTGATACTAAGATGTAAAGAAAAAAACTTACCTACCAACGTAAGGTCCATGGATGCCATGATTTCCTCCACCAGATCATCTAGGATATGCAGGGTTGTGCCCTCCAAGATAACAGGGAGGCTCATCATGCTTTTTGAGGGGCACATCTTTTCACATGTAAGTGATTTCTTCCATCTATTGGATGGACTATCCACTACTAGATTTTTGAATAGATCCCTAGAGGCACTACTACCAGCAGTGTCCTCCATTGGATCTGTGATCCCACTGGTTGCACTCAGGGGGCCCAACATGGCAGGAAAAAATAAGTTTCAAATGTTGTCCACATAGCCATTTCAAATGTTGATATTATTGTTGACTATATTTATTATGTTGTTTGGCATATTTGAATGTTTAGTTTTAATGATTGTAATGACTAGAGGGCCTCCCACTATTTAAACTTGTATTTTATCTATTACTATTTAATTTTGATATTCAAACTTTATTAAAGTCTTAAACTTAAAGTCAAGTTATAAAATTAACTAATTGACTTTCTTAAAGTTGACAAATAATTAACTGCATTTAGTTATAACTTATTCTCTTAACCATCTCTTGAGGATATATTTAAAAAAAAAGATCAAAGTTACATCACAAAAGGATAAATATGACATAGGTATTTTAAAGACTTTGAGTTACTTAAAATTTATTCATTATTCTCTTTTCTATGCAACATCTTTAAGATAATATAACTATTATGGATATACCAATAATACATCTTTTGATGGTTAAGTATTACACTTGCTCAGTGTAGATATAACTAGGTTTCTTTTTTAGTTTATAAATTGATTATCTAAAGTCTATTAAGTCTAATAAATTATGATGATTTTAGATATGTAATCATATGTATAGAATCTAAAGTACTTAAATCAAATAATAATGATTACATTTCCATGTGTGACACTTTATTGATAATTTTTTAACTAAAATTTAATATTTGAAATATATTTTATATTAAAGTTAGTTTCTCAATAAATTCTTATTTTATTTTCTTCTAAGATGACTCTTTTCTAAGACTCATAATTAGATTTTATTTCTTATTAATCTTTATCTATATTAATTTCTCTTTTCTAAGACTCATAATTAGATTTTATTTCTTATTAATCTTTATTTATATTAATTTCTCTTTTCTTGTCATTTAGATTTAGATTTCTTGTTTCATCTTGTTATTTCTTTAGATTTAATTAGTTTTTATTGAATTAGATTTGATTTTCATTTTTTTTTAAAGTGTTAGGTTCTTGTTAGTTTAATTTTATATCATTTCTTATTAGATTTACATTTCATTTCAGTATTGTTTTTCTTTAATTTACTTCTAATTATGTCTTAGGTTTAATTATAGTTCATTTCTTCATTTTAGTTCTATTAATATAGATTCCTTTTTTGATCATTTTTTGTTAGATTAAGTGTTTTGGTTCAATTACTTGTTTTATTTCTTATCTTTTATTAGATTTATGTGTATTTTTGGTTAACCCTTTATCTTTTGTAAGTTTTTAGATTAGTCTTATAGTTTAAACTTAGATTTTATTATCAATTTAGATTAGATTAAAGTAATTTTCATTATTTATTTATTGTTTGGAGGTTATTTATTGATAGTTTGTGTATAATTTAGAATAGTTTATTTATTATTTATATATATTATTATTTAATTATTATGTAAATCTTTATTTCTGTCTCACTGTTCAATTTTCATTTTCAGTTATTTTATTTATCTTTTGGTTTATTTTGTTTCTTTTCTTTGGACTTATTTTGAGATTAATAGATATATCAAGAGATCATAAAAAATTGATAAAATAGAAATATGAAGGATCACAAATATTTATTTCAAGACATTATCTCTTTCATAAACTTTATCTATATAATAGGCTATATTATATAATCATAATTTGATTCATTTCACTTGATTCACGTAATATTTTATTTCTAAATTATAATAGAGTATCATTCATTATTTGACTTAACTATTATTTTCTATAATAATTAAAAAAACCCTTGTACATATATAATATCATTTGTGACATATTAGATCCCTATTATTAGACTGGTATGATTCAATTTTAACCTTTAAAATAGGCAAAAGGGTTGATTTATTGGTGTGATAATTTTTATTGTAAAAAACTTTGGTGACTTTGTTGGGGAAATATTTTTAGAAGTAATATTTTTATTTTTCTATTTCTCATTGTTTTTCCATGACCATTAGGGGTCCTTCTCTAATTATATAACGTTTAATTGATATTTTTGATGATCAATTTCATTTTTTTTGAATTTAACTCATTTTGTGTGGTATAACAGACCTTATGATTTACCTCACATAATTGAAGTTATAAATGAGGAATAAGAGGAAGTAGAAATTAGTGAGATAGAGTCACGTATATCATGTGAAACATAGTACCATATTCAAGAAACTAACCAACAAATTAGATGAGAGAGAGAGAGAGAGAGAGAGAGAGAGAGAGAGAGAGAGAGAGAGAGAGAGAGAGAGAGAGAGAGAGAGAGAGAGAGAGAGAGAGAGAGAGAGAGAGAGAGAGAGAGAGAGAGAGAGAGAGAGAGAGAGAGAGAGAGAACATATATTACTTATTACTCAACATAAAGTTCATTTTATTTGTGATTCTTTTCATCACGAGGATAGTATATTTATTATTGAACCGTAATACTTTAGAGTTAAATTAGTCTAATCGAATAGTTGAATTTACTAAAAATTCTAATGAAAGAAAAACTACAAAAAAATAAGTAGATACAATAGAGAGTTAAATACCTAACTATAGTCCTCCAAAATAATAGAAATCATGCTAAAGTAGCTGATAATGGGATAGATTCTGATGATGAAATATCTCACCCTTTAGAGAATCTTTAGATTTTCAATAATCTTACTAATATTGGCACTCATCTAGGTAAGATTCTTTCATTAAAAGGTCTTAATATTCTTAATTTATTTAAAAGTCCTGGTGAATCATAATAGGATCATTTGGATGATTTTAGATTAATTTATGTAACTCTTGGTATTTTAAATTAAAAAGTTTCTCTTAGAGTTTTCTTTCAAACATTAGAGGGAAAAAATTATGAAGATTTTATTAGTCTTACCTCTAGTGTTATTAGTACTTGGAACGATATTTAAGAATGGTTAGAACTTTATTTGGTAAACCTAAATAAAATTTGAATATGGTTAATGAATTAGTAAATATCTCTATAGATCTAGGAAAAACCATTTATTGATTTATTGGTGGATTCACTAGATTGTGGAAAAAGATCCCATGTGATGTTAGACCTTCTAAAATATTGTCTAGACTATATTTTATACCCTTAAAGTATAATTTTTTTTAGAATATAAAGATATTAGGTATTATGATGAAACTATAAATTTTTGTATTGAGTATGAAAATAAATTAAATCATGTCATTTTTAATGATAGAATTACAATATATTTAAATTTTGATGATAAAGAATTTAAAATCCATTCATAGTCTTAACAATGAGCTGATCACTATCAAAAGGCAAATTGATGATAAACCATATTCATCATGTAAATATTTCCTTCCTCAAAAAGGTAAAACTAAATAAAAAGGTTCATTATTGTAATGTTTGTCAGTTAGATCACGATCCTAACACTTATATAGTTATGCAAAAATTTAAATGATATATTTGAGGAAAAGAGACTATTTCCATTGATCTTGATGACAATATAAATGTGTGCATCTGATGAGTCTTCAGATGAATTCAAATATATAAGTGATTATACTATCAATATAAGGCAAAATGATTATTCTAATCAGAAAGATAACATGAATAACAATCAATCTTATTATTCTCAAAATCTTTATAAAGGCAAAGGTACATAGAATAATTATATATCTGATAATGCTACAATTAGTTATCAACATAATAATCCTTTATCTATTGAATTTCATAATCTTCAATATCCTCCTTATAATCCTAAGAACTACGCTCATATACGTCATCTAGATGTGGGAGTTTATAATATTATATAAGATTTGGATACTATCAAAGTAGGTTTTTCATTATTACATAATGTTGGTTTACCAAGACAACTTGAAAAAATCAATGATGCTATTAAAAATCCAAATTCTAATGATGTATTAGGATTTTAATAAGAAATAAATAAGAATGAATACTTTTAGTCTATTATTTTCATTCAAATATATAATCTTCATGCTGATTATATACCATTTTTTTACATATCAGTTCAAATTTCTAAAAAAATCATACATAATTGTATTCTATATACTTCTACTTCAAAGAATATAATGCTAAAGTTTATTTATGTCCAATTATTACAAGATTGATAATAGAAAACTTACAAGTTCTGATTCATGATAAACTAAGACTTGTAGTAAGTTTTGTGATTTTGTTATTAAAATTTCATAGCATGAAAGAATGAGGTACATGACTAATGTTCAAATTTTAGATATTCCTAGTAATTATTTTATGATTATAGGAAGAGATTGGTCAAAAATCACTTGTGTTTTTATTGGAAAGGATACAACTTGGGTTTTAGTGGAAAACGAGAACCTTTATATGAAATGAAGATTGGTTTATTAATCCTGTTGATTCCTTACCTCTTAATGTTACTTATGTGGAAACAAGGATTGGTAATTATGAGCTATTAACCTTAGATGAACTTGAAAAGTAGAAAGAAAAGTCTTTTTTCAGATATATTTTATGGTCTCTATATTTTTATGGAGCTTATTCATAAAGTGGTCATAGTGATAGAATTTATCTTATTTGTCCTTTGGGAAAAATATTTTGCTATGATTATAAATTATCATTTGATAATATTAATAATAAAATGTAATTTGAAGCCTTATGCTTAGGTCTAGAAAATGCCATTGAATTAAATGTTAAATAGTTATAAGTCTTTAGAGATTCAAATTTAATTATTATATAAGTTAGATAAGTTTATAAATCTAATCAAACACGCCTACATAGGTATACTAAAAAATATTTGGGCTTTGTTTGAAAATTTTTAAACCATTAATATCAATCATATACTTAGAGAATTTAATGTTTGAGCTGATAGGCTCATTTTTTTAACTTTTAATCCTACTCTAAGTGAAAGTAAGGTTACTATTATTTTTTCATTTTTAACAATTTTAGACCTAAAATTCCTAATTTAAATATTTTTTTTTTCCTATTTTCGTCTATGAAAAACATATTTATTATTTTATTAAAGACAATTATTTTAAATATGATGATTATGTGTTAAACTATGGAGATTACTTACAATTAAATACTAAAACAATTGCATGCTAGTTTGGTGAGCCTATAATCAATGTTTACTCTCAATGATTAGCCTAGGATTTCATGGACTAAAGAACCTTCTAGGAGAATAATTAGAGAAATTATTCCTAATAACCTTAGAATTTAAAAGGACCCTAAATTTATTTATTTGGGAATGCAATGTATACCTGATGAGAAGGTTAGATTCATTATACTTTTTAAAAAAATTATTAATATTTTTTATTTGACATATAAAATTTAAAGGGTTATAATACCAACATTATTAGACATGATATTTATATATAAACTAGTATTAAACCTATTACGTATAAAATAATAATAATAATCATTTTATTAGAAGACACCATCAACAAAGAGCTTGATAATATGCTTTATAATGGTGTTATTTATCCTATAAAATATTTTGATTGGGTAGCTAATTTAGTAATCGTACGTAAAAAACTAGAGATATTAGACTATGTTTAGACTTTAGAGATATAAATAAGGCTATTGTAAAATATAATTTTTCTCTTCCAAGTATTGATCAAATCTTGAAATAAGTTGTAGGATCTAAAATGATGTATTTACTTGATAGATTTTCTAGTTATAATCAAATATTTGTCAATCTAGATGATAGGCATAAGACAAACTTTACTACTCAAAGAGGGACTTTTACTTTTAACAAGATGCCTTTTGATCTCATGAATGCAACTGTCACTTTTCATAGAGTTATACATGTATATTGTTATGATTTAATTATCATAATCATTTAAGTTTATTTATATGATCTTACAGTCCATTTTGAAAAGAGAAAAAAGCATTTAGATCATCTATGTGAGGTTAACCCCAATAAATCTATCTTTGGTATACTGAAGGTAAATTATTAAGACATATATTTTATAAATATGGTAGTTCAATTGATCTTAAATGTATTAAAGTAATTAAATAGATACCATGAATTAAAGACCAATTAGTCTTAGATCTTTATTTGGTAAAATTAATTTTGTTTGTAATTTTATATCATATTTTACTGATAAATCTAATCCATTACATATTTTTCTACAAAAAAATCAGTCATATATATGATATTTAGGTGTATATTCTAATTTTAATAATGTTAAAAATACCATTGCAAGTTCACTTGTACTTGCTAAATATGATTTGACTAAACCCTTCATTATTTATGTGAATGTAATTAATAAATCCATAGGTGTTGTAATCACACAAGGCAATGAAAATAGTGATGAGAAATATATTGGTCATATGGTCCAATTTTTAAAATATACAAAAATGAAGTATCCTGTTATTGAAAAAATTGTTTTAGCTTTATTTTTTTTATTGATCAAATTTCATTATTTATTGATTATAAATAAGGTTATTGTAACATCTAATGTGTTTTTTCTTTCTTGCCTTTTAAAATAACCAACTATTTAGGGAAGGTTAGAAAAATAAATTTTGAGAATTCAAGAATTTTATCTTAAATTCAAAACATCTAAAACCATAAAAGGAAATGATTTAGCAAAAAAATAAGCTAAAAATACTTCTTATAGTATAAATATTTTGGTCTTATCTATTGATGATTCTTTAAATTCTAAATATCATTTTTAGTCCATGAAAGTTGTTGATTTCTTTAAAAAATTTAAATTTGGACATGAAATGAATGATTGGGATTGTTTGTTGGCTAAGGATGATTGGTATCACAACTTAGTTTATTAATTTCAAAATTAAGATTTTTCTAACAATTTAAATAAAAGACAAAAATGATATTTAATATTCCAAGATTTAAAATTATGTTTATCATAAAAAATAATATTTTATAGTAATAAAGATATTGTTTTATTAAGTGCTTAATCCATGATCAAACTTAGAAATTTATTAGAGTATGTCATGAAAGAAGTTGTGGTGGTCATTATGTGATAAAAGCCACTGTTTATAAAATTCTACACACAAGTTATTATTAGACTACGTTATTTCAAGCTACTTATAATTTAGTTCATGTATAAATGCCTTGTCAATTATTTTTTGGTAGAGATAGATTACCAATGATGCCTTTAAATCTTGTAATTCATGGAATTAAAAATTTACTAAATCGAGAATTGACTTTATTTCTGATATACATCCACTTTATTCTACTAGTCATTTTTATATTTTAACTGCTACAAATCATTTTATGAAGTGGCCTAAGGCTAAATCACATAAAAAATTTGGTATGACTGAAGTCATTTCATTCTTTAAAAAATAGATTTTCTCTAGATTTGGTGTTCCATATGAAATTATTTCAGATAATTATCCCCAATTTATTTTAGATGTATATTTAGATTTTGTAGGACATTATTATATTATTTCAAATCATTCTTCAAAGTATTATACCCAATCAAATGGGCAAGCCGAATCTACAAATAAAAATTTAATTTCAATTATGAAAAAATTAGTTTTTGAGAATAAAAGGAACTAATATTTATTTTCCATTTACGTTAGCTTGTGTATTTGAAGCTATATTACTTATTGAACTTCAAATTTATTTTTCTCATACTACTTTACAATATTTATTAGGTGATACTCATCTAAATTAATAAAGACTTAATGATTTGATAGATTTAGATAAAATTAAAGATATTGCTTTCCAAAAGTTAGAAAAGGCAAAATAAAAATTAAAGAAGTTATTTGACAAAAAAATATCTAGTAAAAGTTTTAAACTAGGTGATATTATCCTTTATTGGGATAAAGCACATGAAGACCCAGTAAGTATTATAAGTTTCATTTTTTTTAGCCTGGTACTTATATAATTTATAATATTCTTGGAAAGAATGTCTTTAATTTACAAGATCTTGATGGAAATTGGTTGCAATATTCAGTCAATGAACATCATTTTAATATTTTAATAATTAACTCCTTTTCATTTCCTTTATTATTTTTATTAAGGTTTTTTTCTTTTCTATTGTTTGTTTATTTTTATTTCCTTCTTGGTTAGATCAACACTAGTCACATTGGCTGAAGTATTCATTATTTTATGAAAGAGTACAATGGAAGTTATTATATCACTATACATTTTTAAATTATGCTAAGATATTTTATATGATAATGATCAAATTTTCTTTATGAATAAACATGAACTAGGTTGTAAATATGTTGAAAGCATTTTTAATCTGTAAAATTTTGTACTTGAGACTATTGCATTTGATTATTTATCCAACCCAAATTTCCTTGTCTAATTATCTCATTCTTTGTATCATACTAATTGAATAGTTTATCTCTTAACAATTTTATCATTATTAAAGGTGTTTACACATAGCTTCTTAAGAAATTATTTAAACTTGGATTGTATTCTCAAGTGATGTATCTTTTAATAGATAATTTATTATTACTACATAATTTTCTTGATGAAATTGGCTACCAAGGTTGCCTATGTTATGCCTATTTTTTGCATCCCTCACTTTTTCTAAAATTTGAGTGTAATTAGACATTCTTCCATATTGATGACTTAGTGTTGTGAAATGTAAAAATACTTAACGGGATCTAATCCATTTTATTTCATTTTGAATATTCATTCTTGTGTTGAATAAGCATTAATGACTATTACATTTAATGGAATTTTTACTTAACATTAACAAGTGGTTTCAAGAGCATAATCAGTGATTAATGATAATTTATTTCAAGATTTGTTTGACTATATTAAAGTTCATGATATATTTAATAAATTTGAATAAATTTAGATATTATTCTTAGCAAAGTTGTGTAGTTTAATATATAAAGGTAATTGCATTCATTGAATGGTTAGTAATACATGATTTGTCTTACATTATATAGTGATTTCTAAGGTTAATATTTTTTTTACATTAAGATAAAAATATTGAACCAAAGGTTTTTGGTATAAGTGTTAATCATATTTTGAAAAAATAATTTGGTATAATCTTATCCTAACCCTAAGTTTCAAACCTATTTCTCAATATAGGTTTTAATATGTTCAAAATCTTTAAGGGGACATTAGCCATGACCTCTAAAATAGTTTGAATTTAGCAAGGTATAAATCTAGGACATTGGAAGTGGCTTATATTGAAGCTTGTTTCAATAGCAATTGATTCCAACTCAACCTTAGTTCAGTGGTGGTGCCACCATGGAAGTTTTGAGTGCTATGAAATTAATGTTTGTTTGTGAAAATTTATTTTGGCCAATTTTTTTGTGATTCATTTAAGTCTTAGAGATTATAGTGTAGTAAATTTTGATGTACAAGCATTGAATTTTGATCATTGGTGGGATATTTGTATATGAAATCATAAATTCATCATGTCTATAAATCAATCCTATCTTTGAAAAGATAAAGCATACCTACACTTCTGATTGGGGATACATTTTTTAAGTGGGGGCATGACCAATATGAGGATCTTCTAGGCCTGATTAGGGGATCACTTATCACAATACACCATGCTAGGAAGGGTTACAAAGCCTAAAATATAATACAATCACACAACCCTAAAAGAGTCCTAGGTTTAATGTTCACTCTATTTTAATAACAAGAAAGTAAATCTAATCTAGTGCACACCAAAGCTTATGATACAAAGCAGGGGTTAGAAATAAAACAAACTAAACTAATCATACATAAAATACATATACTCACATAAATGTATATATAATCCTAATACATGGAAGAAAAAAGAATAGCTACATTATCTATCTACTCTTACAAATAAGAAATAAAGTTAGGAATACTTACCTTGAAGACAAACCCACCGAGCCTCAATCTCTCCCTTGACCAAGGTGACTTGCAAGATATTGTTATGGTATGTAAGGATAACAAAGATAAATCATCTCAAGGATATAAAACATATCTATGCATCCAAAATACTTCTACATAAGACAAGATTAATATCTCCAAAGAATGTATGAAACCTTAAACTTTATTCTTCAAGTAGAATGGCCAATAAGTAGATGTTCATTCATACTTATTCTTATTTTTTTTTCTTATTAAAAATGTTTGGAAATGAACTTGTATATATAAGTATATCTTGCCCTAAATCCTCACAAAAATGTCAACTATACAGGGTCAATCTAGTTGACCCTGTATGTTTTTAGAGATAATTCACTAGGTCTAAGCTAGGTCGATCAAAAGGCTAACAAACCCAAAAAGTGAAAAGTACTCCTAGACTGTACAGGGTCAACCCAGTTGACCTAGTATAAATGATTGTTCAAAAGGTAATTAAGGTAAAAAAAGGAGGATGTAAAAAGGAAAATTATTGGAATGGTTAAGGCTAAAAAGAATAATCTTTAAGTTAATATTTTTAGGATATGAGTGTGTAGATGACAAGTGGGAAAAGGGACAATAATCTTATAAAGCACCAATGGTCTACCCATGCCTTTCTCAATGCACCACTTAAGGTGTGCACTCATATATATTAAGACCCGATGGGTTCCTACAAGATATAAAGTATTAGTAATCAATAAAAGTTAAAAATATTATGTGTATATATATGCCCCACTTGAAGCTCATCACATGTCATGTAAGTGCAACATGAGATAGTGCTTCAAGAAATAAAACATAATAACACACGATGTTGATACTAAGTAAAATGTAGTAAACATCAAATAAGACAAAGGAAATGATAGAATTGAAAAACACATACCTTTACTAACCTTAGTGTTGTACATAAAGAAGTAAATTGCAAGAGAAAGTGAAGGTGTCTAATGTGAAAAATACTAGGTGAACCTATAGAAGTTAGTGAAAAAAATAGCCAAAAATTAAAAAAAATGAAGATATTCATATAATAGTGGAAAATATTCTCTACATCATCATGAATATAATTTATTTTATGGTTTTCAAAATGGATGAGTAAAAACAAAGATATAGATAAAATAAGGAATCTATAAAAAAATAATTGAAGAATTTGAATTTTGAAAAGTGTTTTTAAATAGGGGGAAGGAGAATTCATTTTGTTATTTTAAATTTTGAAAGAGAAAAAAAAGAGCTCTAGAGACCAAATGAGCTAGGATGGTGAGGAGACAACATGATAGATAGGAAGGGGGTCCAAGAGCAGTAGTAGGTGCACTATAGGTATGCAACTATGAATCTTAAGCCAATTTTTGATTATTTTTTTAAATTTAGTGAATTTTAAGAAAAAAATAATTTTTAGAATTTCTAGATGTCAAAATGAAACAAAATTTGATTTTATAGGTAGCAAAGATTAAAATGGGAAATGGGTTTAGAAGGTTTATGAAGAAAATGACAAAAAGGAAATTTTTAAGGAAAATGTAAGGGGTCAGCAACCAAAAATAATTGGGTCAACCCATTCAACCTAAGAGGCTAAAAATAGTCAAAATCCACATTACCAACCTAGTAGGTATGTGTTGACCCTGTATATTTTGTAGGTTTCCCACCTAATATAGTTTACCAACTGATCTAAAAAGTTTGAAATGACAATACAGTACCAGGGAGGGGAAAATAAAATGGTTGACATAGATGTTTAAGTCAACTAAATGAAAAATAGGGAAATTTTTGGTCAAACTAGTTTGACCAAAGAACTAAAATTATATGCAATTGAATGCAAAAGTTCAAAAGAAGGCTAGAATGGCCTAAAGTAACCAAATAAGGGGGGGGGACCAAGTAGGATAAATATAGGTAAAAATGAATAAATTAAAGTAGTTTAGACTTGTTTTTAATTAAAAATGTAAAAAGAATACATTTTGACTATACATGACATGGAGGATGTAATACCTCTTTTGTTGTTGCTTAGTTGCAAGGATGACCCTAGTTTTGGATATTGGTAGACATGTCTTGGCTATCAAATCTATTGGAGTGTCTAACCATAGGAGATAGAGCTAGACTAGTAAATTTAGGCCTAAGACATATTTAACATGTGTAGGATTACCTTGAGCTTAGATCTATTAGTCATGTTCCTTGTATGTTGGGAATTATTAACTAATACCTTTAGATGGGAGGTAGATAGGGATATGGTAGAGGTAGCTATCATGATATAGGATATGCATGCCATCCTAGGGCTACCAATCATAGGAGCACCAATGACTACATGCATACCAGATAGCCTAAAAGAGAGGAGAGCTTTAGCCATGTGGGATACAAGATTGGATACACTATTAGGAGGTATAGGGCTTATGGGATAAAATATTGGATATATAAGGTTATGATACACTATTGCATACACTATGTGGGATACAAGATTGGATATCTAGAAGGTTATGATAGGACTTGTGACACAGTGAGTGATATGTCATAAGTTGGATGGTAAGGTACCATTATTCATGGTAGCATTAAACAAAAAGATTATAGAGGAGCGAATCTATATGATTTGGGTTCTATCATCTAGCTCCATCTCATACATGATTTATATGAGGTGTTGGTCAAATGGTAAAAATATATAAGACCAATCATATTATTTCAAACTTGGATCTACGAGAGGTCTCTCATGTATTAGTCAATTGGGTGAACCCATGTGGTTAATGATAGGTCACATTGGGTTTAGAGATGGAGAGAGGACTAGGTAGCATGGGTTGTGCCCCACATGCCAATGATATGGATTATGAGACATGTAAAGATAGTGTGGCATCCATATGGAGACATAGAGACTACATGGCTAATTTGATACATAAGTGCACTAGCTAAAATGAGGACAAAGGTTATTAGACACTAAGAGCCACATACAATGGAATGGGTACTAGGACAAAAAGGATTAACTCATCTAGTGGTACTAATATTGATGCTCAAGAAATGGGCTCAGTATGTGAGAGAGTTATGGGGGAGGAGGGGAATAGGGCCACTAGTGATAAGGTTGATGGTTAGACCATGTCATGAGAAAACATATATTAGGTGAGCATAATAGGGATCAAAATAGGAGGAGAGGGATGCATAGGTAGTGGCACTAGAGATACCTTTACCAGCTCCACACCAAGATGAACTAAGACCATCAAGGACATGATGTTGATGGAGGTAGGAGGAGTAGGAGAGAGTAAAGACTATCACCATCCATGAAGACCTAATAAGTGACCTAGAGGAGAGCTAGATCATAAAGAGGAAATTCAAGTGTAAACTAAGGCAAAAACAAGCTATAATAGCTAGATTTGATTTATGGAGGCAACCTATAGAGGATGTGCTAGGAGGCCATGTAGATGGAGAGACTATAGTAGGTGATCATTAGATAGTGAGACCATAGTGGTTGAGACACGTATAGGTAGAAGATGATAATTTTTTAAGTTTTGATTTTGAAATATAGACTAGATGTAGATAGATATTATGAGATATGATATTGATCTAATATCTATCTAAATGTGATTTTGTATGTATTATTAAAGATGAGGAGGAGAGATGGGGGTCCCTTATGAGGAGATCAATCCATGAAATCTTTGATGAGATTATGTAGTTGTATAAACCTACTATATTAGAGGACCCTAGTGTACCATCTACCCTAGCTCAGGTGAGCTAGTTTAGATTAGTAGGGGAGGCAAAAAAGTAGATACAAAAATAGAGGGAGAGGATGCATACACTAATAGAGATGGGTGCAAGTGAGGTATGGGTATGGTAGGCCCTGATAGAGGAGAGATATATGAATCTAGTTATAGTGACACATATGACATAGGTACATATGGTGATGTAGACCTAGTTGATGTTGGGTCATATAGTGACCCATACTGAGTTGGCATAGGCACAAGTGTAAATAGTGCATCTATGGGGATAGGTAGAGGGATTGAGATCTCATATGGCCTCTTTAAAATGTACTATTTAGAGGAGTCAGTTTGAGGCCTTAGTAGGTAGTGTGGCTAGGCCATGAGATAGATAGGATGGGGCCTAGCCATAAGGCTAGAGCATTATATATATGGTTGTACTTGTTGTATTAAAACTCATGAGGTGTATATATGATATATCATTTTGGCATATTGGTGTTGATTTTGTATGTTGTCATCATTATGTTTGTGGTTTTGGATGCTTTAGGTATATTTATTTCTAGCACATGTATTTATCTTTTATTGTATATGCTATAGGAAATATATGAGATGCAGTTTCTTTTCTAGAATTATGAAAAAGATATGCATGGTTATAAATAAACATGAAAAAAGGACTTTGTTAAAATATAATCAATCAAAAAAATGAACTACACACTATTTCAAGTTGGGAAATGTGTGATAATAATAAAATGACTAAGTATAAAGAACCAAGGGATGGTAAAATAATATGGTAAAAAGGATTTTTTTTTAAACAAAGTGAAATATTTTTGTACCAAATTAAAGTAAGTAAAATCATACTAAATCACATTAAGAAGTATGAAAATAATGTAATAAAATGGAAGGTATGTAAAATGGCACAAATGGTATAAAATAAAATAAATTAAGTTAATCAATTATACTAAATCATGTTTGGAAGTATAAGAGAAAAAAAAATTTAGTAAAAATAATGGTCTTAAATTTATCACACTAATTCAAGTTGAAAGTATGAAAAATTCAAGAAATGGTTATATTCTTACATGCACTCAAAAAATAAGAAGATAAAAGTGAAATAAAAATGAATTAAGCATAAAACATACTAAATCAAGTTTAGAAGCAAGTATATTATGTCTTACTTAACAATCAATCACACCTTATCTCACATTTGACACATGTAATTTTGTTTGGGACTTGTATTATTAGAAAATTTTATGTGGAATGTCAGGTCCTATCCACGATCTTACATTTAAACTCACAAAGATAAAACCACTAAGGTGGAAACATTAGGACAAATATCTTAACAAAGGATGTGGATAATAGGAAGGAAAAAGGTGGTAATTTTTTAGGATGGTTGGATCCTATCCATTGTCTTACAATGCAACTCACAAATGAAATCCCAATGGAAGTGATCAATAGACAAAATGATAATTCTCAAGGGGAAGTATGAGGGATATAGGAAATGAAAAATGGAGTGTAAAAATCAAGACTTATTCATCTTATGAGAATATTTTAGAAGGCAAGAGTCATACTAAAGACATGAAAAGACACTAGGTGACTAGTGACCATCAATGTACAATGGAAACTTGTTCTCTATAGACACAAAGCTTTGTAGGTAGATAAGTGTGCTACTAATATCAACTCATAAAATTATACTGGCACAAGAAAATTAAAATGGACCTACCTTCCTACAACATGTTACCCATTCCATAAGACCCCTTATAGAGCCATCAATCTACTATAGAGATTGGGTACTTCTATGAGAAATTAAGTAGCACTAATTTTTTTTTTTTATTCTCCTATTCTAATATACTAACCTACCACACCCTAAATTACCTTAGATATACCATGAGGGAAATTTTGGAGTTTGAGCTTTGACTAGAAGAAGGATATGTGCTTTGAATCATGTCTTTTAGTATGATTTAAGTTTTAAGAATGTTTTTGCCTTTTATATCATTGATTTTTGTAAAATGATTTCACTTTTAACTTTTTATGGATTTTGAAGATTCCTCCTCCATATGAATTTGGAATGATGAATAATGAGAGATGTAGTGATACACATGAATGAGCTTTAGGATAAGGCTAAATGAGGATAAGTAACCAAAGACAAAGACTGACTAGGAAACTTAGGCTTAACAATGAATGAGTATGTGATCTCAAGTCTCAACCATGTATATGCTTATTTTGCAAAAAAGGAAGAAGGTAAAAATGAGATCCAAAGGTGGATCAGTGAAAGGAAAGAATAATGAGATATAGTGTTTACTAACTGATCACATGGTAATAAAAAACAAGAACCAAAAGGAACATGGTTGATATAACCAAGTCAAAATGATAATTATCTGTGAAAAAT
Organism: Torreya grandis; assembly: GCA_037957365.1. NCBI lineage: Eukaryota > Viridiplantae > Streptophyta > Pinopsida > Cupressales > Taxaceae > Torreya > Torreya grandis. Next base: position 1,871,633 of record JARHVA010001253.1, on the reverse strand, counting down.
CAAGATAAGAAAGTAAAAAATCATGAAGGCACAAGTAGAGAGTTTTGAGAACAACTTAAGAAATAAAGAGAAATCAATGATAAAGAAAGATAAACATATGTAAAGATAAATGAAAAGATAAACAAGATGTAGTACAAAAGGTAAAGAATCACCATATAAGAAAAAGTTGACACAGTGTCAAATGACATAATAGATAGATAAGAATAAAATTGGAGCACATGTCTAATCAAAATGAAAATGTAAGGGCATCATGCATTTGCTCATAGATAATGATAAATCTACCCATACACATTATCCAAAACATTGGATAAATATCTATGATGTTGGATGTGAACTATTTCTAATGTCTCATCAATCTTTGCTAACAATTAGGAAAATGCTTCTCATCTAATCTCCTCAAATAAAAAAGTAAGAATGCTTAAAGGATTGTGCTAAATAAAATTAGGCAAGGGATGCTTAGTATAATGTGTGGGAGTAGGATTTATGGGAGATACAAGAATCATCAATGGAAAAGGATCCAAGGGTGAGGGACTCATAGGTAAAGAGGGATCCATAACTGAGGGAAGGTTCATAGGTGAAGGAATCATGGGTAGAGGCATAGAAGGTGATAAAGGGACCACATACAGGGATTAAACCACTGTGGGTGGAGCAATGGGAGAATAAAGAGGAGCCTTATTATGGGAATGATCTATGGGAGGAATAGAATAAGGTTTAAGAATAACTACAAGGTGATCCTTAAGATGTTATTGAAGGATGCAACAATGATCAATGTGATACATGCCACATAGGTGCCATAGACAATACACCTCACCATAATTAGGCATGTATTTAAGAAGTACCCTCAAGGGAGGTATGGATTTGTTTAAATAAGGATAGGAAGGATGCAAATTATCAATATATTATCATAGCTTATGAAAATGGTAGAATAATGATTATCTATCCTATGAAAGCAATAAATATGCTTGTGAATGGTCTTAGGAGAAACACTCATAGAAGGAGGTATAATAGGAGTGGAATAATCCAGAGAACACTCATCAGCCCATTTGGTTGGTAGAGGAGCCATCTTATGCAAGGGAAGAAAACCATTACCAAGGTAAGGTGGTGATGAAGGAGGAATGGAATTAGTCTCAATGGAAGGAGTAATGGGATGAGAAGTAGGGATAGGCTTAGCAATAATAAGAGTGGGAAGAGGGTCAACTATATCAATAGTGGGAAGAGGATCAACTATAGTAGGAGTAAGAATGGGATCCAATTAGGGATTTATTGAGGGAGGGTGGGATCTAAAAAAGGTATAAAGAGGGTCACACTAATCTCAGGAGTAAACCAACTATGATTATCAAGGAATCTAGCACAATAATAAGGTCTGACCATAACATGATCCAAGAACATAATCCTATAAGATTATTTAAAAACTAGAGGTGTTGGCACCATCTATATCTTTTGATAAATAAGAAAAATATTAAAAATAGGAACTATAAATGATGGAATTTAGCAAGATACATAAAAATACTCAAGTAAAGAAGAATGATAACAGATAATCTTAGCATCATGGGCCTAAATAAGACTACCTAAGAGCAGATCATCTAAGGAATAACCATGATAATAATCCATGGTGTGAAGATCAATGACACAATTAGGGATGACCTTATCATCCTATAAAGTGTGGTGAATATAATTTCAAGTCTTGGTTAAGACTATGGGAATATCATCACAAGGAGGCTTTTGAGAATGAGGATGTAAGGAAGCAGGAAGCAGGAAGCTATGAGATGAGATGAGGTGAGAGATTAGAATTTTTAATTTTAAATTTAACCTAATTAGGCTCATCATCATCAGAATCTAAGAGGTTAAGAGGAATATTCCCAATGATTTTAGGATGCCCATTATAACCTTGGGTTGAATTAATGGGAAAATTAAGATGTTATGACTCATGGAATGGAATGTTAGGAAAAGGTTCAAGAGTAGGAATCTTGAAGACACCCTAGTCTTAAAATTGTTCAAAATTCCAAGGGTTAGTGTCACCTTGAATCCTATAAATGGCTTCATTATGATGGAATTTAATGCATTGGTAGGCAAAAAAAGAAATGGCTCTCATACAGTGAGTCCATGGCCTACCAAGAAAGACGTTATAAGAAAGGGGAAAGTTAAATATCATAACCTTCATGTGAATGGTAATAGTTGTGACAATAATGGGAAGCCACACATAAGCTAGAGGATGAATTTTCCTTTTATCATATCCTTGGTAGGTGTTGTGTGTGGACTTTAGATCACATTATAAATATTCAAGGGTCTTAATGAAGTCAAGAAAGGCAATGAAAATGCCAAAACCCTCATCAATCAATGTATGATTAAATTGGATATCACCTATTTGAACACTAATGAATAAATGAGGATCATCTGCATGAAGTATAATCTCATCAAGAATCATAGAAGCTAAAGGAAAATTTAAGGAAATAAAAGTGTTTATAGTTTCATCAACATTGATAGACATATCTTCACATTATTTTAATATACTATCCTCATATCTAGATAAGGTTACCTCTTGTCCTTCTAGGGGAGGATGAGGGACATTTATCTTCAATAATAGTTACATAAGATAGTTTATATGATGGGGAGAAGTACTCAAAAGCTCAATAAATTGAATTTTTGATGGGATATTAGTGAAATCCATGATGAGATCCCACTCATCATAAGCCATAATAAGGTTGTTAGATATAGGTACATAATGATTAAATAGGTCCTCAAAAGGAGGATTCAAAGTACATTAGAATTTTTTTTATAGGAAGAAGAAGATTTAGAATAAGTTTGTGAATCAAGTTAAGATGATGAAGTAGCTAGTTCAAGTTGATTTTAAGAATTGGTAGAAGTGTTAGTAGAAAATTGATTGTCATTATTATTAGAAGATGATAAAAGAGTGGTAGAAATAGAAAATAAAGTGTTATCCAAGGGAGAATCTGAAATTGGATCATCAAAATTAATAAGGTCATCATATCCCAACTCATTTAAATGAGTTGGAGAAGAATTTTGTATAACATGATATGTTTTAGATGAAAGAGGAGTGCATATAGGTTGAGAATAGATAAAAGAAACCACCCTTCACATTTTAGTTTGTTAACCACATTCTATTCAATAGTGGGTTCAACAAGAATTTTAACATTATTAGTGGAAGGGGTGGATTTTTCATGATTATATTGAGTAGGTTGATGATTAGGAAGAGGGTCTTTGTAGATAGAAAAATGAGCATTTGTTTAATTTAAGGCTTGAGTTTTATCATGTGTTTTAAAATCATTAAAATCAATTTCATAAGCTTGTTAAAACTTTATAATGATATAATCATGATAAAAATTAGGACCAAGAAGAAAGTCAATATCAAAATTATGAATTTTTCTACAGGTCTCATGAGAATGACCCCAAATAGCATGAAACTAAAAAAACTTGCTAGGATTATACCAGGATTTCATAGGATGGGTAGGGTCAAGATCACATGGAAGAGGCCTAGGTAAATGATTAATAAATTCAACTAAGGATAGATGTTTATGAACATTAATGGTGTTTGTTGAAGATCAATGAGGATTGGTATATTGTTGAGAAGGGAGATCTAGTTCTAAAGAAGGGATATGAATGACAATTTGAACATTGTGAATGGTGTCATAAGAATTAGTAACACCATCATTGGTAATGTTGTGATTTTTATTCTTAAGAGATAAGGACCCATAGAAGGTTGGGGTGGCTAAAAGTGATGCATAAGGAAAGCTTGTCATTTGTCTTGGTATATAACCTCCTCCAAGGTATGTAGAGAGAGAGTATAAACATGATATTGAAGTTTAGGGAAAATGGCATTGGTAAAGAAATGGAAAATATTATCATCAGCCATGTTATGTTCACATTTATTTAACAAAGTTTTCCACCTTTTAACAAAGGCTTGATTAGTTTCATTTTCAATTTGTTTGCAATTTATGAAGTGGGCCAAAGTGTTTTTGGGAAGATCACCAGTTTGGAATTCTTGAACTATATCATTCACTAAATCCTCCAAACTAGTAATGGAATGATTTCTAAGTTGCTTGTACCAATCCAAGGTATCACCTATGAGGGTTTTGGCTAAGAGTTTAGTAGTAGCAAAGGTATTCAATTTGACCCAATACTTATAGATATTTCCAAATGTTTTAGGATGAAGGGTGGGATCGATTGATCCATTATAAGAAAGTATAGGTGTGATACCTCTAATATCAATGTTAGTAATTTGAGTAGTGAGAGGTTCATTTTGGATATGATTAATGGTTTTTTTGACCAAATGAGGTTGAGGAATGAGATTGTCTTCAGAATTTTGAAGAGGAGGAGAGGGAACATTTTGGTTATGTGTGTTTGAAGCCATTGGTTAAGGATGAGATTGGAGATGAATAAGGTAGTTTTGTATTCTCATCATTTGATTTGTGTTATGAGTTTAAAAGGTATTCATTTGATTGAGTGTTTATAATAATATTTGATGTGTTTGATTATTATTGTTAGAAGCATTAAAGTTAGTATTAATGGCTTGGGTACCACTATTGGTGTTGATAGGAGCTTGAGAGGAATTATGAGAATGTGGGGTATTGGTGGAAAAATTTAATTGTGTATCAAAATATGGACTAGTGAATGGTTGAGAAGAAGAAACACTAGTATAATGATTACCTTGGGTAGCAAATGATGCACTAGTGGAAGGATTAAGGATAGTGGATCTTATGAGATGCCCATTAGACGTATAAACTACCATGTTAGTGGATATATTAGGTATAAAGGTGGAATAAGTTAGAGAATAAGAGGTCATGGTATGAGAAGGGATCATAAGAAAAGGAAGAGGTTGAGAATAAAAGAAAGTGGTACCCCAGATCTAGTTGAGAATGTAGGAGTAGGTGAATGAGGTTCTTCAACTTGAAAAGTAATCATAATATTTTAAACTATAGAAGGATCCTTTCATCAATGCTAAGGAAATTTAGAGATAGAGAAGAGCATTTTGGGGGTATAATATAATTCAAGTTAGTCTTATAATAATAAAATAGGATTAGACTATGAAGAGGTATTAGAAGGGGTTCCATAGTTCATTGTGTGAGTGGAAATATGAAAATTACTAACATCCAAGAGAGGAGCCCTACTCTATCTATGGGAGACCCTATATGGGTTGGTAAAATTCATCACATCTACTAACTACAACTTAGTGTTATCATCAAATAGAAATTCCATGATGAAGGGCAAGAAAGAAAGATGAGAAAGAAAGAAAATAGGGAATGACATAAACTATACATGGTTGACTGGGTTGATTTAACACAAAAATAGGGTATATAAAATATATAGGGTTGACTAGTTTAATCTATTATAGTGAACAATGATTGGAAAAAGATGAAAATAGGGTCTGAAAACTATACAAGGTGGACTAGGTCAATCCAATAAATTGAATAGAGGTTGGAAAAGGTACAGGGTCAACTAGGTTGACCAATACAGTAGAGAGGGAAATTTAAAAACTAATGAAAGATTTATGAATTTAAATAAGACAACTTTTGAAAGTAATTTAAATATAAATGATAGAAAGGAAACACACAATCAATTGGATTAATGATGGCCAATCTAATTGAAGCACACAATATAAAACCTTGCACCAACATTAGCTAGATCAAGTTTTTGCAATATAAAATACAATTGAATAAAGAGAAAGCAATTAACTTGGAAAGTAAATAGATAACTAATTGGTCAACCTGAATGTTAATTAGATTATTAAGATATGATTTTAAATGTAATAGGAAGTTGGTTATAAGTAAGGAACTAGAATGGAAATCTAAGGATGAGTCTAGGTTATTTGGCCTGAAAGGGATTGTAGTGGTATTGATACAGGCTTGGTATTGGGGATTAGCTCCTCACTTCACACATTGAATCGATAAGGGTGTCAGGTGCTTAGCCAGAATAAACCATTAACCATGCTTTATACTTGACTAGAGTATCAAGTCAACTTCCCCTTGTTGATGAAATCCAAGTAGGTTGGCCTTGGGTGGACAAATATTAAAATTCTTGTTTAGATTATATGATTTATCCATGTGTGCATAAAATATAAAATAGTGAACTAAATGATTAATTGAAAAAATACCTAGTTAAACTATGTGATATATTCTAAGAATGCAAATAATAAGAAAAGAAAGTGTGAATTAATTAATAGCATATAAGGTTAATTCCAAATTTGAAATAAGGTACAATGTTGATATGTTGAAAATCTATACATAAAATACATAATAGGGTCGACAGGGTCAAACCTATACTACAAAAGTAAGGCCTAAAAATGAACAGGGTTGGCAAAGTTGACCTAGTTATCCAGACACCACACAAAACACATAATTGGGTTGGTAGTGTCGATCTAATTAAATATGTAAGGGTAGTTTTGAATACTTCAAACTATAAAAAGAAAGACTATAAAGAAAGAGATAGATAGATATAAATGAACCTTGATGGATCATAGATGCAAATAATGAAGATTATTATTCAAGAACCTTGATTTATGCTTGAAAATTCTACTAACTAGTTCAACTGCATCAATCAAGCTTTATATAAACTTGTTATTGAGTCCTTGAAATATATAGGTCAACTAGGTCAACCTAGTATGCTAAATTGGATGTCTAAAAATTTATAAGGTTGATTAGGTCAACCTAGTAGTCTAGACTGGATGTCTAAAATTTTGAAAATCTATATTAGGTTGATAAGATCGATCTAATAGTCTATATCAAAAACTTGTACACAAAAGTTAGATATTAGGTCGATAGAGTCAATCCAGTATGGTAAAAATAGTGATGAAATAATGCAAGAATGAAATAAGGGAATAAATCTTGTAAGGGTTAGTTCACATCAAGTTCACCAGAATGTATGAAATAAAAAATGTATCATGTCTATAAATCAATCCTGGCTTGGAAAAGATAGATCATACCTGCACTTTCAATTGGGGATAGATTTGTTAACTGGGGGTGTGACCAATATGGGGATCCACTAAAACCAAATAGGGGACCAATTTTCATAATACACCATACTAGGAAGGGTTCTAAAGCCTAAAGTCTAACACAGTCATGTAATAACCCTAAAAGAGTCTTAGGTTTAATGTTCACTCTATACTAATAAAAAGAAAGTAAATCTAATCTAGTTCACACCAAAGCTTGTGGCATAAAGTGGGGGTTAGAAATAAAAAAAATAAAGTAAGCATGCACAAAAGACATATACTTGTGTCAATGTTTACAAAATATTAACACATGGAATAAATAAGTACAACTACATTATCTATTTACTCTTACAAAGGAGAAATAAATTTAGGAATACTTACCTTGAAGATGAACCCTCTAAGCCTCAATCTCTCCCTTGTCCAAGGTGATTTACAAGAGATTGTTGTGATATGTAAGAATAAAAAATACAAATCAGATTTAGGCCACACAACCTATCTATGCATCTAAAAGACTTCTCCACAAGACAAGATTCCTATCTCCAAAGAAAGTATGAAACCTTAAACTTTATTCCTCAAATATAATGGTCAATAAGAAGATCTTTATTTGTACTTATTATTCTTTGATTTTATTCTTAAAAATGGTTATAAATTAACTTGTATATATAGGTGGATCTTGCCCTAAATTCTCCCAAAGATATCAGTTGTATAGGGTTGACCCAGTCGACCCTATGTGTTTTCGATAAAAATTCACTAGGTCTGAGCTAGGTCAGCCAAAAGGCTAACAAACCCAAAAAGTGAAAATTACCCCTAGACTATATAGGGTCGACCCTATTGACCTAGTAAATCTGAATATCTAAAAGGTTATTAAGACAAGAAAAGGAAGTTATAAAGAGGAAAATGATTGAAATGGTTAAGGTTGAGAATAATAAGCTTAGGGTTAATGTTTTTAGGAGATGAGTGTGTAGATGGAAAGTGGCAAAAGGGACAACAATATTATGAATCACCAATGGTCTTCCCACCTATTTATAAGTGCACCCCTTAAGGCATGCACTCAAAGAGATTGAGACTTGATGGATTCTTGCAAGATAAAAAGTGGAAGTAATCAATAAAAGTTAAAAATATTATGTGTATACAATTTGGAAGTAAGTTTAATGACTACTATGTTTAGCAATGATGTGTTTAGTTTGGCCAAATCACTAACTAGTTGGTGGTAGATGATATAATAATTGGTGATTGAAGACATATAAGTGAGTTATTAATATAATCTTAGAAAATAGAAAATGACAGTTATTTTTTATTTTATTAGTCATTTCATAAGCTTTCTATATGGAAGTAAAGCTCTGTTGGTGAAAGGAAAGAAAGGGATTGAGCTTAGAAAGAGCCTTGTGAATTTAGTTTTGTTTTGTTTTTAGTAGTGAGGTATGTCAAAAATATATGGGTGTTGTTTTTATAAAAAATATGTAGTTTAATGGATCATTTGAATGATAGTAGAAATGTCATTTTTTCTCAATATTTTACATGTATGGAATTATAGATAAAACTATGATAAAATTGCATGGATTTTTGTTACACAAAAATTTTTACTTTCAAGTTTCCATGAGATTCATATGAATTAATTTTGGATTTTAGTTATTATTAGACAAAAACTTAGGAAAATATAATGCATGTAGATAATGGATATAGCTATGAAATAGTTTATCATAAATTTTGAAGGTTATTGATGAACCATATTTGTGGATTCATAAAGTTCAAAAATTATTTATGTTATTTTTTGAGTGTTTATAAGTCTACATGTAAATTTTTATTTTCTAATACTTGCTCAAAGGTGAATGATTAAACTGTATATTCAAAGAACTGCCACAAATCTTATATCTTGAAGTGATAGAAATAGAATATTTGTAACTAGTTTGATTTTTTAGGTTTTAACATAAATTTGATGATCAATACAATATTTTTTATGATTTTGTTCAGAATGCACATCTTTTTTGAAAGTCATTATAGGTTGTTTTGATACATTTATTATAGAAAGTAAATAATGTATAATGGTTTTGAAGTTTTGAATTCATTTTTGCATATTTGGGTTTTTAATGGTTTCCCAAGGATAATTCGGCATAAATTTTTATAGTTAAATATCTTGGTTTCCTTAGTAGCATTTGCATGTATTATTTTTACAAAGGATATTTCAATTTTTTTCAATTGCATGTAGTCATTTAATCATGGTGAAATAAATATGAGATTATAAATTAGATTCTTATTGTGAAAAGCAAGTGAAAAGTTTACATTTTTCACTAAAACTTGTTCCTTTCTGCATTTTGGTGTCCATGGAAATAATTTTTTGTTGGATGCTCTTTGTCAAATTAATTTCATGATATGTTAATTTTTTATAAGATTTTCTAAAAATTGAAATATTTCATGACAAGTTATAATGACAGTTGCAGTGGAATGGTTTTAACTTTGATGTTGAATACTAAAGTTGTTTGCTCTGAGTAGTTTTGAGGATTTTCAAACACATGATATTTGTATTCAGTCATGCTTATAGAGTTTTATTTAGCAAAGGAATTTTTGGAAAGAAAGGTTTTAGATATATATTTTTTAGAAATTTATAGAGTTGAAATTACAGTGATGATTTGATCTTTATAGTGATTATAAACATTGTTGAATAAACATCAAAGTTATAACGTTATAATTAATTTTATTTTTTGTAGTTTTGAAATAATAGATTATTTTTGATATTAAATATATGAAATTCATCAAGTATAGATTTATATGGATTTGAATTCATATATTTAATCAATCTATTTCAAAAATATTAATAATTATAAGTTATTGATATCAATATTTTTATGTGAATAAGCTGATTTTGAAATATTTTTAGTTGGTTTTTTTTAGAATTCTTTTATAAAACATAATTTATGATTTCTACCTATAGATGTTTCACAAGTTTATAAAATAAAAATATCAAGTTTTATTGATTTACTCAAATTAATTTCAAATAAGTTATGGATTGATGATTGAGATATAAATAGGTTTTCTGAATATGGTTATGTTAATTCAATTTTATTTCATCATTGAGAATGTTTGGTTAGACTCCTCTGGATTAACATCATTAAAATAGGAATGATTGGAGACATAATCCTAATCAATAGAGAGAATATACCCCTTCATAGAGCCATGCCAAAATGGGTCAATATTTTTTAGGATGTAGGGGTGCTAGAACTTTTCTTAGACCTTTTAACTATGGCACCTACATGTTTATTCATTTTGATGTTGTTGACCTTGATTTTTGGAATGTGTTAAATTATTTCCCATCCAATCCTTTTTATGTCTATATAAATAGAAGTTGGATATGTCCCCCTTAGAGATCTCATCCTTGAGGACAAGGTATTCCAAGTAGATATTATCAGCATATGCATATTATAATACATTATGAGCCTCATAATTACCATGAGCATAGAACACTCACTCTTAAAAAAGAACTCTAAATGATTGAAAAAAAATTTCTGCATTCATTTGTACCATTAAATACTAAAATTATTTCACCTGAATTAATAAATAGATATATAGGTTATTTATAATTGAGTCTTGACAAATTTTGACCTTTTTCACATGAAAATTACAAGCCTAATTCTTCCAGTGGTAAAAATCATATAATAAGTCATTCAAATTGACCTTTGATTACAAGTATGGTTAAGAAGATAAAGTTGGAAATATATGATGAGGGTAGTGAGTTGGGTTCTAAGCTTGTCAAAATTTCTATAAATGTGATGGAATACACTAAGTTTATGATAGACAAAAGCCACCTCTTGATTGAAGTACTTTCAAATATTAATGATGAGTGGACTATTTCATAAGTTATTTTTTGGTTAAGCTTGATACTTTAGTTTACTGTTGGTGACACTTCATATTTTGAGTATGTGGATACTTTACATTTTGGCTTTTATGGATGCATGAGAGCAAGTTAACACTTTATGCAATATAGTTTATTTTGTTTATATATATTATTTAATTATATGGTTAAATGCATATGTAATTAACATTTTTAATATTTAATTTTATTTAATTTCTATATTTATTATGTTGTTTAACATATTTGAATGTTTATTTTTAATGATTGCAATGACTAGAGGGACTCCCACCATTTAGAGTTGTATTTGGTCTATTATTATTTAATTTTGATCTTTAGAATTTATTAAATTTTGATCTTGAATTCAAGTTATAAAATTAAGTCATTCACTTTCTTAAAGTTAACAAATAACTAACTAAAACTAGTTATAACTTATTTTATTAACCATCTCTTAAGGATATTGTTTAAAAGGAGATAAAAGTTACATCACAAAAGGAAAAACATGACACATGTATTTTGAAGATTCTGATTTACTTCAAAGTCATTCATAATTCTCTTTTTTGTGAAACATCTCTGAAAGAATATAACTTTTGTAGATACACAAATAATACATCTTCTGATAGTTATGTAAAACATTTGATCAACATAGAAATATCCATTTTTGTTTTATTACTTTATAAATCAATTATCTAAAGTCTATTAAATCTAATATCTTATGATGATTGTAGATATGCACTCATATGTTCAGAATGTAAATAACTTAACCTAAATAACAATAATTACATCACCATGTACAACATTTTATTAATCTTTTAAAACTATAACAGTTGTCATTTCAAAGATATTTTACACTAAAGTTGGTTTCTCAATAAAATCTTATTCTATTTTATCCTAAGATGACTCTTTTCTAAGACTCGTAATTAGATTTTATTTCTTATTAGTCTTTATTTAGATTAATTTCTCTTTCTTGTCATTTAAATTTAGATTTCTTATTTCATCTTGTTATTTCATTAGATTTAATTAATTTTTATTGATTTGGATTTGATTTTCATTTTTCTAAAAGTGTTAGGTTCTTTTTAGTTTAATTTAATTCCATTTATTATTAGATTTATATTTCATTTTAGTATTATTTTTATTTAGTTTACTTATGATTATGTCTTAGGTTTAACTATCATTCATTTATTTCTATCATGTTTGTTAATCTAGAATTTTTTTTGATCATTTTTGGTTAGAATAAGTGGTTTGATTCAATTACTTGTTTAGTTTCTTATATTTATTTAGATTTACTATTTAGATTAACCTTATATATTATGTAAGTTTTTATATTAGTCTTCTCATTTAAAATTAAATTTTATTATCAGTTTAGATTAGATTAAAGTACTTTTCATTGTTTGTTTATTTTTTTAAGGTTATTTATTTATAGTTTATTTATAGTTTATAATAGTTTCTTTCTTATTTAGATAGATTTTAATTTAATTAATATGTTAATCTTTATTTATGACTTGCAGTTCAATTTTAATTTTTAGTTATTTTATTTATCTTTTGGTTCATTTTGTTTCTTTTATTTGGACTTATTTTGAGCTTAATGGAGATATCAAGAGATCATAGACAAATTGACAAAACAAAAATATGAAGTATTGAAGATATTTCCTTCAAGAGGTTTTTTATTTCATAGACTTTATTTGTTGGATAGGTTAGATTATATAATCATAATATGATTGTTTTCATTTTATTTAAGTTATATTTGATTTCTAGATTATAATAGAGTATCGTTCATCATTTGATTTACCTATTATTTCCTAGAAAAATTAAAAAATCCTTACACATCTATAAAATCATTTGAGACCTATTATATACATACTATTAGACTAACATGATTCCATCTTAACCTTCATGATAGGTGAAAGATTTGATTCATTCATGTGATAATTTTGATCATTATCATATAGATCTAATTAATTCCAATCCCTATTATGTGAATGGTTAGACCTCAATAATGGTTAGTGATGGCATATCAGGGGTATGTTCTTTGTGTGTAGAAACTTAGTAAGTATGGAAACATCTAATGTGGGCATGGGTATCCTTAAAAAAATGTGTCTAGTAATAACCTACCCAAAGGATCTAGTGGGTTATATCATTACCTAAACCATGACTAGTTACTTATATATTTTCTATTGAAATATCTCATAACTTCAGTTGCTTCTTCTTTGTTTAAGCATGCCATATAAATGCCTTCATGATTTATTCTATATTGTGTGCATGATTTGATCACAATTTTTTCCTCTTTGGGTGTAATTTTATTCATTGTGTGGAATTTAGGTAGTTTGAGAACTCATTATTCAACATGTAATAATTTATGTCTTGATACTAGTCATCCTTTATGATGGTTTGTATTGTATATTAGTGGTAAACAATTTATGGATCAACTTCAACCATTGCTTTATTGTGTCCTTACCCTCTCACTATCTTCATTAGTTGGAATTTCAAGTTAAATTATTAAATATTATTCATCCACTTACCACCTATTTAACATAAATCATTTTGCATTATTATAGATTTTATAGTGGGATTAAGCATAATAAAAAATCTTTGTTGCATAGGATGTAATGTCTAAACTTATTAATTACTTTGATAAAAGAAAATGCTTGTTTATCAATTGTTTAATGCCTAAGTTAATCATTTATAAGTGGAGAGATCATGAAATACATTGGTCTCTCATCTCCCACCTATTTTATCTAAGTTAGGAAAATAACAATTGAGTGCTCTAAAATGAAGGAATAAATGTAGAAGGTTTTTTTATAATCAGGATTGATAAGCCCTAGAGTATTTATGATTGATTTTTTTAATTTGAGAAAAATCCACTTGTGCCTCTATTTTCCAGTCAATTTTAGCATCCTTCTTTGGCATGTTGTGAATGGGCTAGACTATATTTACAAAACTTACCATGAATTTATGCATGAAGTTGATTTTGCCCAAAAAAAATGACTTTAGCTCTTTTTAGCTACTAAATAGTGAATTATTTAGAATTGACTAAACTCTTTTGGGGTCTATATACACACCTATTTTGAAGATTGTGTGACCCAAAAATTTTACTTACAATCCCTAAAATAAACTTATTTGTATTTAGGGAGATGTCATGTTCTTTACACCTATACAACACCATTTTCAAATCCCTCATGTGGTTTTCTTGGTTCTTGGAAAAAGAATTTAAATCATCCACATATATGACAATGAACTTTCCAATTATATCTTTGAACTCAATGTCCATGGAATGTTGAAGATTAATACTTGAATCAATTAGGATGAATGATATCCATTTGTATGTGAATATACCCTATTTATTTAAAATGTTGTCTTAATTATATCTTAATAGTTTTTCATCACCTAATTGTATCTTGAATACCCATATATAAAATACATCATTTGAGATTTGTTCACTATCTATAACACTTCATCAAGTAATGGAAGTGGGTAATTACCCTTCTTCGAAGCTCTGTTATGTTTACATAAATAAACACAAAGTTTTATATCTCTGTTATTATTTAAAATTTCCAAAATATTTTCCACCCACATAGATTGCCTAACTAGAAATATTTTTATATATTAAATCAACTTCTACACTTCCTTGAAGATTAAACAATCTAAAAATGGTTTGACTAGCCTTTGCCTCTAATGGAATGATTTGACCCCTAGCTTAAGATAAATAATATGGGTGATAATATAGGTGTTAAATATAATTAGGTATTCATAAATCTAGGCAATGGAATATCTGAAGTCCTTTAGGGCTTGTACAATCCCCTATTTTTCATTTTAATTACAATTTATGCATGAAAGAACATTTTTTTAGTCATTGACATTGCTTAGATTGCAATGCTTGTGTAGGATACATTTGGTAGGGATTTTTATTTTAATTTTTAACCTTGATAATCCATATCAAACAATCTCTCTAGGGTGACCATACCCTTTTCTATACTATTTTTTTTCAAATTTATCACCCCTTCCTCATCTAGTTCAAATTCATCTTTATTATTTTCATCTATGATGTGGGATTTAAATACCTATGTGTTTTTTATGAATTCAATAATATGTTGGTCATCATTGAATATTTGGAAGTTTTAGACATTATATAGGAAAAAATGAGTAGAGACCAACTCCACTAAAAATATCTTTAATTTAGAGTCAATATTGGTTCCAGGGTGCTATCAGTCATCACCAATGCATCTGTAGTATAATTTATCCTATGAGGTATCGTTTAGATATTAAGTGAATTTAAATCCTATATTAAATTACCTAACTATTTATGATACCTATAAAAACTCTTGTCATTAAAATCATATTAGCTTTTGACTTATTTGACCATTAGCTCTGAGTCACCAAGTACTTTTAGGTTCTTAACTTTATTCCTTAAATCAAACTGAAGGTAATAAACTAATGCCTCATATTCAACCATGTTATTTGTGAATGAAAATTATATTTATAAGGTTTATGAATATGAATTTATTTGTGGATTAATTATTTTAACACTAACACCACACCTACTCTTAGAAATAGTCATTGAATTCTAGGATCCACAAGTAATCTTCAGTTATGTGTAGTAGAATTTGAGGTAGGTGATGCTGTAAAATTAACCTCTTCATTTATTTTTTGAACATCAAGTGTGAATAAACTTTATTCTTCAACTAAAAATGAAATTTTGATTGGTCCTCAATGGCATAGATATGTATTAAGTTGTTAATAATGGAAGTATTTTCAGCCCAATAGCTTACCAAATCATTTTTTTTCACTTGGACAACCCTACTTCAGCTTGATTATATTTATCTTAGTCATGCCTAATGCTGAAAAGAACTACCAAAAACCATGCTCTAAATTTAGATAAACCTAATTCACATTTTCATATATAAGGTCATAATTATGAATTAAATATATTTTAGGTGAACAAAGGATATATTATTAATCTAGTTGATCTAAATTTTCAAATTATGATATTTATTGCATGGAAAAACATATTAATAGACAAGTTCCCCTAATCCTCCACATTAATTTCAAACATGTATACCTCAAGTTCAAACTCTTTTTAAAACATTACATTTGTCTTGTTGTAATTTAGGATTATATGAGTCATTCTTAGATCATGCTCAATTCTGATTTGATTGGGTATGTTTCACTATGGAATACACATGTGAGATAAATTCATTTCCATGTATACATTTAATTTTTTTTTATCAATATCTACTAAGAATCATACCATATGCATATAGAATATCAACCACCTGAATTTCAATGACCTATTGTACTCATGGATTGTAATCCAACTACATCTGAATGTGGTTTATCTCACCAGCCACCTTGACCTCTAAATTAACTAATTGAATAACCTTTGTGTTTGACTTAATAGGATTCAAGCCCAATTTATTTCAAAATAATTCAAGAATTATTTTTCCAAAAGAACCTAAATCTATCAAAAATTTATGTAAGTTCTGAACAAAAATTAAGATTATTTGGAAGAAAAGAGGAGTTTCAATTTTTTTCTTGAAATTTACAACATGATATTATTAAAAATTTTAAATTTAGGAGTAGATAAATATTTTAATAATATTTCCTTGTTAGATATTTGTAGAAAACCAAACATGGTTATATTTGCCTTAGATTTTTTATGGATTTTATAATTTTCTATTTCACTTTGTTTTGTTTTAATAGTTTATCATTTTTGTAGGTGTAGCATTGTTATTTTGTTTATACTACATGTTAGGACCTTTATGTGGAATAAGTTTTTTTTTTGAGTTCTCATCAATTGGAACCTTAATGTTGTTCGAAGGAGTAAATGTAGTTAAATGATTTTTTAATTTACTCCTCAATGAGTAGTTGTTTCCCCTTTGAAATGTTTTAAATGAATGAACCTAAACCAGGTTGTCTTAAATCTCATTATCATTCTCATAAGGTAATTCATATGTTCCTAAGACCATCACAATACTATATTTCCTTCACCTTGGTTTAAATCATTATCAAGTGCAGGCACTATTTTAAGGTTGTCCATTTCTTTTTGAAAGATGTTTGATGCTAATATAAAATTAGCATATTTAGTTTCAATGTGGTTTATTATTTTATGAAACCTATACTAGGTGGGAAATTCCAATTCAAACAAGTTGATAGATCTTGAATCATTTTTATTATTCTAATTAGTGTTGTCAAGTAAACTAGGCGCATTTCCATTGTTAGGCCTTATGTTCCATTAACAGGTGGTTCTATGAAAGTTGAAGTTTATATTTTGAGGTGGGTTATTTTTAGTTTAATTATGATTTTGAGTCACTTGTATCCATAATATAAACATTCTTTTTGTAAATATTTGAACCATTTACTATAGTCTTTATACTTCCAAGTTCACATTAGCATTTTGTCAATTTCTTGCTTGCAGTAGTGGGTTAACCATAGGTTCCAAAACATTTATAATTATGGGGATAACATCATACACATATTTATTAGAATTTTTAGTGGGTTTTTAACTATTTATAAATTACATGACAACATGTTGACTATTATTAGGGTTAGAATAACAACTTGTCTTATCATGGCATTAGTGTTGTTATAGGCCATAAGGATGATTTATTAGGGTTTTTGCCTAAGACATAATTATGATTTGGAGGCATGAACATTTGATTTTTTGGCATGTAGAATGGAATGGTTTATATACCAAATTTGGGTTTGAATACATAGTACCCATGATTGGATTGATCAGTGGTGCATTGTGAATGAGAACATGATTGATCATGGGAATATGATTGTATGCATCTAATTGCCATAAATAAATAAAATAAATCCATATCATTTTTTCATCATTTTTTAAAATCATAATCACTTCATGATATTTCAAGGACAAGGTTTTAAGTGTCATAATATTCCTACAAATAAACATGGAGGTCATAAGGTCTAACACCCTAAGGCAGGTTTGTGTGGAAGCCACCTCTGTTTTCATATAAGTATAATTCAATAATTTATAAAACATGTGTAAAGGGGAATTGAAAAGGATCATTAGTTTTTATTATTTAATATTGACTGTGAAAAAATGATGGTATAAGATAATAAGGTCTATGGGCAATTGGAATTGATTGATAAAGATAGTTTCTAGGCCATTCCAAGAGGAGATAACATCTATAAACCCTAATATATAACCATAAGCCATCTAATCCAGTATGTAAGGTAATGGTAATAAATCCACATCCTTATGTTGGATTTTTATTTTAATAATTTCATCTTTGAATTCTTGAATATGTTCTTTGGTAGTGCAGATTACACCATGCATAGACTTGGAAAAAAATTTAGGGTTCTTTAGTAAATCATAGGAAATACCTTTGATTCTTATAGGGCATTTAACTCTACAAATATAAGGGGGATTATCTTCCATCAATGGGATTTTATGGGCATTAAATGAATGGATAAAAGTAGCTACAATCATAGGTGAATGACTAGTTGAGTGAATTTGTCTTATTTTTATTTTCTTTTATTCACTTTATTTTTTTGTGTTTAGTGAGTTATAACAATTTAAAGTATTTCCCAATAGAATTTGATCTAGTGGGTATCCATATAATTTATATTTTAACTTTATGAATATTCGAGTGTGGGAAACACTTGTAAAATGTTTACGTTTTAAAAAAAATGATAAAAAAAAGTTAGTTGATCCACCTTCTAACATCAATATATTGATGGGTTGTTTAGCACACCAACTCAAGTGGGATGATCACTCATCCAACATATCTTGAAATGAGGCATTTAAACTCTCCCCAAAGTCTATTATTATTATGTCATGACATACTATATGACCTAGTTGGCCTACACAAAACTATTTTAGTAACCTAATTAATTTCAAAGCTAACACTTAGAAAAAATTAAAACTAGAAACTTTAGTTTACTTAAAAATTAATTTAGGATAAGTTGATATGATATTTTTCAAATATAGTACAAAAAAAATTTGGGTTCCATTCTTATTTTTATGTTGGAATAATAAAAGTACAATAAATAATCACTAATAAGAACCTAATAATTATAAATCAACATAACTAATATTTTTCAAGGAAACAATATTATTATATAATAATGTATATAATTCAAATGAAATTATTACATAGTGAACCATGCCATTTTACATTTACATAAGATATAGATTTATTTGAGAAATTAAAAAATGAGGATGTATAGGTTTCATCATCCACTTTTGTGAAAGTTTGATCAATACAATAATATCTTAAATACCATAGTATATAAATAAACTATGTTTGAAAATAGTATTATAGTCATGAGTATGCATTATTATTGGTTTAGTTCATATATTTAGGGAGAGAATAATTTTGTCACTTTTATTCCAACCACAGACTGACAATCCCTCACACACCTCCCATTGTGTTTAGCCCTTCCCTTCACAAAGGGGTAGATAAAAATAGAATGAACATCTAAAACCATTTAAGAACATGTGTAAGAGTAGAATCACTATTGAATGTAACCTCACATAAACATAAAAACTATAAATTACAGTGAAAAGATAATGTCTATAGATATAACACTACTTTGGTCAAAGCATTTTATACTAAAAATCATATTTTACATAATCTAGGTCTTCATCCATATAAGCAATACTCTCTATTGAATCAAATTATAATCAATTCATTATTGATCAACTACTGATGAATGACTTACGATTAAGCTTATTAATTTTCATTCATTATCTTTTGAACAATAAGAAGACCTTAAATGTACAAACTAAAATCATGTACATATATCATACATTAAAATCAATAACAATATATATTGTTCAAATAGATGTACAAAAATGGAATGTCTTATTTATGCCTTACTCATATGAAGATAGATTCATCTTAGAGGTTTGAATACGTATCACTTAAAATCTCAAGGTTTAATTTTGGTTTATCCTTTGATAAATATTAAATATTTCAACTTACAATTATTTTTAAGACATCATATAAGTCCAAACCTTCAACAATATCAACCTATTTTTTATATGGAAAATAAATCCCCAAACTTACTTGACCCATTTTTTCCTTATTAGCTTTAGTATCACTAATTATAAAATATACCCTCATTTACCATATGAATAAAATGATTGAAATATATATCAATAATTAATTATATTTTCATAGCATTCTTATATATTGGGTTTTTGTTCAATTCCTAATCAAGGTGAATCAAACTATGCATTAAAAAAGGATAACTTACACAATTTAACTTGAATGTTTCAAACCTTATACTATCCAACACAAATATAGGCATATAGGTGGATGTAATGACTACCTACATGTCTATAATTGGGTTATGAGAACAATAACATGTTTTAACATGCATACACAACCCAAATTTTCACCTAAGTTTCTAATATTAAAATGAAACCAATTATGACTTACCCTTATATAATCAACTGAGGTTCAATCAAATGGATGCAATTTACAATCAGAGTATTCTATTAAATAACTATTGTGGTCTCAGTTCACATAATTGGAGATATTGTTTTAGGCTCCATCCAATTGAGCTACATAATGGGAACAACCCTAGGCTTTGGGTCACCTATAATGGGGTTGGACCTCCAAATTAGGTCAACTTCCTCTTTGATGCTCACCTAAAACTAATGCTAAACTAATACTTCATAGGGAAAAGGGTTAGAACTAGGGTTAAGGGATCCTAATAAGGCTAAAGGGGTGATGTTCCAAAGTTAAATAGGCACTCATATAAGCTTGAACTCACACTGGATCAACATAAAATAGCTATAGCTCACACAACCTCATAATTTCACTAGTTGCATTAATACTTCATAGAAGAGGTACCAATTATAACGCTAATCTAAAATTGAAAGTCAACTTGACAACACCTTCAAAGAGGCAAGTAAAAGGACAATAAACTAGAAAGGTTCTCCTTCACAAATTCACCATACACAAGCGTACTAATCACTGATTTAAGATAAGAGATAGGTGAGGAGTTGAATATATTAATTTAAAATGTAGTTCTTACAATATTTTGATAGAGTTTAACCATATAAAATGAGCAAACTTTTACAAGAGTCTCAATGAGTATCCTTGTCTTAGAAAATAATGATAAATTCTAAGAGCTAATAACACCTAATGGGAATGAGACTAAGATATATAAGAGAAGAAAGAGAGAGAAAACAAAGTGGGAGCATGCCATTAAAGAGGGAATACACCATACAAGGTCATTAATTCAAATATGTCACCTTTTTACTCCAATGAATGCCTTGACACCTTTTTTATCAATCAGGACACTGCTCATGGCTTATCGAATGGGAAAGTCCCCAAAGGTTCCAAAGATGCATTGAATGCACTTAGCTACAAGTCCCAACCACCAGATATTTTTTATGATCCTTCATGCCATCTCCCACTAAATATAAAACTTCCATGCCCATATATCTAATATAATCATGGATATGTGCATTTTAGGTAGCTATTTGTCAAAAACATGGCCATGTTAAAGGATGAGGACCTTGTACATGATCCTAGACATCTACCCTTGATCAAATCTAGACCTAGATTTTTTCTATAGATGGAAAACTAATCACCTTTATTGGTTTTCCTATACCTAATTATATCAATTCAAACCTATAAAATATATATCTTCTTTTGATCTTTAGTAGGTTTAAAAGACCTATTTTTTCCTTTGAGCATCCATTAAAATTAAGAGCTCATTATATATAAGGATCATTCTTTAAATAATGGTGAACATAGTTGTATAATGAACCTTGTGTGCCAAAAATATTCAAACAAGAGGTCTATATTTATCTTCAATGGTGTCCCTTAATTTTTTTTGTACTTGACTATATGGTTGTGGCCTTTTAATGGTGATTGAATGGACTTTTATGGTGGCAAGATGACCTTGCAAGACCTTGTTTTCCCTGGATCAACCCTGGTCACATGTTGGACCTCCCATCAAAGATCCTTTAGTATTTTGACTTTGAACCTTTCTTATTGATTTGCTTTATATGAGATGCACATAGACCACTAATTTTCCTAGGAGCCTAATGAGATAATGCCATGTGGTAACCTCTCACCTATCCCTAAGATACATTGACCCTATTAAACTCACTCTCACCATTATATTATTAAGTATGAATTGATGTGAGCCTTTGATATAGATCTGCTAACTTTACCCTAATGACCTCACTCACACCATTGTATCATTGGATCATAATGTATGAATCAATGCGAGCCTTTGATCTACATGGGTCCACTTTATTGATAGTTCCTATGCATTATTAGATCATTAGTATAATTTATCATTGATCATCAATCTATATCAAACCCACCTTTTTTGTCAATCACCACACATTGTTGGATCTCTACTCAATGAGCTCAAACCATTAGATCTTGCCTAAGTTGTAGTTTTAAGGTATTTTAACCTAGGGACTTTTTGACTTGTTTAAACCTAGCATGAATCATTGGATATTTATTGTCAGTATGAAAGCTCACATGGATTGTTATATATTGATAAAATTTAAATCTTTTAAGGAATTTTTTAATCTAAATGATCATTTTTTGAAGCTCAAACTTGACACTTGTACAAACTTCCTACTCTATAGATTTAACTTTGAATGCTTAGAACATGAGATGGAAAGCTTGTGCAAGAATGAAGTTTGTAGAGCATATTATTGGAATGAATAACTACATGGTGATATAATATTTTGTCTTGATATACTTTCTAAGGTGAATTTATAAAATACATAAGTGAACTAGTTTATTCAAATCTAGATGACATCTTGGTGATGGTCTAACTTATTTAGATTTGTGTTTGATATTTTGCTTAAACATCTAAGGCTCTAATGAGCTCTTGAAGTTTGTGTAAAACTTGATTCATGCCCCTTAATGTTATGACAACCATGTATACCTAATTTATTTAATTTATACAATCTACACTATAAGTTAACTTAAAGTGTTTCAAAAAATTTACAGGTTGCATGAGATAGTCTAGACCACTCATTCCATCCAAAACTTTGGATCCTTTAATCAACATGAACTCTTATTAGCTTCTTTATCCACACTAATACCTTTAGAATCTTTACTACAATGTCTATTTCTAAATGTGGGCCAAAATTTATGGTGATATCCTTGGGTTTCATGCATGCTATGCAAGATTAGTGGCGTTAAACTGGTCCATTGGGCATATGGAGTCCTAAGTATTCTCTAAATTGAACATGAAGATAGTCCAAATATATCCCTATCTGGAACCTCTGTTGAAATAATAAGGATAAAGAGAAAAAAAACCAAAGTACACAAGGCACTTATTGAAAAAGAAACACATAACAAAAAAGAAATGTGCATAAGGCACTTAGAGGAAACTATAAAAGCTATTCTAATATGTAAAAATATGTTATAATGGATACAATTCTACTAATAAAAAGGATTCAAATGAATTCCATTGATCAAGATGCATAATACCTCTCCATCCATTTATTCAAGCTTAAAATCATTATGCTATTTGCATTTATAGATCAAATAAGGACCACTACACAAGCTGTCAAACTTGGCATGGTTGCCTGGTTTGGCCTTATGAGTCTCATTTGAGGACTAGGTCCCCTTTCTTGAATATCCTTGTTATAGCTCTATTGTCAAATGATTTTTTGAATTAAACTTAATGTGACTCCAAAGTTTTCATAACAAGGTCCCTAGTTTCTTCTAGCTCCATGAGCTCTATCATCCTAACATTCATGCGCTCAACCTCCATAAAATCAAGTAGATGGGCTAATATTAATGTAGGTAGCTCAAGAGAGATAGGAAATTTGGCTTCCCTTCCATACACAAGTACATATAGAGAATTATCAATGGTATCTTTAGGTGTCACTCTATCAGCCCATAAGGCTATCCTTAGCTTGGTGTGCCATGTTCTCTAATTCTCTTCCATTTTCCTCCTTATGATCTTTAGTAAATTCTTGTTTGTGAACTCTACCAGTCCATTTCCTTGAGGATAGTAACTAAAAGAGGTGTTGAGGTAGATGTTCAATTTGATATCCCACTCATTTGTCTCATACCAAGAAATGCCAATACATTATCTAAGATAATGGTGGCTGAGACACCAAACTTATTCATAATAGTATCATAGAAATCTAGAACTGCACCCTCATTAGCCTCCTTCAAAACAATGGCTTCCACACCCCTGGTGAAGTAGTCAGTTGTAGTGAACACACATTTATGCCCTACACTTGATGGTGGATTGATCATCACTATGATGTATAATCCCTATTGCATGAATGTTTGATCCACCTAAATTGGATTGAGTGGAAGGGCTACTAATTTATGCTTTCCGACAAAGAGAGCACACTTCTAGCATTTTCTAGTACATGCATGAGAAATCATATAAACTATAGAGTCAATAATAGATATCCCTCATTAATTTTGTCACTATGATTTGAGGTGTAAAATTGCCTCCTATAGGTCTATCATGGAACTGCTCCAAGAGCTTGGTCACTTGATTATCATCTATGCACCTAAGGATTACCCCATTGAGGTCCCTTATAAAAAGAACAATATTAACCAATGTATAAGGTATGGATTAAATCTTGAAGTACCTTATTTTGGCTCTATCCAAACCTTGAGGATATTATCCTATTTTTAAGAATTGAGTCATGTCTTGAAGCTAGATGTTTTAAAGTGGAGGTCCACCTGCTTGTGAGTTGTCTTAGGTCACCAAAACAACTTCCTTATCTTCTTGGGGATCATTCACCATGTGTTCACATAAACCCTCACCTATGACCATATTGGTGACCTTATCTCCACATCATATTCCATGACCCTGGTGATCCATCTTGATTTCTTTTCATTCTAATCCTTGTTAAGTAGGAAGTCCCTAACTCTAAGATGAGACACCATAAGATGAATCCTATTGTTGGAAAGCATAGGTCTGAACTTCTTAAGACTCCTCAAAGATGAAAGAACCTATTTTTCAATGAAGGTATACCTCAACTCATATCCTTCTAGACCTTAAATAAAAAAGGTAATCGGATGATCTATTCCTTCACCATTTTCTACATTATCATAGCTAATATGTTATCAATATTGGCAAAAGTGTACAGGATAAAGTCCTCAAAGAATTCAAGATTCAAGAGTGATGGTGCTTGGGAAATAGCTTGGTTAATAACCTCAAAATCTACCTTGTCTTCACCTAACCAATAAAACACTTACTTCTTCTTTATCATGGTGGTGATGGGTTTGACCATGTTTGCAAAACTAGACATGAACCTTCTCACAAAGTTGATCTTCCTAAGGAATATCTAGATCCCCTTCTTGTGCTTTGGTAAGGATAAGGCTAAGATAACACTTAAATGATCAGGGTCAATGGATAATCCTTATTTTAAAATAATATGACCCAATAATTTTCCTTCATACACAGTAAACACACACTTCTTGGGATTTAAAGAGATCATATATTCTCTACATCTCTATAATATTAGCGTCAAATGGTCCATGTGCTCATTGGGTTTATTATAGAAAATTATGATGTCATCCAAGTAGACTAGTACCATTTGATTTATAAATCCTTTGAAGGCCATGTTCATTCTCTTAGAAACTTTATCCCAACATTGGACAACCCAAAAGACATCTTTTGGTAAACATATGTGCCCCACTTGGTGGTGAAGGTAATCTTGTACTAATCTTCCTCTATTACTATCACTTGGTTATAACTTGAATATCCATCCAAGAGAGATAAATGTTCTAAATCAACAATTATTTGAAGGAGTTATTCCATGGATGGAAAGGGATAGTGATCTTTTAAAGAGATCATATTTAGATCCCTAAAGTCCACACATAACTTGATTTCCCCATTCTTCTTCCTGATAAGTACTAAATTAGCTACCTATGAGGAGTGATTAATTTGAAAGATGATATTATATTCAATCAACTTGTTTAATTCCTTCCTCATGAGCTCTTCAATATTAGGGTTTATGGGCTTCTACTTCTACCTAAAAAAATTTGGCATTAGCCTCTAGTTTTATAGTGTGTTGGGCCAATTTAGGATCAAAGCCTCTTAGGTCACTATATTACCAAGCAAAGGTGTCTACATATTCTTTACAAAGCTCTATGAAATCATGGATTTCATATTTATTGATTACCTTTATAAGCTTGAGGATCTTGTCTCAAAAAATAAGAACTCTCTCATAGTTATATTCATTAGTTGACATCAATGCTTTATCCTTCCTCATATGGTACCCTTCATGAAAGAGCACTTATAGGGTGACTAGCCCTTTAGGAATCTTATTTGACCTTAATTAAACAATATATTGCCCATAATAATGTTGCAACTTTCCTTAGTTGATGGATAACTCTTTATTTCTATAAGAAATAGGTAATTTATTGGTCATTTTCAAAGACCTACTAATGAGACTCATTATCTAGCACTAAAACTATTATTACCACTTTGACATGTGGTTGTACCTTGGTCCTTTTCAATTCATTGGCGATATCAAAATGAGCCCCCACAGTTGTTAGTCTATCAGCATGTTCATTTTGGCCCCTTCACACTGATTAGATGTTGAAAGAATCAAAGTCTTCAATTAGGACCCACACTCTATGCTTATAGGAATTCATTAAGGGGTTATTAGTGACATTCTGGCCTCTAATTTGGTGCACAATAAATTCACTATCCCCATATACTTTCAATTTCTTAATCCCTCTCTTACTAGACCATTGAATGCCATGGATGAGACCCTTATATTTTATTGCATTGCATGAGCAGTTGAAATGGAACCTATACAAAGAGAAGTACTTGTCATTTGATGGGGATACTAGCATAATACCTATACCCACTCCATGATTGCTCCTTGAGTCATCAAATAATAGTTTCCATAGACCACTAAAATCTTCTTAAGGCCTTATGATGGAGGGAATGGACTATATTTCTTCATGTAAATAGTAGACACCCAAGTCCCTTTCTTCAACACATTCTAAGCAGTTCACTAATTGGTTTTCATTCCATAGCTCATCTAAGAACATGTCTAGTATCTCTTATGGATGAGTGTTTAGTTCTTTCTCTGTTGCAAATTAATCCTCATCAATATGGTTTAATTGATGTTGATATTATCTGGTCCATAGGAATTTATGTGAAATTATGCAATGGCTTCAACCTTGATTGACACTTTGGACCCATATCTTATTCTGAATGCCATGTGTGACCAATCTACTACAATGTAGACTCTAATCTTTGTTGTAAACTACTTAGATAGTCATAATACAAAATGAGGAGGTACATCAAGGATAAATACATCTTGAGCCACTAAGACATTAAGACAAGAATGTAAGATCAAGTTGAGGTCTTTAATTATGATAGATGGCTTGGTGTAAGAACCATCTAGTTATATCATTTCTTTGGATTGGGGCTCATATTTCACACCAATATGATTAGCTATGAACTTTGGTATTACCAAGGTACTATCCCCAATGTCTACTAAGTAGTTATGTACTAGAGAGTTACCAATGATCAATGAGATGTAGAAGGGATGAGGTTTAACCACTTTCCCTCATTTAACTTCATTTGGTATTTTGGTTGCACTGGTAAGGACCATATTCTCTTTGCTTGGTGGCTTGTCTGCAACATTGATCTTTGATAGTCCTTGAAGGATGTCTACCTAGCCAAGCATGGAGAGCATGTCCTATTGTCAATCAGACTTACACCCCTATGAAGGTAGTTTTAGGCCTTCATATTATAATGAAACATGGAAACAATCCTAGGATGTGGGTAACCTAATTAGTGGATTGAATCTCTAGATTCTAAGGGCTAACTCCCTTTGGTGTATCAATTAGGATCTTTGCTCTATGTTACAAACTACTGATAAAAAAGAGATAAAATTGAACAAAAATCCTATCTAATGATGGTGATACACATATTTTTTATTTGATCCACTCAATTTGAGCTCCTAAGTACACTAACTTAGATAAGAAAAGGGCTGAACTTTCAACTCCAATTGACCAATATGCTTAATTATTTCATGAAAAGGTTTTATCTTATGATCAAAGCCTGAGGGAAATGATGGAATAACCCTGATTTAAGGCACTAACAACCCACTTTCATCCACTATAAATTCAGCCAAAATACATCAAAACATAGAACATGACCTGCATAATCTAATCAACTAGTAACTAGGTAAGAATTAAGACTTGATAAGGAAGAAAAAATTCTATCACATGTGTAAATCACTGACATAAATACACTATACCAATAGCTAGAAATTGAAAATAGTCCTTATATTAATCTAAAATAGGTTACAACTCAGTCTTTAGGATAATTTGATCTTTCTAAAAGAGGGATATAATTCAGGGATGAAAAGCCAACTTATATAGAAAACAAATAATAGCTAAGAGGTTGGTGCTAAAAATAGAAAATGAGGTCAACTCTTACATTAGCTAAGTCTAATTTCCATTATTTTATCCTTCAAATAAAATCTATTTTTGTCTTATTCCTTGAATGAAATCTCTTTGTTATTGAAAATGGATGGTGAACCCAATATTTGAGTTAAAACTTCCAACATGCATGATGCTATGCCAATCTCCAAATATATAACTCCTCTTAAGCTACTAGAACATTTGACAGGATTGGATTAACATGAATGCATGCATGAAATCTACATTAATATCTCCAACATTACTCTCCTTGAGTCTTTCATGCAAATGAGTCTACATTTTAGAATTGTAGGTGTCATGTTTTAAATGGTTACACATCTTGGATATGTCTAATCTTATTTTGGGCCACTTTGCATGCTGTAAAATATGTTAATCTATTTATTAGTTTTTGAAATCTCTTGAATTTTTATTTTGGTTATTTTTTTCTATTGTGGACTTATTTATTTTGGCCTTTTATTTTTGTTCTTTGTCTTGGAATTTTCCTACTTAGTAAATCTCCCCTTTGCCTTGGATTTCCTCGAGCTAAATCTTCTAAAATAATTCTTTCAAACAATTTGTCCAAAGGAATTCTTTCAAACTTTTTGCCCATGCCAATTTCCTTCTTAAACTTTCTTTAGATAAAAAGACCAAAGGAATTCATTCCTTGCAGCTTGTCTTTTTTGGTAGGCACATACCCTTCAGCATTATTGCTAGTGACCCCTTAGGTTATTTGAAACTACCCTTCAAGCTTTTTGACAAACCCTTCAAATTTCTACAATGGTCTTTCAGCTAGAAGAAAAGGTCCTTTTCTTTGTAAACTTCCTTCAGACAAAAAGTGTGAAGGAAATCCTTCAAAAAATTTTCCGTTTGAATTATTTTTGGCCCATCTCCTTGTTTATTCCTTTAGACAAAATTTTTGAAGGAATTAGGTCTTAATATTTTCCTATCATTTTCTCATGGATAAATTATCTACAAGAATTATCTCTCCAGATTTTATTTTAGCCTTCCAAAATTATGCTTCATACTTTTGAATTTGCCCTTTGGGATTTTTTATAAGCCCTTCATATCTCTTATTTTAAACATTATTGAAGCGCCAATACCCTTTAGGATTTTTGAAATGAACCTTCCATAAGGACACATACCCTTTGATATTCTTGGAAATGAACTTTCCCAATGGGAAAGTGACCCTTTAGGTTTTTGTCTTTATCTCTTTCATGTAGATAATTTGTCCATGGGAATCCAAATATTTAGAATTTCCTTCACAAGCCTTTCTATCTGTTTCCTTCAGACAAAAAGAACAAAGGAATTCTATGTTGGGCTCTTCCTCTTAGATAATTCCTTCAAACAAAAAGTCTGAAGGAATTAGGTCACTGGGCTTTTGAATTTTGTAATAAACCTTTTTATTTGAAAATACCCTTCAAGCTTATGAAATGGTCCCTTCAAAAATATTAAAGTGGTCCTTTGACATTCTAAATTACCCTTTTTTGAAAGGCATATACCCTTTGGCAAACTTGGAAGGGAACTTCGAGAAAATGAAAAAGCCTTTCAAAATTTTACCAATACCCTTTAGACTTTAGCCAATGTTCCTCTCAGATAAATTGACATAGTTCAGCTTGTCGATATGTACACTTAAAGAAAATTGTTGAAAACAGGCCTTTTTTTTTAAAGCAAAGATCCCTTCAAGAAAATTGTTGAAAAAATATTTTTTTCCACTACTTCAAAAAAGGCATGTTTATATAAAGTTTTAAATGAGAGAGATGACATTTTAACCTACAAGGTCAAAATTATCAACATTTTGGTGACTTGACTAGGAAGCATGCCTATTATGCTTGAGAACCTAGCCATATAATGAGTTTTGAATTCACAAAGAAATGATATATCTGATCCATGACTAAAAAATATTTTTTGGCAAGAGATAACCTTCATCCTTCAAAATAGAAGGGACACACATAAAGTAGGTAAACCTAACTAAGAAAATAAAATGTAAAAATAAGCACTTATTTGAAAAAAAAAGAATTAAACTACTGTGCTTGAATATCACTTGGAGGAAATCAAACAAACTAGCTATGTATAAGGAGCTTTGTTCTTCAATAACAATGTTTTATATGTATCCCATTGACTGGGATTGGAAGCTCCTCACCATCTATCTTTGCAAATTGGAAGGAATTATGGGATTTGTAGATTGTATATGGGCTACTCCAAAGGGATTCAAACTTTGTGTGCCTTCTTGGTTTAGCTCTATCCTTATCCCATTTGAGGACCAAATCTCCTTCTTTAAAGCTTTTTGAAGAAGCTCGTTTGTCAAAATCTCTCTTCACTTGTGCTGATGAATCTCCATGGTTAGCATGGACTGATTTCTTATCTCTTCTAACTCCATAAGCTTAGTATACCTAATCCCCATTGGCTCATTCTATAAAAATTCAAATTGATGCATTAGTTCTAAAGTATGAAACTCAAGAGAAATGGGTAACCTTGCTTCCTTACCATATACCAGCTTGTATGGAGAGTTAGATATTGATCTTTTGTAGGTGATCCTATCAGCCCATAGAGATAACTTCAACTTGAGATACCATGACCGTTGATTGTCTTCAATAGTCCTTCTTATAATCCTCAATAGGTTCTTATTTGTAGATTCAGCAAGGCCATTTCCTTATGGATAATATTTTGATGGAGTGTTGAGGTAGATTCCATGTTGGAAAACCCATTGACTGATCCTAGACCCAACAAAATCCATTTTATTATCAAAAATAATGGTTGAAGGAACTCCAAATCTAGTAAGAAAACCTTCATAGAAATCTAGAACATTGGTTTTGTTTGCTTCTTTCAATGCTACTACTTCTATTCAAGATGTGAAGTAATCTATAACAATGAGAATACATTTATACCCTAAACTTGAGGGAGGATTTATGAGACCAATAAATTCCAATCCCCATTGGACAAAGGGTTAATCCACAACAATTGGTCAAATAGATAAGTCTACAAGCTTCAATTTTACTATAAACATAACACACTATTTACACTTTTTAACCCAAGCATGGAAATCACAAAATATATTAGGCCAATAGTACCCACCTCTCATGATCTTAAGGGATATATTTATCATAGAAAAATGTCCTCCATCATGGAATTATTCAAGCAATCTCTAAGTTTGACTTGGTTATATACATCTGAGCAACATGACATTGATATATTTCTTGAAAAACACACCATCAGTAAGAAAAAATGGAATTGATTTCAATCTAAAATATCTTCTTTTTGAAACACTTAGATGAGAGGAATAAATACCATCTTGGAGATAGCTTTCCAAGTCATGAAACTAGATAGAAGGTGAGGTATGGATAGCTGAAATATCTTCATCATTAACACTAAAATAGCCTCATTAGTCTCTTGCAAGTCTTGAGTTAGGTGCTCACAAAGTCCTTTGCCTCTAATCAGCTTTTTGACCTTAATTTCCACATCATATTCCATTACCTTTGTTATCTAACTGGCTCTATTTTCATTTATATCTTTGTTCAAAATAAACTCTTTGATGCTTGGATGAGAAACCATTAGGTGTATCTTATTGTTAGACAACAAATATATAAACTTCTTGAGAGATATTATAACTAAAAGTACTTGTTTTTCAATAAAAGAATACCCTATCTCATAATCTTCCATTCCTTGACTCAAGAAGGATATTGGCTGCTCCAAAGATTCATGATTATGCTACATAAGAATGCATGAAATGGTATCCATGTTAGCATAAGTATACAAAATGAAATCCTTTGTTAAATCTAGATTTATAAGCATAGGAGCACTAGATATGGCCTTTTTAATATCTTCAAAACTATTTATTCCTTTTTTGGACTAGCTAAAGCTCTGATCCTTCCTTAGTATGGCTATAATATATCTGAAATATATCTCCTTATGAAGTTGATTTTCCCAAAGAAACTTTGCATAACCTTTTTGTGCTCATGAAAGGAAAGTCTAAGAATGGAGTCAATTATTTTAGAATCTATTCTTAAATCATGATTTGAAACAACATGTCCAAGAAGCTTACCTTCATGAATAGAAAAAACACACTTTTTGGGATTTAGAGATACTCCAAATTTCCTACACCTTTCGAATACTTTCTTGCGGTGAACCATGTGATCTTCTAAATTCTTTGAAAACACTATTATATCATCCAAATAAATAAGTACAAACCTATTAAGAAGGCTTTGAAATTCCATATCCATGGCTCTCTTAATGGTTGCCCTAGCATTAGACAAACCAAACAACATCTTTTTGTATGCAAATATCCCCCACTCAGTTGTGAAGGTTGTCTTAAATTGGTCTTCTTCCTTGACCAAAATCTAATTATATCCACTATATCCATCCAAAAAATAAAACCTCTTTGAACCTACAACAAGCTATAAAATTTGTTCCATTGATGGCAATGGATAGTGATCTTTAAGTGAAGCCCTATTCAAATCATTAAAATCAACACACTAACAAATCTCACCATTATTATTCCATACTAGAATGAGATTGGCCACCCAAGTGGCATGCTTAATTAGAAATATAATAGCTGATTCTATGAGCTTATGAAGCTTAGCTCTCATCAAAGGCTCAAGCTTAGGATTGATAACCCTTTGTCTTTGTCTTACTGGTTTAGTCTCCTCCTCTAACTCAATAGTGTGTTGAGCCAAACTTACATTAAATCCCTTGAGATCAATATACTTCAATGCAAATATATTAGTAAAACTTGTACATAACTCAGTGAAAGCTTGTTTTTGTGGAGTACATACCTTACCCAACTTCAAAATCTTACTAGATGCAATCGCTACATTGGCATAGTGGTCTTATTTTTTTGACAAGGATGACTTCTCTTTCTTTAACTCATAATCACCACTAAAAATGTTCTCAAGTGTGACAAATCCCTTAGGCAACTTATCCATTTTTAGTTGCAAATTATGATCACCATACTGATGCAAGTGATTTCATTGGTTTCTTGAAGAAAACTCAACCTCCTCTTGAAATAATTTCATAATTTGATTGTCATCTTCGAACACTTGCCAATTATCATGATTATTTGGAACATAAAGCCTTAAAAACACCTTTATATGTGACTAAAATTTTTCACTTTTTATATCATAAGGGATACTAAATTATGACCCAATGGCAGCCAACCTATCCGCATGTTTAT
The DNA here is from genome assembly GCA_037957365.1 of Torreya grandis. Classification (NCBI taxonomy): domain Eukaryota; kingdom Viridiplantae; phylum Streptophyta; class Pinopsida; order Cupressales; family Taxaceae; genus Torreya; species Torreya grandis. Next base: position 1,838,304 of record JARHVA010001253.1, on the reverse strand, counting down.
TCTCACCTGTTGGTATTGTTTGAATGTTAAAAGATTGAAAATATTCAAGTAAGTCCCATACTCTATGATTTAAATATTTGAGTAAAAAAAATTAGATATATTCAAACATATTACTTGGTGGACTATAATCTCACTATCACCAAACACTTGCAAGGTGTTGACTTTCATCTTATTAGCCCATTGAAAATCATGAACTAGTGGTTCATACTCAATAATATTATTTTAATAGCCAAAATAAAATTTAATATAATAAAAAGAACCTTTATTTATTGGAGAAACCAACATCATTCTAGCTCTATTTACATGCTTATTCCTTGATCTACAAAAGTAAAATTTTCATAAACCTTCATTAGACTCATATTCTTTAACCATGGCTAGAATTAGTGAATCATTATCATGAAGGAAATACATACCAATTCCTTCCTATTCAATTATTTTATAAGGATCATGATCATCCAAAGTGGAATCCCACTCATCAAGAAACAAATTTGGAACTCCATCCAAAGGTGATTCACTTTCTACTTCATTAGCTTCTAGTACTTCATCTGAGATGATATAGTTTTAGATTATGGTAAAAACAGGTTTTGAAGGGGCCCCAAAACCCTGAACAAGGAGAAAGATAAACATTAAAGCACAACTAGGTTAACACAGGAACCTAATTATAAAAAAGAACCATCTCTAGGTTTTACAGGGACCTATAACTGACAAAAAGAACAAGACAAAACAACAGTCAAAATATAGAACTGAAAGTTAACCACAAGCTTCTAGCTCCGTAACCAGCAAACCGAAAAAATGACTGGTTTGCTGCCCCCAAAAAACCAATCAGCAGAAAGGAACTTTGGATGAATCTTTTAAATTCAGATTTTTCTTTTTGCATGACCAAAGATTCATATCAAGAGGAGGGACCAAAGGCTTAGACTTATTTCTTCTGACTGCTGTCCAACCATCTTCTACCTTAGTTGCCTCAACAACCCATGCCTCAGGGGACAATGATCTTTAGACACCAGTAGGCATAAACTCCTGGTGACAGTCTAACACAGTCTGGCTCTTAGATAGATCCTTCAAAACAAGGGAAGAGATCACCGCCTCCTCCTCAGGCTCAGCTGTATCTTTGACTACAGCCTTCTTAGAGGCTTCATTTGATTGATTCTCCAGTGATTCCTATTCATCTTTCGATTCAGATTGCACCCTTTCCTCATTCTCGGACTCGAAATCTGTTGTTGTTTCCAAAGGTAGTTTGTCTAAACTATGTTCAGAGAAATCCTTTGGCCACCAAGAAGGTGAACATCCGGGATTGTTTTTCCCAGCAACACAACGGGCTGTAATATGTCCCATCTGGTGACACTTCCTGCATCTAAAAGGAATCCCCTCATAATCCAAGATTTGTGTCCAGGTGCCCCTAGGGGAGTCAATGCATATCGCCTTAGGAAGGCCCTTTGAAACATCCAGATCAGCCAGAAATCATGCACAAGTCGAATGGTGGCTCTTCGTACTGTCTTCTTCATATAGAAACTCCCCTATAGCATTTCCAATGGTCTTATAAATTGCCTCTTGACACAACTATATCGGAAGATAAGGGAGCCACACCCATATAGGAATCTTGTTAAAGGATTCCGAGAGAGGGTTAAAATCCTTATGCCAAGGTTTGGCCATAAGAGGATATCTGCCTTGCCATGAAAAATTATTGTGGCACAGTATAGACTGCCTATCTTCAGGGCTTTGAAAAATTACTATAAAAAAACCCCTGGCGCAAGGCTAGATTTAACCGTCATTAATATGCAACCAACTCTTAGCAATCCAATTTGGTAGTTCTACAAAAGAGGGCCAGAAACCACGGAAGCGGAAAATGGTAACACAAGAGGAAAACCATTTTTCTTCTTGAAAGATATTTTCTGCTAATTCAGGGTCTAGAGTTACCCTAATAGGTTTTAAATCACTTACAGGCATTACGTGAGTAGGTACAGGTGTTGTATGAGGCCTAGCTTTGTGTATCTCTACTTCAAAGGCTTCCACATCCACATAGGTTTGCACCCCTATTCCATGCCCTGAACCAGGAACGTAGGTCAGACCCGCAGCTGTAGTATCATCAATCCCCGCAGCAGAAATCCCTTTGCGTGTATTTTGGTTTCTTCCTCCACTAGCTGGAAAGACCTCCTCCATAACGGCTTCCACAGCCTCACCGGCCGCTCGAAACACAGCAACCGGTTTCAAATTTGGATTCGCGCGCGCTAGAGCAGGAGCCTTCATTGGAGCTCAATCTTAACGTTCCATCTGAGATGATATAGTTAGTATTCACAACACTTGGCATATATGGCTCCATATGAAAACGTGAAATAGGTTCGAAATGAATTGTCACCTTGGTACCATACCTATTTTTAAACATCAAATAAGTCCAATTATCTGATAAATATCCCTCAATCTAAATAATAACACATAATAAAGTGAAGTCTCTTGAAAGGCACATAATAAAGTAAGGAGGCAAGTCTACCACAACAACATCCTACTGAATAATAACACTATGATAAACATGTAATGCCAGTTTAATATCTTTGATGATTCCTAAAATATTTATTGGTGACCCATATAATTTAAATACTCCTTTAGTTTTTGGCTCATAAACAAGTCCAAGCTTGTTTGTAATCTATTTAGGCATGACTGTACTACTAGCTCCACTATCCACCATAAAATTATGAACCAAAGTATCACTTACTATAAAATAAAGGTAAATAGGAGGAGTTTTCTTTGCTTTTACCTTTTTTTTATCCACCTTTATCACTTTATTTACTTTTTGTACTTGTTGCTTTACTGGCTGATCCAAATTAGTTAAGATAACACCTTCTTTCTCAATCATTTTTGGAGATAATTTGAGAGATGAAAGCTCTTAGATGAGAATATCTTTTTATCTTGGAATGGAAAGAGAATCCCACATAATAATTCTGATTTTATTCTTATTAATTTTGTATATTATACTAAAATGATATCCACTAACCTTTAGTTGTACCTTTTGATGTATTGGCTATTCATGAACTAGAGGTAGTTGATGAACGTTACCAACCTCTATACTTTAATTTTTTTGTGTTGTAGGGAAAAAAATTTGATATTTTGTACTCATAAAAACAAACCTAGGAGTAATTTAATCAATTTTTACCTCTTGAGCCTATTTAATGGATCTTCTTTTAGCTCTAGTTACAACTGCAATTTGACCACTTGAATTGTTAGTTTCAACACCTTGAGTAAAAACAACTTGATCGTCTACTTGCCAATTTACATTAATGGCATCAAGCTACCCTTAAAATTTATGAGTCTCTCCTTTTGATGTTAAACTTATATCTTGGTAGTGACCTCCTTGAAAAGAAAACTCTTCTTGTGTCATTTGAGGCATAATGATGTTCTATGATACCAAGGCTTGGTTTTGAGCATCATTGAGATTTGAGGGCTGCTAATATAAATCTTGCATCATGTTGTTTTGAGGTGGGGTGGGAAAAATATCCTTTGAATTGGAAGGAACATTAGTATCAATGGTAGCATATGGCTTAGCTAGAGTTATGGCTCTTTGTGCTTGATAAGGTGGTCTAGTTTCTTTGAAACCCTAATAAGGAGGCCTTTGATCTTTGAAGGGCTGATAGGTATTCTAATTTTTTTTAATGATAGGGCCTATTAGAATGATATTACTACCTTTTGAGCTGCACTATTTCATTCCCAAAGGAATATATTAATATTTTCAACTCTCTTATCTCATTAGCTTGACTAGTAGGGGTTGTAATTTGAGCTTGAGGTACTGGAATAGGAGTTAAGGATGGAATTTGAGGAATTTGGGGGGCTAGTGTAGAATTTATTTATATAAATATAGGAATTAGAGGTCTTATATAAATATTATCATCTTGTATCAAACAATTTTCTACCCTTATTACAACCTCATAGCATCTAGCAAGGTAGTACCACCAATGAACTATATCATCACACTAATGTTAGAATTAAGGGATTTTAAATAGTACAAAAACACATATTAAGGGGATGGAATTATCAACATAGGTATTATAGTTCATTTATTTTGGAATCTGAGGTTAAAATCATACATGAACTTATGAGGATCCCTTGTTATGGCAATCAATTGCTCAACTAAAGATAGGTGATCAGATTTGTCCTCAAATTACTTCACTAAGGCTGCACCCAATTCATCCTAGGTAGAAATGAAGTTTAGTGGAAGATTTATATACAATTTTAATGTTTTTTATTTGAAGGAGGTAGTAAAAAATCTAATAGCAACATTATCCTCAACAACATTATGGATTGAACAAAGATTAGTCACATATTGGATATGCTTAATAGGGGTTATTTGATTTTCTCCTAAGAAGAATGGGATGATCTTGAGGGTAGACACTAGAATGTCATCAAACTAGGATAAATTTAGTGGGTTACCTCTATTAAATGAAACAAACACCTGATTTATGATGGCCATCTTGGTAGTGGTAGTTTTAGTGATTCAAATAGTAAGATGATGAGGAGGCAAATACTATTTTTGAGGATATGGTTTTGCCCTCCTAAATCTTGTTCTCTTATAAGATATAAATTCAAAAGGAATGCATTTACTTTCTGAATTTATGGTAAATTTTGTCATGAAATATCTACCTAAATGATGCTATGAACTTTGCAACTTGAAGATGTTTAGCTTATGATGAAGATGAATATTCTAGTCTCCTAAAAAACTTTTATTTAGCTTCAAACTTCTTCATATCTACAAAATATTTCTTTGTTAGTCAAATTGGACATGCCAAAAACTATTATCAATTATAATTTCACCCTTATGAAGGTAGTTCCTAGGCCTTCACAATCTAATAAAACATGGAAACAATCCTAGACTATGTGTGACCTAATCAATGGATTGAATCTCTAGATTCTAAGGGCTAGCTCCCTTTGGTATATCAATTAGAATATTTGCTTTACACTACAAACTAATAAGAAAAGAGATATAAAATTGAATGAAAATCCTATTTAATGATGGTGATACACCTATATTTTGTGTTTTATCCACTCAATTTGAGCTCTTAAGAACACTGATTTAGATAATAAAAGGGTTGAACTTTCAACTCCAATTAACCAATATACATAAGTATTTCATGAAAAGGATCTATCTTATGATCAAAAATTGAGGAAAATGATAGAATAAGCCTAATTTAAGGCACTAAAAACCCACTTTCATCCACTATAACTTTAGCCAAAATACATCAAAACATAGAGCATGACTTGCATAATCTAATCAGCTAGTAACTAGGTAAGAATCAAGAATTGATAAGGAAGAAAAAATTCTATCACATGTGCAAATCACTAGAATAAATATACTATATCAGTAGCTAGAAATTGAAAATAGTCCATCTATTAATCTAAAAAAGGTTACAACTCAATCTTTGGTAGAATTTAATCTTGCCAAAAGATGGATATAATTTAAGGCTAAATGGCCAACTTATATATAAAATAAATAACAACCAAGAGGTTGGCGCTAAAAATAGAAAAGGAGGTCAAATATTACATTAACAGAGTCTAATTTTAGTTATTTCAGCCTTAAAATAAATTCTATTTTTGTCTTATTCCTTGCATGAAAGATATTTGGCATTGAAAATGGATGGTGAGCCCAAGATTTGAGCCAAAACTTCCAACATGCATGATGCTATGCCAATATCCAAATATGGAACTCCTCTTGAGTTGATAGAACATTTGAAAGGCTCAAATTGACATGAATGCATGCATGAAATCTATGTTAAGCTCTCCAATGTTAAACTCCTTGATTCCTTCATGTAAATGAGTCTTCATTTTAGAACTGAAGGTGTCATGTTTGAAATGGTTACACACCTTGGATGTGTCTAACTTATTTTGGGCCACTTTTTATGTTGTATAACATGTTAATCTATTTATTATCTATTGAAATCTCTTAAATTTTTATTTTGGTTCTTCATTTCTATTGTGGACTTATTTTTTTCAGCCTTTTATTTCTATTCTTTGTCATGGAATTTTCCTACTTGGTAAATCTCCCCTTTGCCTTGGATTTCCTTGGGCTAAATATTCTAAAAGAATTCTTTCAGAAAATTTGTCTGAACAAATTCTTTTAGACTTTTTTTCCCATGTCAATTTCCTTCTTAAACTTCCTTTAGATAAAAATTCCAAATGAATTCATTCCTTACATCTTACCTTTTCCCGTAAGGCACATTCCCTTCAGCATTGTTGCTAGTGACCCATCGGGTTATTTGAAACTTCCCTTCAAGATTTTTGACAAGCCCTTTGGATTTATACAATGGGCTTTCAACCAAAATAAAAGGTCCTTTTCTTTGTAAAATTACTTTAGACAAAAAATCCTAAGGAATTCCTTCAAAAAATTTATCATTTGAATTGTTTTGGGCCCATCTCCTTGTTTATTCCTTTGAACAAAAGGTTTGAAGGAATCAGGTCTTCAAATTTTCCTGTCATTTTCCCATAGAAAAATTGTCTATGGGAATTATCTCTCAAGATTTTCTTTTGGCCTTCCCAAATTACCCTTTAGAAATTTGAATTTGCCCTTCAGGCTTTTTGACAAGCCTTTCAGATCTCTTGTCTATAACTTTCCTGAAGGGTAGATACCCTTCAATATTTTTGAAATGAACCTTCTTGAAGGGTACATACCCTTCAAGATTCTTTCAAATAAACTTTCTTGAAGGGAAAGTGACCCTTCAGGTTTTTGTATTTATCTCTTTCCCATAGATAATTTATCCATAGGGATTTAAATCTTTGGACTTTATTTCACAAGCCTTTCTATCCATTTCCTTCAGACAAAATTTTTGAAGGAATTAGGTCCTTGAGCTTTTGTCACTACAATTTAGGCTTTTGAATTTCATAATGGACCCTTTTATTTGAAAATTCCCTTTGATATTATGAAATGGTCCCTTCAAAAATATTGAAGTGATCCTTCAACCTTTTGAATTGCCATTTTTTGCAGGGCATATACCCTTCAACAAACTTGGAAAGGAACTTTAGGAAAATGAACAAGCCCTCCAAAATTATACCAATGCCCTCTAAGATTTTTCCAATGCCCTTCAGACTTTAGCCAATGGTACTCTCAAATAAATTGACATGGTACACCTTGATGATACACACCCTTCAAGAAAAATGTTGAAAATAGGCCCTTTTTTGAAAAGGATCCCTTTAGGAAAATTATTGAACAACCAATTTCTACCACTACTTCAAAAAAGGCATGTTTATGTAAAGTTTATAATGAGAGAGGTGACAATTTGACTTACATGTTCAAAATTGTCAACATGTCCCACATTGGCACACTCACATTGGACCTTTTCATTTGTTCCACAATGTTGATGGGTGAACCACTAACCTTTGGTTGTGCTTTAGGAACCATAACTACACTTTGAGATTATGAGCTTTGAGTGACCAAGATATTTCCCTTATTTTGACCCCTTGGAGCTATTGGGACCTTTTGAATAGTATCAAGTCCAACTAGCTTTGATATTGAAGGAGTTAATGGTAGGAAGCTCCTTGCTTGGTTCGTAGTTACCATCCATGTTCCTTATTTTGAATCCAATATTTTTAGACATTAGAATGTATCCTTAGATGGATTTAACATATAGGTTGAATGCATAACACTCTTCTTATTCATATTTCACTATTGTGGCACCTAATTGGCCTGATCCTTGATCAATGTTTTGACCTTGTTGAGACTCTTCTAGCTTGGTCATCATAGGTACCTCTATGTTTTAGGCCATAAGAGCTTGGTTGTGCCCAAAATTAGTAGCTTAATTCCATTAATCATTAAATTCTTGGGTGAAATTAGTGGTTGGAATAATGGATTTCCCAAAATAATAATTCCAAAGCATGTTACCCTTAGCTTCTTTAGCCACATTATTTTGAACTAGGACCAAGGTGTTGGAAGTGCTTGTAACATTAAGATTGTAGTTATTTTTCCTATTGTAGCCATGTTTCCCTTGTCCTTGGTTTTAACCTTGGATTTGGCATTGGTAATTCCATTTATATTGTGGATTATTTATTTGAAAAGATTTCTATTTAGGTTGATATAAACCTTGCTAAGGCTTATTGAAAGCCTACTACCTCTTAACATTTACTAGCTCATTTTCAAAGGATTGGAACATGATTTTGAGCTCTTGAAAGTTCCTTTGCTCCTGGGAATCACTAGATCCATTAGTGTAAGATTTATCTTATTTTGGTTTAGGTATTATAATAATTTTTGGTCAAGGAGGGATGACATCAGGTGGAGGGATAGCAATAGGAGGTTGTCTGATTTCAAGAAATAAGGGCATTGGTGGTCTA
>JARHVA010001253.1:1810000-1822500 GCA_037957365.1 Torreya grandis | reverse complement strand
TCATAGTTGATAATAAAATTAACAAAATAATTGTCTAAATAAGCAACATATATTTGAATATACCAAATAGAATTAGAAAATAACTATTCAATAGTTTACTGAATTATTTTACTGCCAATTTTTTTATATAAAGATTAGGATTGGATAAAACATCCTTCCCTAATAAAATAGTTCATAATTCCAATGACATTATTAAAATAGTAATTATTAAAAATAAATAATTTAAAAAATATTTATCAGGTAAACAAATGAGAAAAAAATTATAAAAATCCTCATAATCTTCCCATGTGGCACTATCTTATGAATATTGGTCTTATTGGACCTTGCATTGATACACCTCTCGATTATTCAATCTAATATTATGAGTATAAATAATTTTGATTGGTTCTATTATTACCACTCATGGATTAATAATTTATAATTCATGTCAATCCAACACATGAGAGGGGTCAACCACATAATTATATATATATGACACATGAAAAAACATTAGGAATTTATGTTAATTTTGGTGGTAAGGTAAGCTTGTATGTAAGAGGATTAATCACTTCAATCACTTATAAAGGTATCACATATATAGGTGCTAGTATGGATAATTTTCCAAAATTAATAGATATATTTTGAGGTTTAACCCATAGAAAAACTTTATCTCCAACTTAGAATTGTTTTGTTGTTCTTTTCAGGTCAACTTAGCTCTTTTGTCTATCATTGGCTTCAACCAACAGTTGCCTTATTCAATTTACCTACTCTTACATTTCTATAATGACATAAAATCCAAATACCACTTTATATTATATTTTATCTGAATTGTAGGTGTCCTACACCTTCTACCATACAAAGCTTAAAATAGAGCCATTTTCAAAGCTGTATAAAATGAATTGTTATATGAAAACACAATTAATGGAAGATGTTCCTCCTATTTTTATCATTGATCCAAGTAATACATCCTAAGAATGTCCTCTAAGACCTAATTTACCTTTTCTATTTTCCCATTTATTTATAGATGATAAGTTTTACTGAAGTTTAATTGTGTCCCCAAAGCTTCATTAAGATTTTTCCAAAACCTTATGATCTCTATAAAAAAATTATTTTATTTGGGAATCCATGCAATCTATATATTTATTTTATAAATATTTTTGATAGAACTTGTGCACCATCAGTAAAATTACCTACAATGAAATGTGCCACCTTAATGAGTTTATAAATAGCCACTAGAATTATATCATGTCAAATTTCTTGATATGGGAAAACCTTGGACAAATTCCATATTTATGGCTTGCCACTTCCATTTTGGAATGTCTTATAGATACAAAAACCCAACATGATGCACATGTTTAACATTAACTTGATGACATTATAAGCATCTTGAAAAAAAATTAGCTATATATTTCTTAATGGATTTGCATAAATACAATGGTTTTAGTTCTATCATGATCTTGGTTACAAATGGATGAAGCATTATACAACTCCTTAAGTATGTCTACCCTCAAATTTTCTCTATTTAGAACTAATTTAATAGTTTTAGGAATAATTGGGGTTTTATTACTAGTTTATTTAAAGGGTTTAGATTGATAAATTAGTAAATAATATGTGGTAAATAAGCTAATTTTTTTGAAAAATATTGGTAATTAAAGATTTTCTAAAAATAGTAATAAGAGGGAGAAAATAAGACCTAGCTTAAATTGTGCTGATCTGACTAAGACAAGATCTGATATTCATTATGTAGGCTCGGGACACTATCACAATTAAGATTCAAACTTTTTTTTTATTGGATAGGAGCACCAAAAGTGGATAGGAGTGGCACCAATGTTGTAGTCCTTGTCTGACATTGTTGTCCTGAGGATTTGAGCTTTTTGGGTTTTGTTTGGCAGGTTTGTGTGACACTATCTCTAAAGTTTTGGCAATTAGAAGTCTATAAATCTCCCTATAAAGCAAATTTTCTCTTCAAACACTATCTTCCATTATATTTTGACTAATTTAAAATAAGAGGGGGGGTTAGCATGTGTAAGATTCACTAGATGTGGATCCACACCCCTTGTGTGGACATGCTCCTTACATACCAATATTATGAAGAGGGATCAATCCATTTATAGTTCACCCTTTGAAAGTGCTTGGTGTAATTGTGATATGAAAATATAAGTAAATGATAAATTTGGTGTACTTGAGATGATTAGGAACTGGTGTAAGGATTTAAATAATCTATAAATAATATTGGATGGTTATATGCAGAGAATAGTTAAATGTGCTTGAGTAGTCTTGCTTGATTAATGATATTTGCCAAATCCCTTCCAAATTATATTTGAATTGGATCATATATGGATCCATTGGTCATGGGTTAAATGAAATCACACTAGGATAACATAATTAAAAAGAAGAATCAAGGGAAAATGGTAATATGGGCTCAAAATGTGATTTGATATGACTACTAAAAAAGGGACACCCTAGGGTCCAATGCTATAGTCCAAGTTGGGCACTATTGTCCTAAGGGTAGAAGACCTAGGGGAATGGAATAGACATGGAAAAAAGGTCCTGGTTAAGCTAGAATGAGGTGTTGAAAGCCTACAAATGACTTAAAATTAGTGAAAAGGCACTTACAAGGGTCATGAGAGCAAGCAAGAGGTATTTATGGATTGGAAATTATAAGCCACACTCAAGTTACTAGTTTTGCATTTTTATATCACTACATTTACCCCCCCCCCCCTAAATTATAGTGATACATTAAAGTTGAAAACTAGGATAAAGGAAAAAGAGAAATCATACCTAAATTTAGCTGTAAGGGTAAGAAGTTATTATGTTGCTAGGTGTGCATAGAGAGAGAACGCTATGAAGTATGAATCTATAATAAAAAAACAAGAGTAGATCAGTTCCTAATAAATACATTATATATAAAATAATAATGTATAAGTCTAGATATGAGAGATCAAGAGAAAGGAATGAATACACCTCATTAGGTATGCATACTAATACAAAACCTATTGTGATGTTGAGTAATGTTAAGTAATGTTGGATGTTGTTGTACCAAGAGTAATATGGAGCTGAGTGATCAATTCCTTGAAAAGTGGCTTAATAATTTAAATGCTTTCCCTTTTTCTCCATCATCACCTACTAAGTGAATCTAGGTGGTCATGATGTTTTGATCGATGTCTAGACTATGTGTCCAATCCCTTTGAATAGGTGGTTCAAGAATACAAAGACTAGCTAGACCTTTGGCTCCCTCATTTCCCCATGAAATGAAGTTATGAATTTATTTCAGTATGAAATATATTTCATATGAGATGGATCTTTAATCCCATGAATGTACTATGATCTGATAATGTTGCTATAGATAGTTGAATGTATGCTAGAAACTAGGCCACTCCCAAAGATGGAGATAAGGCTTATATGAAAGTCACTCCAAAACTAGGAATCTAGATTATGTGGAAGCCACTCAAGAACTTAGTAATGTGGAGGGTAGGATTGTATGAAATTCACTTTGAAATGATGATAACCACTTTCAAATGGAATAAGGCATGCAACTACTAAGAATGTCTAGACAATGCTAAAGTATGAAAGAAAAGAAATATATGTGTCATATAATTACCCCCAATGACTAATGTCTAGAACATGGATTATAATATATAATTTACACCAAATACCATATCTAAAATTGGAAGTGACAACCATCATGCCATGTATGATTCCCCTTATATCTGGATTATCTGAGCAAAATGTGTACTAAAACTAGTAATTCTAAACTATTCTGGCTATGTAAATCTATAGCTGAACCTAATTTTATACTTGCTTCTCAAAATTTTGGTTTTTATATTATTTGGATAAGAGAACTATAAATATATATTATCACCACTAATACTATAGTCTAATCTCAACACTATTGTCTTGGGCCAAATCTGATGACTATTCTAGATTCTTGATTGTCTACTTGGTCTATTCTGACTAGTTTGATGTCTAGTTTTTGTTCTAAGTGTTCTAAAACTAGATTTTTTGGTTGATAGGATCTCTAATCTCTAAAACAAAACCCTTCTATGTTTCCCCCTCTTTTTAGGGTAGTAATAGAGACCTTACAATGACTAACCTCAAAAGAAAAAGTCCTACAATGTGTTATGCTACAAAATATATGATATAGTAATGATAATTGATAAGATATAGCATGGTTTGTATTGAGAAATTTTTAGATCAATAGGGGTATACCTATATATATATATATATGTATGTATGTATGTATGTAAAATCATGTGTAATGTACTAAAATATAAATAGAAGTGTTAGTTGTTAATTATTAATTGTCATGGATGGATAGAGCATGATGTCCATCATGGCATCTAAGAAGTAAGATAATGCATGATTTGGATCATGGCATTACAAAAAATTAAAATCAATTGAGCAACATGCACACATGGCAAGAATTAATAAGCATACAATAGTGGCCAAGGGGCCAAACAAATAAGGGACAAGGGTACATGTCACTCAAACTAGAAAATAAGCACACAAGGCATGTTCAAATGCCACATACACATATAGTTGAAACAAGAAAGTTGGTGTGAAATGCATAATCACATAGAAGATTAAAGGTAAGAGACATTGGAAAATTTCCAAAGGCACACGCATGAATATAAGTATAGGAAATTTGTAAATGTCCTAAGGCTCATACCATAAATAATCAAGAACTAGGAACGTAACCACATCAAGCTACACTAAGCAAGAAGATAAAGAATGTAAAAACTGGAAAATACAAGCACATCTAACTAATCAAAGAAGAGTGAAAGTATGTAATAAATGATAGTACAAGACTAGGTATATTCAAATAAATACTCAAGTGTTAAATACTAGTGAGTGTTGATAGAGTAATCTATGTAAACTAGTAAATAATATACATCAACATGATAAGTAGAGTGTTTGATGTAGGAATGACATAACCTAGATGTTGTATTCATGTAGAATATTCCCCTAGTGGGTATGTATATCAATGTGTGTCTTGAATATAGAAGTAGGATGCCCCCTCAATGGGTAGAGTGAAGCAATCAAAGAGTTAGATGTCACTACACACACTCAAAGAAGGTCAAGTGAAGCATGGTAATATAGTGAAATCGATAAACAATAACATAACATAGAAAATGTAAGTCTAACATAGTAGTATAAATGTACAACATGAAGGATGCATACAATGAGGATGTTTTTGTGTTTATGACATATTTGAATGTTTTTAGATTTTGAAATTTTGTATTATTTTTGGTATTTTTTGAAATGTTATATTTTTTTGTATTTTGAGAATATTTTAGCTATGTACAATCAATCATAGTGAATTTATGTACAATCAAGCATAGGAGACTATGTACAAGTAGGATAATAAAAGGTGATACTAACCGATGAATCTCATGGGAGACTCCCTATCATGGTGTCTTGTATTAATAATAGGAATGATGTGTGATTGTGAAGTATGATGGAGATGTTGAGATTAAGGCTCTGAAAGCTATATATGTTGTAAATGCTCAAAAGTCTCTAAAGTGGGCACTTATTGTGAGGTCCCCCTATAACTCTAAGAAGTGTATGCAACTATAAGGCTTTTAGGGACCCATCTTATAGTAGGAAAATCTCTCTAAACATGTGATCTACATGTAGATGCATGAGATCTCAATGAGATTATCCTAGGTGTGAACACTATAGCTATAATTTGTCTAGAATATTGAAGCTATGGAGGTGTATGAACCCTTTGTGCTAGTGATGGATGCCTCAACTATGCCTAAATCTTTACTAGAGGAAGAACTAGAAGTGGTGGAGAAATTGTAATTGGTGGAAAAGCTAAAATTGGTGACTGTGGAATAGAAGATGGCTCTGAAGTGGGGAGTGGTAATTCATGGAAATTCACCAAATTTATTAACATTATTAGCATAAATGAATTTCATGCATCTATGAACTATAGAAGGTACTACACAAAGTTTTTGAATCCATGGTCAACCAAGTAACATATTAAAAACTCTTACACTGGGAATAATAGTGAATGGTGTGGCCATGTGGGTTGGACCAACCTGTAGAGGAATTATAATCTCACCCAATGAAATCTATATGTTCCCACTAAAACCACTGATAATATATCTATAAGGGTAATATCCTTCTCTAAATATATCAAATGCTATATTAATATCATAGTGCACATATATACACTAGATACATTATTGATAAGAACACTATGATTAGGATGATTATGAATGTAAGTTTTGATAAAGAGTGCATGATAACTTGAATCATCCTTGATGATCTCTTTTTCTAAGGAGGAGATGGAAGGTCTAGCTAGAACTCTAGAATTATATACACCAATCATGTTTCTCAAAGGATATAACTCAACTAAAGGTTCCCTATATGTATTTAGTAGTGGATGTGCATGATATGCATGGTAAACCCTTGATGTGTCCCTTGTCTCCTATTTTGAATGCTATGGAAAAGGATTTGAAAATATTTTCAATGTTTTATCTTATTTTTACTTTGCCTAAGGAGGCTCAACTAAAGTACCAAGATCAATATGATTTCCATCTATTAAATCTGTATCTTATGTCTCAAATTGATGCATCTATTTATTGTATGGCCTAGTACCCTATGAAATTTTCAAAATACATGCTAATCATATCCTCATGGAAGAGGATTTTTTGGGTTAACTTCTTGAATAGAAGGTAGAGATATGATGTTACATTCTAATAACTATTGTAAAACTCTTGTTATAAAAACTGGTAGATTGGTAAATGTACATCAAAGAGGTTATAATAAAACCACATGTTAAGGGAACTCTAAAGCTACATTAATTATCAGTTGATTTTGAGTATTTTTATCATTGACCTTGACCTTATATGTGACTTTAATGTTACTCTTGTTGGTTTTTTCTAAGATACTTGTGTACTTGATTTGTCCCATTATAATTAACTTGATTTCTCTTTCCTTTAGTGTGTGACACAATTTAGTGAAGGAAGAGAATATTTTGAACATAATTTATTCATGTAAAATTGGTGTAAGATTCTATTTGAAGAGATCCTATAGATTTTGATCAGCCATGGGGCTAGTCATCTTAGTAGCCAAGATAGATTTATATTGAAGAACATAATCCATGAGATGCTCATTTGACCTTTGTTTCTATTATGAAACTTGGGTATATGAAACCTTGTCACCAATGTTAATGCTAAAATGAACTAGGAACACATTGGCTAAAGGATAAAATGCACTGACTGAGTAATTTGGTAAACTATAGAACCATTGTAAAGCATAATCCTTTAGGCTTTGTAGAAAGAGCTTGGTAAGTAGCCAGTCATTTTGTATATAGTCCAAGTATGCTATGTAAAAATCTCTCAAATATGTCTCTAGATCACTCTTGCCATCATAAAGAGTAAGTTTGGGTTGAACAAAACCTTGTGGAAAGGGTGTCAAAGTAATGTGACATGCCCATGGTGTATGCATTAGATAAAAAAATTCCAAAGATTGTGTAGGTATAGAGGCACCTTTCTCAAGATGTATCACCTTGAATTGAAGATATTTTATCTCTATCACAAGGGTTTCCACATCAGGAGACAAAGATGTACTAGATATAGCTGGTGGCATAGAAGGATGTTGGGCTACTATAGGGGTTTGTTGGGACATAGTTGCCCTCATAGTGTCATTTTCAACTAGTTTCTCTATAGGAATGGAAAAATAAACTTGTTTATCCTTTTTTATTTCCATGAGAGACTTTAATATAAGATTATTATCTTGAGGTTGTTCCTTGAGTCTTTCTCTAAAATTTTGTAGGATCAAATATTTGTTGAGTACAACTTCATTATCAACAACGGGTGGAAGTGGATTAGTAGTCCAATGTGGTGGATCATGAGCATCGATGTGTACATCATCATTGTTATTCTTATATTATTTATTATCTACATTATTCTCATTGAAATTGGTGTAATCTAGACGTGTAAAATCTATAGCTAGAGTCTAAGCTAGTTATTTATCCATATTATATGGTCGATTTGAAGGAATCTAGGTGAATTCAGGAGGGTTACCACTAAGTCTTGCACTTTGTCTCAAAGGAAGAGTTGTAAGGAGCTTAGGTGGCACAAGGAAAACAAATTATATAATGGTGGAAAAGATTAAATAGATATAATATAAATAAGGAACTAAAATATGCATTAAAAAGATATGAAGGCCATACATATGTAAGGTGATATCTCAAGAAGCAATGGGACCTAGTATATGCATCTAAGGTTTGATAGATAATTATTTTGAAATTTTACTAAGAAATTTTGAAATTGAAAGTGAATTAGTAAGTTAGATATGCAAGTTAAAAATAAAAAATTTATAGTTAAATTTATGATCTAATGAGACCTATTATATGCAACTAGGGTTTGGAAAAATAAATATTTTTTATAATTACTATTTAATTTTGAATTTTGAAGGGATTTTATAATTTTAATATGCTAGTAAAAATTTAGAAAATTGTTATAGAAATACTGGGACCTAGTATAGACAACTAGGGTTTGAAAGAAAATAGTTTTAAAATTTGAAATGAATTTTTGATTTAAATATTCAAGTAAAAATTCAAAATTTTATAAGAAAAATAAATAGTAATTTTACCCTAAGGTTTCTAGGGTTTTTGATTTGTTCAAAGTAAGTCAAGTTCACCAAATGATTTAATAGTTTTGGGAATCATTAGGGTTTTATTCCTAATTTAGTTAAAGGGTATAGATTGATAAATTAGTAAATAATATGTGGTAAATAAGATACTAATTTGTGAAATTTATTGGTAATTATAGATTTTCTAAAAATAGTAATAAGAAGGAGAAAATAAGACTTAGCTTAAATTATGTTAATCTGACTAAGACAAGATCTGATATTCACTATGCAAGCCTAAGATAGTATCACAAAAAGGATTTTGAATTTAATTTTATGATTGGATAGGAGCACCAAAAGTGTATAGGAGTGGTACTAATGTTGTTGTCGTAAGTATCTAAGTTTTTTGGGTTTTGTTTGATAGGTCTGTGTGACCCTATCTTTGAAGTTTCAGTAGTTGGAAGTATGTAGAGATCCTTGTAGAGTATATTCTATCTTCAAACCCTATCTTCCATTATAATTTTAACAATTTAAAATAAGAGGGAGTGTTATTGTGCATAAGATTCACTAGATGTGGATCCACACCCCTTATGTAGGCACACTGCCTACATACCAATACTCTGAAGAGGGATCAAGCCATATGTAGTTTTCCCTGTAAAAGTTCTTGGTGAAATTGTGATATAATAATGTAAGGAAATTCTAAACTAGGTGTGGTTGAGATGATTAGGAACTAGTGTAAGGATTAGAACAAGCTATAAATAGTATTGGATGGTTATATATAGAGAATAGGGAAATGTGTTTGAGTAGTCTTGTTTGTATTCTTGCTTGCTTTGTGATATTTTATAACCCCTTTCAAATTAGATTTAAACGGGATTATATAAGGATCTATTCATCATGGGTTAAATACAATCATGCTAGGATAACATAATGAAGAGGAAGAATTAGGGAAAAATAGAAATCTAGGCTCAAAATTTGATTGGATAGGAGTGTAAAAAATGAGACACCCTAGGGTCTAGTGCTATAATCCAAATTGGGAACTATTGTCTTGGGGGTACAGGACATGGAAGGATGGAATAAACATGGTAAAAGGATCTTGTCTAATCTAGAATGATGTCTTGAAAGCCTATGAATGAATTTGAATCAATGAAAAGGTGCCTATAAGGGTCATGAGAGAAAGCAAGAGGGATCTATGGATTGGGAGTCATAAGCCACACTCAAGTTAATAGTTTTACATTTTTATATGATTGTATATTTTTCCATTTAATATTAGAATCCTTTCATTTAAAAAATGAAAAAAATTATACTTATGATCTTGATTATTTTATACAGGGAATTTATTGAATTGATCATAGAATTCATCTCCTAGTGAGAACTTCAAGACTTTATATCATAAGGTACTCCTGATAGTATCCATTGATGTTATGTATCTTTTGTAGATAAGAATATACCAACCCTTTTTTCATTACCCTTTATATAGATGATGTAAAAATCATAATATGATGAAAAATCCAACTAATTCCTTTGTCAAGCATTATAATTAGTTTGGGTGAAGACATACTTGAACCCTAAATTATATATTTTGAGCTCAAATATTTTACCCAACAAATAATACCTCCATAAATGTAAGGCATGCACAATTTAAACTAACTCCAAATCATGTGGAGCATTATTAGTCTCATAAGGCTTCAATTTCCTAGATCATAAGTAACTTCTGATCCTTCATGCATTAGTATTCCACCTAAACCATCCCTAAAACATTTGTTATCATAGAAAACTAACCACTTGTATCTAGAACTCACAAAACTAGTGTTGAATTAATCCTCTCTTTCAAGGTTTGAAAGGATTTTTCATGCTTATCATTCCACATAAAATGCTACTTTATATATTATAAGAAAGTGATCGGGTTGGCTATTTTGGAGAAATTTGGTACAAATGTTATATAATAACTTATTAGACTGATAAATCTATGTACTTCATGAAATTACTGGGTGCTTTTCATTCAATGATAGCTCTAATATTCACTTAATCTACATAAATTCCATATGTTGAAATAATATAACCCAGATATTACACCTTTTTCTAAAACAAATCACACTTTGATCATTTTTGTAGAGCCTATGCTTCCATAAGCATTACAAAACCAAATGAAAATGCTCAAAAAAAATATTCACTCTTGGAATATATCATAATTTCATAAATAAATTCAAGCACAAACTGATCAAGGTAATCCTTAAACACATTATTTAGGAGATTCATGAACATGAAAGGTGCATTAGTTAACCCAAAAAGCAAAATCATGAACTTGTAATACCCATACTTTGTCTTAAAATTAGTCTTATTAATATATTCCTCTTTAATTCTTAAATTATGGTACCCTACTCTGAGGTAAATATTGGAGAATACTATTACACATCATATTTGATCAAAGAGATCATCAATACATTGTAAGGGATATATGTTCTTGATAGTTACTTTATTTAACATCATGTAATATATGCATAGACAAATATTCACATCCTTATTTTTCATAATTACTACTAGTTCACCCCATGGTGAAACACTTGGATGAATTAACCCTTTGTTCATCATTTTCTAAAGTTGGGATTTTAACTAAATTGATGTTGTTGTTTTCATTTTGTAGAGATCATTGGGTTGAGGTTCCAATCCTGTAATAATATCAATCATAAATTTGAATTATTTTTTAGGAGGTAATCTAGGTAACTCCTCTATAAATACATTCCAAAATTCTTGTAAAAAAGCATAATCCTCAAAGTTAGGCTCCTTGGTTTATTTGATTTAATCCACTTTGACCATGAACACCTTACATATTTATTTATTGAGACTTATTCAAATAAATGGATGGAATTTTAATTAAATTTATCCTTTTATTTTCACCTTTAATTTTTTTAATTCCCCAAAACAAATAGGAACTCAACCCTCTTGAAGAAACAATCAACATTTGCATTATGCTTATAAATTAAGTTTATTCCTAGGATTACATCATATGACCCTAGTGGAGTTGTATATGAATATATTATTATATTGAATTTAGTTAAATTCACCTCTACCTCAATTATAAATTTATATACTTTGACCTTAAATTCATTCCCATATGGCAGTATCCAAACATTAGCCAAAAACTAGCTTTCTTAGGTAGTTTATTTAACATACTATGAGAGATACAATATTTAGTGACTTAAGTATCTATTAAAATTGAAATGGGATGCCCAAAAAATATGGGAGAGGCTTGAAACTCAACTTGATAATTATGAAATAATAAATTATTTCACTATTGGAAGGTTCCTTGTTATGGTGTAGAGGGAGAAAGATTCTTGTATTTGCCTTTTGTATTTCACCAAGGATAATCCTTAATATAATGATCTCCTCCACATGTGAAAATACACCAAGTGACCCCTTCCTCTTAATACTATTGCCTCCCTTTAATCCTTCCTTGAAATATTATATAGGTTTCTTATTCCTAGAATCATTATTTATTCTTGTATTTTAGCTATTAAACTTATTCTTAGAGTTTTTATTATGCTTCAAGTTCTTTTTGTAAGAGGTTTTTGGCCCACCAAACTTCTTTCAAAACTTATCTTTGAATTTTTCAAGAGATTTTAATTTCTTATCTTTCTTGAAAACCTTATCAAAAACCTATTCCATGGTAATTGGTTGATGAACATCCACTTTACTTCTAATCTAAAGCCTTAGCCCCATGATGAAATTATTAATCCTAAAGCATTCATCCTTCTAATATTAGGGAACATACTTCAAGAGCTTAGTAAATCATTCCTAATATCTGATCACTGATATATATTTATTTAGATTTTTGAATTCAATAAATTTATCATCAAAATATAAGTTTTGAATCTACCAAACCTTAAAAAAGACTAAAAACTACTTCCAAGTGTTGGTGTTGGAGTCAACGCCCATTTCTA